>OX463229.1:12500-30000 GCA_949820135.1 Sylvilagus floridanus
TCTCTCTCTCTCTCTCTCTCTCTCTCTCTCACACACACACACAACACACACACACACTTTTCTATCCATCCATCTCTTAATGTAGTCACTTATTCATTCATGTCATGTGTGGCAGGGCATCACAGAAATCCTGATTCCCACACCATTATCTACCTAGAACATCAGAAAAAAATCATGATTCAAATACAATGATTGATTTATTTGGAGGCCATTCAAACGCCATTATCTGTGAGGCAGTTCGAAAACAGTGACTTATGTGGTTCCCGTGGTATTGTGAGGCAGAGTATCAGAAAGACCGACTGCGACTTAAGAGTTGGTATCACAGATATCTTCCTCGTGATCTTACTTTGCCATCATGGATGGGATGCACCTGGGGGCAAAACAAAACAAAACAAAACAAAACAAAGCAGGCATTTGGACTCTTTCGTACCACGGTACTGGAGAGCCATTTTAAATCGAAAAGAAGGTCAGTGGGTGCAGAAGTTGAACACTAGGTGGCGCGTCATCACCCAGACCTGCCATGGATAGGAATGCTGCTTACTCACTCTATCTTAGCGATCCTTGGGATCTTGCGAATGCTGTGTGGATATTCCAAAGAAATGAAGTATTGGAGTGGGGTGGGTGGTCACTAATGCCCTGGGGGGTTACACTTGGGCTCGCTCTCTCGCTCTCGGCACAACGTCACAAAAAATTCAATTCAAACATGATTCTCTATCCATCGACTGTGAGGTGGCAGAACAGGGGAAAAAATCTCCAAACGGTGTCAGCTGCGAGGCAGAGCGTCACAGAAATCTCAATTCCTACACCATTCGCTAACTAGCTAGCTTTTCGATCAATAGATCGAGGCAGAATGTCAGAAAAATCCTGATTTGATCATAATTACCTATCCATCTCTCTCTCTAGTTCGAGGTAGAGCATCACAGACATCTCGATTCATACACCATCATCCATCCATCCATCCATGCATCCTGAGGCAAAACATGATGAAAAATCACCAAACATGATTACTTATTTCTTTATTGCAAGGCAGAGCATCAGAAAAATCTAAATTTCCTACGCCATTATCTAACTCTTCATTCATTCATTCACTGAGAGGCAGAAATCTCAGCTCAAACACGATTATCTATCACCAATCGATTGATCAATCTATCTTAAAACATCAGAAAAATCACGAATCAAAAGCCATTATTGATTTGTTGATTGTGAGGCAGAGTAGACCAGAATCGCCATGATTCAAACATGATTATTTCAGGGGCGGGCGGTGCTAGGGCTTAGTAGGCTGAGCCTTTCCCTGAGGGAGGGAGGGAGGGAGGGAGGGAGGCGAGGGAGGGAGGGAGGCGAGGGAGGCGAGGGAGGCGAGGGAGGCGAGGGAGGCGAGGGAGGCGAGGGAGGCGAGGGAGGCGAGGGAGGCGAGGGAGGCGAGGGAGGCGAGGGAGGCGAGGGAGGCGAGGGAGGCGAGGGAGGCGAGGGAGGCGAGGGAGGCGGACGGGCGGATTTGCGGGCATCTCCTATGGGTGTGCTTTTGCCCCTGCACACACGTGGGAGATGCGGAACAAGCTCCTACTTTCTGGCTTCGGAGCGGAGAGTGAGCCGGCAGATGGAAGACCTTCCTTTCTCTCTGTAACTCTGCCACTCGAATAGACTTTTAATGAAGAATCATTAAAAAGTGATTCTGGATGGCAAGGCAGAGCATCAGAAATATCCCACACCCACTCATGTCTCTTTCACAGATTTACATGTGCACTTGGGTGATAGGGTACTATCTATCTATCTATCTATCTATCTAAAACATCTGAAAAAAACCAATTCAAAAATGAAATTGATTTATTTGGAGGCAGAGCCTCAAAAAGTACCAATTCAAACTCTGTCATCTATCTATCTATCTATCTATCTATCTATCTAAAACATCTTAAAAAAATCAATTCAAAAATGAAATTGATTTATTTGGAGGCAGAGCATCCAAAAGTACCAATTCAAACTCTGTCATCTATCTATCTATCTATCTATCTATCTATCTATCATGAGGCAGAATGTCCAAAAAAAAATCACGATTCAAAAATCTTCCTTCCTTCCTTCCTTCCTTCCTTCCTTCCTTCCTTCCTTCCTTCCTTCCTTCCAAGGCAGTACCAGAAAAATCATGCATTTGGACTCAAAATGGAGTCTTTAGTACCAGGATAGCGAGAGCCCCTTTGAATCTAAAAGGAAGGTCAGTAGGTGCAGAAATTGAACACTAGGAGTTATAAATCAATCAAGCCATCTTAAGAAATAAGTGTCCCACAGTAGCTGGGACTGGACCAGGTCAAGACATCTTAGCAAGAAGGAGGAAGAGCCCACACTCCGGTATAAGATGCTGATGTTCCAAATGGTGTTTTTTGTTTGTTTTGTTTTGTTTACTTTTTTTTTTTTTTTTGATGGGCAGAGTGGACAGTGAGAGAGAGAGAGACAGAGAGAAAGGTCTTCCTTTGCCGTTGGTTCACCCTCCAATGGCCGCTGCGGCCAGCGCGCTGTGGCCAGTGCACCGCGCTCATCCGATGGCAGGAGCCAGGTGCTAGGTGCTTTTTCCTGGTCTCCCATGGGGTGCAGGGCCCAAGCACTTGGGCCAACCTCCACTGCACTCCTGGGCCACAGCAGAGAGCTGGCCTGGAAGAGGGGCAACCGGGACAGAATCCGGCGCCCCGACCGGGACTAGGACCCGGTGTGCCGGCGCCGCAAGGCAGAGGATTAGCCTATTGAGCCACGGCGCCGGCCTTGTTTTGTTTTTTAAATTAAAAAAAAAAAAAAGAGCTTCTCCAGGGTACCTGTCTTCTTTAATTTTTCTTTCATAAGATTTATTTATTAGGGGCCGACGCCATGGTGCAGTGGGTTAACGCCCTGGCCTGAAGCGCTGGCATCCAATATGAATGCTTCTCCACTTCCTGCCCAGCTCTCTGCTATGGCCCGGGGATAAGCAGTAGAAGATGGCCCAAGTCCTTGGGCTCCTGCACCCATGTGGGAGACCCGGAAGAAGCTCCTGGCTCCTGGGTCCTGGCTCCTGTTGCGGCCATCTGGAGAGTGAAGCATCGGATGGAAGACCTCTCTCTCTCTTAAAAAAAAAAAATCTATTTACTAGGAAGGAAGGAAGGAAGGAAGGAAGGAAGGAAGGAAGGAAGGAAGGAAGGAAAGAAACATTGATTTTTCAATTTAGGGATTGGAAAGAGTTATAGAGAGGCAGAGACAGAGACAGAGACAGAGACAGAGTCTTCCATCCCCTGGTTCACCTCCAGATGGCTGCAATGGCCGGAGCTATGCTGATCCAAATCCAGGAGCCAGGAGCTTCTTCCGGGTCGCCCACATGGGTGCTGGGGCCCAAGGACTTGGGCCATCTTCTGCTGCTTTCCCAGGCCATAGCAGAGAGCTGGATCAGCCCCAATACAGTGCAATCTTTTTTTTTTTTTTTCAATTTTTTTTTAAAAAGATTTATTCATTTGGGGCTGGCCTGAAGCACCAGCATCCCATAGGACTGCCATCGGACGGAAGACCTCTCTCTGCCTCTCCTCTCTCTGTGTAACTCTGACTTGCAAGTAAATATTTATTTATTTATGTGAAAGAGTTATACAGAGAGAGGAGAGGCACAGAGAGTGAGAGAGATCTTTTGTCTGATGGTTCACTCCCCAATTGGCTGCAATGGCTGGAACTGCGCCGATCTGAGAAGCTTTTTCTGGGTCTCCCACAGGGGGGTGTAGGGGCTCAAGGACTTGGCCATCTTCCACAGCTTTTCCAGGCCATAGCATAGAGCTGGATTGGAAGAGGAACAGCCGGGACTCAAACTGGCACACATATGGGATGCTGGCACGCCAGGCCAGGCCAGGCCAGGCCAGGCCAGGCCAGGGCGTTAACCCGCTGCGCCACTGTACCACAGCGCTGGCCCACAGTGCAATCTTTCTTTAAAGAAAAAAAAATCTTAAGCAGACTCGGCTCAGCTGTGACTCTACGATCTGCTAATATGAGA
The DNA here is from genome assembly GCA_949820135.1 of Sylvilagus floridanus. NCBI lineage: Eukaryota > Metazoa > Chordata > Mammalia > Lagomorpha > Leporidae > Sylvilagus > Sylvilagus floridanus. The sequence continues at coordinate 16,489 of OX463229.1, forward strand.
CCTATTTCCAGTCTCTCCTCTTCCATTTCCAATCCAGCTCCTTGTTAATTCACCTGGAGAGCCACGGGAAGATTGACCCACTACTTGGACCAGCTGGGAGATGTGGGACAGATGAAACTCCTGGCACCTGCCTCCTGGATTTGCCCTGGCTATGCAGACCCCATCCAGCAGATGGAAGATCTCTGTTTCTCTCCTGAACCTCAGCCTGTTACCCCATAACTTTTCCACATACATAAGAATAAATTAATTTTAAAAAGAATTGGCTAAGTCTCTGAAGGGTGGAGGGGATGGGCTGGCCCTGGGGCATAGTAGGTTAAACATCTGCCTGCCTGTGTGTGTGTGTGTGTGTGTGTGTGTGTGGCCCCATGCTCTGATATGAGATGCTGATGTTCCAAATCGTGTTTTTTTTTTTTTTTTAACTTTTATTTAGAATATAAATTTCCAAGGTACATCTTATGGATTACAATGATTCCCCCCCCCCCATAACTTCCCTCCCACCCATAACCCTCCCCCTTTCCCCGCCCAAATCGTGTTTTATTTATTTTTTTTTTTTAAAGAGCTTTTCCAGGGTGCCTGACTTCAGGAATCTTTCTTTTATAAGATCTATTTATTTGAAAGAAAGGAAGGAAAGATTTACTTACTTACTTACTTATTTATTTATTTAAAGCACTGAGTTACAGAGAGGCAGAGGCTGAGAGAGACAGAGTCTTCCATCCCCTGGTTCACTCCCCAGAGTGGCTGGAGCTATGCCACTCTGAAGCCAGGAGCCAGGAGCCAGTCTCCCATGTGGGTGCAGGGGCCCAAGGACTTGGGCCACTTTTCTGCTGCTTTCCCAGGCCATAGCAGAGAGCTGGATTGGCCCCAGTACAGTGCAATCTTCAAAAAAAAAAAAAATATTGGGCTGGCGCCGAGGCTCACTAGGCTAATCCTCCGCCTGCGGTGCCGGCACACCGGCGCTGGCACACTGGGTTCTAGTCCCGGTCGGGGCACCGGAATCTGTCCCGGTTGCTCGTCTTCCAGTCCAGCTCTCTGCTGTGGCCCAGGAAGGCGGTGCAGGATGGCCCAAGTGTTTGGGCCCTGCACCCGCAAGGGAGACCAGGAGAAGCACCTGGCTCCTGGCTTCGGATCGGTGCGGTGCAACAGCTGCAGTGGCCCTTGGTGGGTGAACCAACGGAAAAGGAAGACCTCTCTCTCTCTCTCTCTCTCTCTCTCTCTCTCTCTCACTGTCCAGTCTGCCTGTCAAAAAAAAAAAATATCTTAAGGGGGCTCAGCTCAGCTGTGACTCCGTGATCTGCTAATATGAGGTCTATTTCCAGTCCCTCCTCCTCCATTTCCAATCCAGCTCCTTGCTAATTCACCTGGAAAGCCACGGGAAGATTGACCCACTACTTGGGTCCCTGCACTCAGCTGGGAGATGTGGGACAAATGAAGCTCCTGCCTGGCACCTGCCTCCTGGATTTGCCCTGGCCACCCAGAGCCCATCCAGCAGATGGAAGATCTCTCTTCCTCTCCCAACTCTCAGCCAGCCAATCACCCCATAACTCTTTTTTTTTTTTAAGTTTGAAGCTTTTTTATTTGTTTAAATTTTTTTATTATTATTATTTTGACAGGCAGAGTGGACAGTGAGAGAGAGAGAGACAGAGAGAAAGGTCTTCCTTTGCCGTTGGTTCACCCTCCAATGGCTGCCGCGCTCATCCGATGGCAGGAGCCAGGTGCTAGGTGCTTTTTCCTGGTCTCCCATGGGGTGCAGGGCCCAAGCACTCGGGCCATCCTCCACTGCACTCCCTGGCCACAGCAGAGAGCTGGACTGGAAGAGGGGCAACCGGGACAGAATCCGGTGCCCTGACCAGGACTAGAACCCGGTGTGCCAGCGCCACAAGGTGGAGGATTAGCCTGTTGAGCCAAGGCGCCGGCACCCCATAACTCTTTCGCATAAATAAGACTAAATTAATTTTAAAAAGAATTGGGCCGGCGCCGCGGCTCACTAGGCTAATCCTCTGCCTTGCAGCCCCGGCACACCGGGTTCTAGTCCCAGCCGGGATGCTGGATTCTGTCCCGGTTGCCCCTCTTCCAGGCCAGCTCTTTGCTGTGGCCAGGGAGTGCAGTGGAGCATGGCCCAAGTGCTTGGGTCCTGCACCCCATGGGAGACCAGGAGAAGCACCTTGCTCCTGGCTTCGGATCAGCGTGGTACGCTGGCCACAGCGCGCCGGCTGCGGTGGCCATTGGCGGTTGAACCAACGGCAATGGAAGACCTTTCTCTCTGTCTCTCTCTCTCTCACTGTCCACTCTGCCTGTCAAAAAAAAAAAAAAGAAAAATTGGCCAACTAAGTCTCTGAAGGGGTGGGGGGGTTGGGCTGACCCTGGGGCATAGTAGGTTAAGCATCTTCCTGTGGCTCCAGTTTGAGATGGAAGGGCTCTCTGTAACTCTGACTATGCAGGAAAAGAAGCAGCAGCAGCAGCAGCAGCAGCAGCAGCAGCAGCAGCAGTGCCGGCATCCCACTTGGGCTCCCGTTTGAATCCCATCCCAGCTGGCTGCTCTCTGCTATGGTCTGCAAAAACAGTAAAAGGTGGCCAGAGTCCTTCTGCCCCTGCACTCCCACGGGAGACATGGGAAAAGCTCAGGCTCCTGGGTTCGTGTCGGTGCAACTCAGGGTGTTTTGGCAACCCGGGATATGAACTGGTGGGTGGGAGACCTCTGCCTCTGCCTCTCTGTAACTCTGCCTCTGCCTCTGCCTCTCTGTAACTCTGCATGAAAAAATAAATATCTTAAAATAAAAAAAAAAAAGTAGAAGTGAAAATTGTGGTAAAATATTGACCATGTAGAGGGAGGAGATTCAGACAATGGGCATGGCATGTGACACAACATGAAAAAAAAAAAATAAAAACCACAGCCTGCTTCTTTTTCTTAAAGGAAGATTGCAAGGCAGAGTGAGTGGGGCAGGTGGTCATTATGCCCTTGTGAGTTATGCTTGGGATGCACACACCCCATGGAGGAGTGCTGCTTTGAGTTCTGCTTGGCTGCTCTGCTAAACATATAGTTTCTGATGAATAGATCCTGGGAATACCTTCTCCTTTTCAGACACACACACACACACACACACACACACACACACACACACCTACCTCCCTACCTCCTTCCCTACCTTTCCTCTCTGTAACTCTACATTCTAAATCAATCAAGCCAAGACACCTTAGCAGGAAGGAGGAAGAGCCCACACTGATATGAGAAGCTGCTGTCCCAAATGCTGGATTTTTTCCCTTTTAAAGAGCTTCTCCGGGGTGCCTGCCTGTCATGTATCGGGGTGCACCTGATGTATGACACAGAACCTGCTGTGTTACCACACTGGTCCTGTGTGTAGAAATTTGCTGGCATCACAACTTGTATGAATGAAGCCTTTTACCAACTGTCCCTGTGCTACAGCTGAGAAACTGAACTGAGAAAACATCATTTTACACAGGAGATTGCACTTACCATGGATGTTACATTCAGGGTCCAATGTGATCAGGGGTGTGTGTGTGTGTGTGTGTGTGTAAAATCCCAAATCCTGACGATGCATGACCAAAACAATTGAGGTGGGGTGTTTTGTGGCATGGTTGGATTAGCAGTTGCTTGAGATGTTGGCATCTCACACCAGAGTGCCTAGTCGGGTCCTGGGTACTCTATATGCTTCTGAATCGCGCTTCCTGCTAATGGGCCTGGAAAGGCAGCAGTGGATGGCTGAAGTAGATGAACGGAAGCAGATTTCATAGTGTGAAGACACTGGTGGGACCGGCATTGTGATGCAGCAAAAACAGCTGCCACCTGTGACCCCAGCATCTCATATGGGCACCAGTTTGAGCCTTAGCCGCTCCAGTTCCAACCCACCTCCCTGATAATGGCCTGGGGGATGGCATCAGAGGATATCCCAAGTCCTTAGGTACCTGGAAGAAGCTCCTGGTTCCTGGGTTCATCGTGGCCCAGCCCTGGCCATGGTGGTCATTTGTGGGAGTGAACCAGATGTCTCACCTTCTCATCTCTCTCTCTCTCTCTCTCTCTCTCTCTCTCTCTCTCTCTCTCTCTCTTTCACCTTTCACATAAGCAAGCAAATAGGCTAATACAGAAGGATCTATGAGCAGAGATGCATCTGGCAGCAGCCTTGTATGTTCTGGCCAAAGAACAACTGGTAAGTTAAACATGCCTGTGGATGGGCTCATGGTGGAATACACCAGTGTGCACCTGTGCCCAAGAAGAAAAAGAAAAAAAAATACTGGTGCCTTCCTAGTTATAGAATATTCTCTGGATAAGCTAAGATATTCCAGGGTAGGCGCAAAAGGGCAGCTTTCCTCAGCTGTGTTCCTGGCATCCCTGGCCAGTTATTTCACTCCCCTGCCCCGTGCCCTCTTCCTAGGCCAGAGTCAGGGCCGAGGTGCCCACGGGGACAGACATGCGGGGAGGACACACACCCTCCCTGAACGAATCTTGTCTCCTCCCCCACCTATCCTGCCACTGTGATGACTTTGCAAGGCACAGCTGAAGAGAGAAAATTGGTAGCCTGACCTTGGGAGTCTACTTGCCACACCCACCCTCAATGACTTGGAATCTGCCTCATTCAATTGGCTTCATTCAAATGCAGAAGAAACAGCCCAGAGCTTTTCTCTGTGAATGGGTTTCCCTTTCTCTCCTCCTCAGCTCCCCCACCTCGGGCCTTTGTCAGTGAATGGCCAACTTTCCCTGCTCCTCCAGAATGCTGCCTTTCTGGGGCAAAGGTCAGTCAGTCCTCTTAGCCCTCGAAAAAAAGATGACGGCTGCCACAGCTGAAACCCTGCCTTGAAGGCTGACATCTTTCTTTACGGCCTGGGGTGTGTTTGCTTAAGATAGAGCGTACACATGTGCCTTTCAGAGGAGACAGAACCAGTGCAGTGGAATGCTGAGCAGATTCTCTTGCCTTTCTGGAATTCTGGTAGTCACAGAACAGAAGGCTAGCAGGGGATGATTTTGATGACAGACAGACAGACAGACACCTCTGCTGAACTGTGCTTGCTCTGGGGAGGAGGGGCAGATTATGGTCATTCACCTTTGGGTTTCACGAGCACTTCTCACTCTCCCACCTGCTTCCCGTGGAAATTCACAGTCAGTCCCCCTCTGTGAGCCCAGGGCATCAGTGACCTCACATGCCTTCTCACCACCCTAACACAAGAGGTACTTGGACAAATGTGAAGGAACCCCAGAGAAGATAGCCACAGAGGAAGACTTGTTATGGCACGATGAGTGGGTGGGCAAAGGTGGGGATGGGGGCCATAGGGGGATATGGCTGTTGTTGGGCAAATAGGAAGGGTAGTGTCTGACAAATACCCCAAAGTGTTTAGGCTCCTGCTGCACATGTGGGAGATCGGGATGCAGTCTCTGACCCAGCTCCAGCCCGTGTGTGTGTGTGTGTGTGTGTGTGTGTCCCTCTCCCTCCTTATTTTAAAAGTAAAAATAGGACTACAGCCATGAACGTGACCGTGACGTGAGCGTACGGAATGTCATGGAACTGTGCGGTGGAACGTTGTTTCCGATGGGAGTAGATTTCACACCATCGAGGAAGTTTTCTGGCTGTGTCGAGTGGGGATGTGAGGGATGTGAACATCTGACAGTGCAGCCATTTGGAGCATCAGAAAAGAAGGGAACAGAAAAGAGGCACTGTAAATGACTGTGGGTCCCGTGACAAAGAGTGAAAGGAGATTTTCAACAATCCATACCCCGGGTGCCAGCTCTGGCTCACTAAGCTCATCCTCCGCCTTGCGGCGCCGGCGGCGGCGCACCGTGTTCTAGTCCCGGTTGGGGTGCCGGTTCTGTCCCGGTCGGTCGCTCCTCTTCCAGTCCAGCTCTCTGCTGTGGCGGCCCGGGAGTTCAGTGGAGGATGGCCCAGGTCCTTGGGCCCTGGGCTCACATGGGAGACCAGGAGGAAGCACCTGGCTCCTGGCTTCAGATTGGCACAATGTGCCAGCCGCAACGCGCCGGCCACAGGAAGACCTTTCTCTCTGTCTCTCTCTCTGTCTCTCTCTCACAGTCTAACTCTGCCTGTCAAAAAAAAAAAAAATCCATACCCTGGCATGTGCCCGCACGCTATACATCCGGGTGCCTGCTTTGAGTCTGGCTTCCCGATGATACACGTCCTGGGAGGCATGTGATGACACGAGTGCCCCCCTCCTCCATCTGGCAGCGTTTCTGGCTCCTGGCTTTGACCGGGCCCAGCCTTGGCTCTTTGTTTCGGGCATTTGTGGAGTGAACCGCTGGATACAAAGTCTACTTAGACCTCTCCCACCCACACCGTGGTTGCTGTTACACCCTGAATTATGTGTCATTTCATGATCCATCTTCACTTCTTGCCCGTCTTCCATTTGCTTAGTTCTCTGTTGGCCTGTTTGTTCATTCTGTAGGGAGGGGAGGGGAGGGGAGGTAAAGGTTTTGTTTATATAGGTAGATGTGTATATATATATATATATATATAGAGAGAGAGAGAGAGAGAGAGAGAGAGAGAGAGAGAGGAAGTCGGTTCTGTCCGCATCCTAAAAGAAGTTCACAGAATTCCTTAGTCTGTGGTACTGTGGTGACACAAGATTGGTGCTGCTGCTGTATATGGTCACTCGGATGTTCCGTGTCTCACAGAGATTTTGTCAAAGGCAGTGATAGGACAGATGAGCAGCCATGGGACAGCCACCACTAGTATGTTTCTTCATTTTGGCAGTGTTGAGAGGGAATTTGCAAAGGTGGTCATGTTGTCGAGAGCTGTAGTTTGAAGAGGCGGGGAGTGAAACCAGCATCAGCAGATGGAATCAATTTCTCTCTGTGTTTCTCTCTACCCCCCCCCCTTTACTTTTCAGATTCAGAAATAAATAAATGAATCTTTTTTAAAAAAAATTTTTGACAGGCAGAGTGGAGAGAGAGAGAGAGAGAGAGAGAGAGAGAGAGAGACAGAGAGAGGAAGGTCTTCTTTTTATATATATACATATATATATATAAACCTTTTATTTAAAGAATATAAATTTCCAAAGTACAGCTTATGGATTACAATGGCTCCCCCCCACACAACTTCCCTCCCTCCCGCTACCCTCCCCTTTCCCGCTCCCTCAATTCTCTTTATACACAGAAGATCAGTTTAGTACATGTTACGTAACGATTTCCACAGTTTGCCCTCACATAGAGACACAAAGTGAAAATACTGTTGCAGTACTAGTTATAGTATTAATTCGCAATGTACAGCACATTAAGGACAGAGATCCTACATGATTTTTTTGAAAGAATTGATTAATTATCTATGCAATTTCCAATTGAACACCAAGATTTTTTAATCATTTGCAATTATCTTTATATACAGAAGATCGATTCAGTATATACTAAGTAAAGATTTCATCAGTTTGAACCCACACAGAAACACAAAGTGTAAAAATGCTGTTTCAGTACTAGTAATAGCATTATTTCACATTGGATAACACATTAAGGACAGATCCCTCATGAGACTCATAAGTACACAGTGACTCCTGATGTTGATTTAACAATTTGACACTCTTGTTTATGGCGTCGGTAATCTCCCTAGGCTCTAGTCATGAGTTGCCGAGGCTATGGAAGCCTTTAGGGTTCGCCGACTTCGATCTTATTCTGACAGGGTCAGTCACAGTCGAAGTGGAAGTTCTCTCCTCGCTTCAGAGAAAGGTACCTCCTTCTTGGATGGTGAAAGGTCTTCTTTTGCCATTGGTTCACCCTCCAATGGCTGCCGCGGACAGCCAGGAGCCAGGTGCTTCTCCTGGTCTCCCATGGGGTGCAGGGCCCAAGCACTCGGGCCATCCTCCACTGCACTCCTTGGCCACAGCAGAGAGCTGGCCTGGAAGAGGGGCAACCGGGACAGAATCCGGTGCCCTGACAGGGACTAGATCCCGGTGTGCCGGCACTGCAAGGCGGAGGATTAGCCTGTTGAGCCACGGCACCGGCCTTAAATAAATGAATCTTAAAACTTGAAGCAATAATGTGTGGTGGGCGTTCGGATCAACGGTTAGAGTTTTCAGCATGGGGTGCTCCCGTCTCATGCGGTGGAGCTCGGGTTTGATTCCTGACTCTCCTCTGATTCAAGCTTTCTGCAGTGGCATGCCCTGGGAGGCAGCCAGTGAGGTTTCAAGTACTTGGCTCCCTGACATCCATGTGTGGGGATTGTCAGAAAGCCCCACGGCGAAAAAATGGAGTCAGACGCTATTGGTTGTGAGTGACGGGAACTGTCAGGGCTGCACCCCAGAGTCGCCACTGGTGGGGAGCTAGAGTCATAAACTGGAGTAAAAAATCCAGTCCAGGTACTCCAATGGGAGAGGTGGATCATCTTGATGATTAGTTGAAGATAGTTGAAGATTACATCCCACAATCCATCACTTTCTTTTTTAATGGATTACATATGTATTGGAGAGGCAGCATTACAGAGACAGGGAAGGAGAGAAAGAGGAGGAGAATAAGAGAGAGAGAGAGAGAGAGAGAGAGAGAGAGAGAGAGAGAGAGAGAGAGAAAGAGAGAGAGGCGAGCATTGTGGGGCATCTGGTTAAGCTGGATCAGTCCTGCACCAGGTGACACTCAAACCCATGCTGCTGTGGGATGCCAGCATTGCAGGCAGAGGCTTGAGACCAAGGAATCGCTTCCTAGGCCCCTGAGGTTGCCACATTTCTGCGATGCCAGAGTCCAACTCCCTGCTAATGTGCTTGGGAAGATAGCAAAAGATGGCCTGAGTGCTTGGGCCCCTGCACCTATCTGGCAGTTCCAAGCTCCTGGGTTTGGTTTGGCCTGGCCCAGCCCAGGCTGCTGTAGTTCCATTTGTGGGAGTGAACCGACTGTCTCTGTAACTGCCTTTCGGGTAAATCCATACATCTTTCTCTGTAAAGAAAAGAAGGAGGACCTGGTCGGTGACAGACATCTTAGAGACTACCGGTTGCTTTTAAGCAGGAGGTTTCTGGGAATAAAGCGGATACTGTCGAAAGCCCTACCTGGACTCTCTTTGGACAGGTCTCTGTGGATGTGGAGTCGAAGGGGAAGGAGGGAAGGAGGCAGGGAGGTAGGGAGGTAGGGAAGGAGGGAGGATCCGGTGTGAAATGTCTGCTTCCCTTCGTCTTCTCCAGGCCCTCATTCCGCGAGCCAAGCCGAGCCGAGTCTCTCTTGCCTGAGGCTCGCGCACCACCTAGCGGCCACAGTATTGAACACGGGTTTGGTGAGGGAAAGCTAAGATGGAGTCACAACTTTCATGGCCGGCGGGCGGTTGGGGGTGGGGGCTTGTTTGGCGCGGGCTGGGTGTGGAGCGCCTTTGCACTTCCTCCTTTGGAAGCTGCTGGTGTGCCTTTGGGTGGGGCTGGCCCATCTGGGACTGGAGACTGGGGTCGGTCAGTCTCCAACCACCCCTCCCTCTCTGAGTCTCCCCTTTTTCACCTGGAAAGGTGGAAGAAGAAAATTGTTTGTTCTGAACGACATCGACCCCGGATTTTGTCCCCGTAGGAAACCATAGACATGACTGCCCTGTGGATTTTCTGGCTTGGGTGCCTGGATGAAAGAAAGAAAGAAAGAAAGGAAGGAAGGAAGGAAGGAAGGAAGGAAGGAAGGAAGGAAGGAAGGAAGAAAGAAAGAAAGAAAGAAAGAAAGAAAGAAAGAAAGAAAGAAAGAAAGAAAGAAAGAAAGAAAGAAACCTAGTGTCTGGGTCTTCTTCTCCCTTAAGGAGACTATGGCCCAGGCCTGACCTCTAATTTGATCAGGCAACCCCCCTCTCGCCTGTGCTGTGGTTCCCTTGACTGAATTGTTCTCATTGTCCCCCGTGCCTGTGGCTTTGGCTGCCACACGTAGAGAATGCTATCTACCCCAAAAGGAAGGTCTCAGAGGCCGCCTGAGGAGCGATGTTTCTCTGGGATCTACTTCTGTCTGTTGCTCCTCATCTTCCCTCCCCAGTCCCAGGGAAGCGAGCCTTGGGAGCCAGAAGACTTCTTCCCCCAGGTGGGTTCCAGAGACCTGACATCCCTCCCCGCCCCGGTGTTCCAGGGTGGTCAAGCTGCAGTCAAAATCTGTGTCTGGTGCACTGGTTTATTTTGGTATGTCATTGTCACACACACACACACACACACACACACACACACAGCTCTGAAGGGCTCGCTCTCTCCATGTCCACACGCATACAAACACGTACACACAGGTCTGACTGCTCATGTGCTGGGAAGGGGAAGCCAGACCAGGCTCCTGTCCTGTTTCCCAGAGACCCAGTCTCCTCTCTTCCTCCTCTGACCCCTGCCTGCTGATGTGGAGCAGAGTAAAGTACTCTCTCTCTCTCTCTCTCTCCTTGCTTTCCCTGGGAGACTGTCTGTTCTCCCCTTCTTTCACATCTCTGACCCACTGCCATTCCACCTCCTTTCTGTCCCCAAAAGAGCTCGTTGGCTCACCTAAGATCTTAGAAGAAAGACAGATAGAGGCCGGTGCAGTGGCTCACAAGGCTACTCCTCCACCTTGCGGCGCCGGCACCCCTGGTCCTCCTAGTCCCGGTCGGGGCACCGGATTCTGTCCCGGTTGCTTGTCTTCCAGTCCAGCTCTCTGCTGTGGCCCGGGAAGGTAGTGGAGGATGGCCCAAGTCCTTGGGCCCTGCACCCATAAGGGAGACCAGGAGGAAACATCTGGGTCCTGGCTTTGGATCGGTGCAGTGCGCCGGCCGTAGTGGCCATTTGGGGGGGCGAGCAAACGGAAGGAAGACCTTTCTCTCTTTCTCTCTCTCTCTCACTGTCTAACTCTGCCTGTCAGAGAGAGAGAGAGAGAGGAGAGAGAGAGAGAGAGAGAGAGAGAGAGAGAGAGAAATTTAAAGCTAGCTAGTGGGAGCCAGGCAGCATTGTGGCACAACAGGTTAAAGACAGCATCAGCGGAAGATGGGCCAAGTAGTTGTGGCCTCGTCACCCACAATGGTGGCCCAGATGGAGTTCCTGGCTGTTGGCTTTGGCCTAGCCCAGCCTCAGCTGATGTGGGCATTTGGGAAGTGAATGAGTGGATGGAAGACCTCTCTCTCTCTCTCTCTCTCTCTCTCTCCCCCCCCCCCACCTGTCCTACCTCTCCTCTCTCCCCTCTCTCTCTATCCTTCTCTTTATGTCACTGGATTTCACATAAAAAAGAAAAAAATTGCATAAATCAATGTATCTCTCCAAGAAAGATAGAAAGCCAGGCAGGTTTGTTGTGCTTCCACCCAGCCAGACTCCCGATCTTCCAGTGGTGACCCCTCACATTGCCTTCCAACTCCTGGTGGTGGAAGGAGACACACAGCGAGGAGATACTGGGCCATCCTTTATAACGGTACCACTTAGGGAGGGCCGACCCGGCTGGAGACAGTGATCACATTGAAGAAAGTGAGCGTGTGAGTGTGAGGGTGAGTGTGTGCCTGTATTCCTGTCTGGCCCAGCTCCCAGCTCCCGGGAGGCCCACCCTCTCATCATTGGATGAGATTTCTGGAGAGCCAGGCCTGGAGAAACGTGGCTGACCCATGGGCCTGGGACCCAGTGTCATTCCTCATTCACCTTCCTCCCTCAGCCTCCTGCGCCCTGCCCTTCATCTCCCCCTTCCTCCCCACCCACCCCCGCCGAGAGAACCCAATCTCTCTACGGCGATACTCGCGCGCCACCTACCGACCACAGTATCAGATCGGGCCCGGCGGCCGGTGAAAGCCAAAATGGCGCTGGCGTCTAAACAGAGCGTCCTGAGTATCGCGAGGCTTCGGGGTGGAGGCTGCGCAGTGGTTGGGGGCCTGTTTAGCACATGCGCGGTGTGGAGCACAGGCGAGCTTTCTGCTGTGGGGTCGGCGGCGGCGGGGGGGGGGGGGGGAATTTTACTCTGGGCTGGGGCGCCGCCGCCATCACTGCCGCTGCTGCTGCCGCGAGAGGGGTGGGAAGCTGGCCGGGGGGCGGGGAGCGGGCTGTGACTGGGGGTCGGTTCTCGGGTCCTTGGGCACCACCCTGGGTGATCTGAGTCCCCTGTGGGTTATCGTTGGTGTTTCCCTCCCTCCCTCCCTCCCTCCCTCCCTCCCTCCCTCCCTCCCTCCCTTCCTTCCTTCTTTCCTTCCTGTTCTCTTTCTCAGTTTATTCCCTGTTGTCTCTTGCTCTCGTGCTGCTTCCCGCTTGTCCGTGTGTCTGTCCGTCTCCTTCTAGCTTCTTTCTCTTTCTTACGACTTTATTTCTCACTCCCCCTTTGACTATATATTCTTTGTCCTTTCTTATTTTTTCTCCCCACTTGCTTGCCTCTCTCTCTCTCTCTCTCTCTCTCTCTCTCTCTCTCTCTCTCTCTCTCGTCTTTTTAAACCTTCATGCTTTCTCCTCTCTTCCTTATTTTGGTTTCATGCTTGTCTCCTACCTTCCCTCAAGTGTTTCCTCTCTCTTCGTCGTGTTCTCACGTCCTCACGGTTTTCTTTCTAAACTTCCATTCCTTCTTTTCCCCATCTTTTACGTTTTCTTTCTCTCTTTTTAGTTTTTGTCTTTCTGTTCGGTCTCCTGTCTTTTTTTTTCTTTCTCCAATTATTGTTTCTCTCTCTCTCTCTCTCTCTCTCTCTCTCTCTCTCTCTCTCGTTCTTTCAATGTTTTCCCCGCTTTTTAATTCTCTCTGCCACTCTCTCTCTCTTTTCTTCTTCCTTTCCTTTCCTTCCTTCACCTTTGGGTGGCCAAGTGGACTTGTTAAGAAGTCTTCAGATTCCCAGGGTCACAGGGAATAACGCACGGTCCTGACTGCAACACGATTCTCGTCAATTCTTATGTGAATGTGATATCAATACAAAGAGAAGAGGTTTGATGTAGTTCCTAGATACAAAAAACAAGAATATGACACACTACACTCCCCTCTCCCTCACCACCCCCCCCCACCGTTTTTTTTTTTTAAACTCTGTGTAAACAGTGATCTGTGGAGTGTATCCCCACGTGCCCAGGCAATAGTGAAGCCCATGGATGGCCTCTGCCACAGATGGTGTGCTGCCAGAGGATGAGCCTCCTTCCCGATGCCCCCCCTCTCCCTCCCCACACACACCCCGTGAGCCACGAGAAGACGCTCCTCTTGGCCAGGACAGCCCTGGGGGTCTGACAGGCTGACTCCCCGGAGCCAGGCGAGGCCAGACCCGTCTTCGGGAGGCACTTCATGCTCTGAGATTCCCAGAGTCTGCTGAGTCCCAACCCTCGGCTGTGTGGGCACCTATGACCCATAGCCTTTCTGGTTGTGCAGACACCTGCCCCCGACCCCCTCCACACACTCTCTGCCCACGGGCAGCCGAGAAACACGTTCAGAGCTACGATGCCGTCCCCTGCCGCCTAGATGCATCCAGCTGGCTGTCCCTTGGTTCCTCGGTGTCGGTTGTTGGACTCCACCTGGTGGCCGCCTTGATATGGCTGTCGCGGGCTCCGGAGCCGGCAAGGGATGACAAGTGGCCGAGGAGCCCGAGACAGAGTGTGACAAAGTCCCTAAGCTGAAGGAAGGACTGTCCCTGCCCTGCTGGGACCTGGGGGCCTGATGTATTGGTCGGAGAT
>OX463229.1:35000-422993 GCA_949820135.1 Sylvilagus floridanus
CTACCCTCCCTCGAGAGAGTTGATGCTCTGGAGACACCGTGTGGGCATACGGCCTTGACCTAATGAGTCAAGGAAGTCCCCCACTAAGCACAGGACAAACATATGACCTGATACACCACTGTCTGTCCATGTAACATAGGGAACCCCTGCATAATGCCATCAACCACTGAGGTGCTAGGAATTTGTTATGGCAGCAGTGCTGTGCGTGTCTTTCCTTTGGCTAGAGTGGCATGCCGTGCCGCTCTTAAGCACTCAGACATGGGAAAGATGCTCCCTCTCAGAAACCCACACAAAGTACCAAACATAATGAATCTGTGAGTGATAAGAGCCTATCACTCCAGGTCCCTGTCTCACAGACATCAGTTGATGACTTAGGGAGAGAGAGCTCAGACAGTGAAAATGACATGACAGCAGACAACACAGCAATGCCTAGTCAGACACCCCCCAAATACCCATGGAATGAACTTAGATGACCTCGAGGCGATAACCCATGTGAGGTCATCCCATCCACACCCAGTGAGGATCCCCATGTTTGTGGCAGTCCCCAGGCACCCCAGGCTCTCAGGGCAGCCGCTAGACCCCATCCCACCTGCATGTTTGCCGGAAATGTAGGAGCAAATGTGGAATTCCGGCCCTGGATTCCAACACCCATAGAAAGGCTTCTGCTGACCAAGGGCCAAGGATATGCTGTGTCTATCCAGAGAATTTGGGACAGCCCATTTGGGTACCAGCCAGAAACATCAAGCCTGCAACTGATAGTCAACCAGAACCAGCTGAACAAGACTGAGAGCCCGCCTTGTTAGCCGAGGTACCTGCTACCAATTGTCAAGCTGCTGCCCTATCATCCTGCCCTGAGGAACTGCCCATAGCCACATCCACTACTGCTTTATACCCCTCTTAGCTCTGGCCAGCCACTCAAATGGCCCACAGCCTGCATGCGGTTACCATTGTTCCTCACTCCTACCCCTATCTGAGCAAGCACTCCTGTGGTCTCCCATTCTCAGGGCTGATTAGTCAATGATGGATAAGATCCCCTGGGGGACAACCTAAGACAGGCACAGCCGCAAATGGAGACCACATGGAAACAGGGTCAACAACGGTATGGCCAAGAATCATGCCTCCCGTTGCTCAAAAATAAATGAAAAGGGGGAAATGTGGTGGAACGAGAAGGCCATACCAAGATGGCCGCTGGCAACGGAGCCTGCCTGGCAATGGGCTATGATTGGTTAGGGCATAAACCGCCCCTTGACCGGATTGGCTGCCTTGGCTATATAATAAGCTACTGTACCAGCTGAAATGCATGAGTCTGCAGGCTGCTCACCTCTGGCCCTGGGGTCTGTGTGATGACTCTGTGCCTCTTGCCCCCACTGCACTCCTCCTCTCGGAACTAATCCACAGCAACAATTAAGTTCAAGGGGTATGCAGGGGCTGCCTCAGGATGTGGATTAAAACTCGAGATTTGCACTCTGGCCCAGGGGTGCCTCTTTGAGGACAGCCAGGCCTGGATGCAGCTCCAGGAGCCCTGTAGGAACACACCTGCCAGAGAGAAGCTGCAGGGTAGCTCCTGTTAATTACCTGATAACCCACCTTTGATTAGCTTGAAATATCTTACACTGCTACTTCATTCCCCCAATCCAAGTTTTTATCTTCTCTCCTTTATTCAGATAGAACTGCATTCTGCACCTGGATATTGTTAACCAAGGATTCATACTCAGCTTCCAGTCCAAGCCAGGTCTCCAGGTGCCACTTGGGGGATGCCTGAGTCAAATGAACAGGTATCCACACCACACAGAAGAGATGTTCCAGTTATTGGTGTTACTTCTCTAGGGATGAGGTAGTTTGGGCCCCACATGAATACTCATGAGCTTTGCACACACTGATACATAGACCAGCCCAGAGCTCCCCAAGACCTGGATCCAGGAAGAGGATTCTCTCTAGTGCTTTGTACTTGGCTAGAGTTGAGGACACCTGCACTCATTTCTGCCCACTCACACAACCCCCACAGCCTGGGTGCCTAAGATCCATTCTCAGGCCTGCCTCACCATGCTGATCTGCATCAGGATATTCTGAGACTCCCCACAAAACCTCTGGAGGCTCTGAGAGCGCACAGGGAGTGCAGGATGACTGAGCCAGAAGAAACTTTTGCCTATGGGGACCTGAGGCTGCAGGAAATTGTTTTTCTTCTCCCCCAGGCTATGGAACGATTGAATCTGGGAGTAGAGATGCCCCTTGCAGTTCAGTGATGAGAAAACAACCTCTCTTTTATCCTTTCAAAAGGTCAACACCTTCAACACCAGAATGGGCTCATCCTGGTACCCACTTCACATCTCAGTGACAGCTCCAAGGCCAGCAGTCAGGCCTCTTGGAACCTGTCTGGGGCATGTAGGAAAAGAAGGGGCCTCTTGGGAGAGAACATGATGCCTTGGGCCACCTGGCCAGGTTTTCTGTGATATCCCCAGGACAATGGCAATCTCAAAAGCAAAAATAGTCAGGTTTTGCAAAGAATGATATTCATCTGGGAATGGCAGAGCAACGCAATGGTTGAACAAGTGTCATAATAGACATGAGTGCACTCAAAGGGTCTGAGGGAGGGGGAGTTCTTAAAGGAAAACATAAGGAATGCTATGCCAAATACTGGGAAACAATATTGGATCACAATGGATAATACCCAGGCTGAGTCCTTTACGATAGTTACTGTTAGGCAACCAAGAGTTTAGCATCAGCTCCAGGGCTGTAGGAGGTTGGACAGGAAAGGAGCTGAGACGGCACTATGGGACTCGTGGTTGTTAGTGGCCATACAGGAAGTGGCCCTAGAACAATGGTAAATACCCATTTAGGGTAAGCCCAAGGAAGAATGGCAGAATTGTGGACAAGAGTATACAAACGAGTCCATGCTTCCTGCTGAAAAAAAGAGTCGAGTGTTCACAAAGACGTGTGATGTGGAGGTTTTGTCTCATGGATGAACATCGCATAAGATGCTCAGACCATGCAAAAAGATTGATGCGAGACACTGGTAGAAAATCAACATATAGGCCGGCGCCGCAGCTCAACAGGCTAATCCTCTGCCTTGCGGCGCTGGCACACTGGGTTCTAGTCCCGGTCGGGGCACCGGATTCTGTCCCGGTTGCCCCTCTTCCAGGCCAGCCCTCTGCTGTGGCCCGAGAGTGCAGTGGAGGATGGCCCAAGTGCTTGGGCCCTGCACCCCATGGGGAGACCAGGATAAGCACCTAGCTCCTGCCATCAGATCAGCACAGTGCGCCGGCCATTGAGGGGTGAACCAACAGCAAAAGGAAGACCTTTCTCTCTGTCTCTCTCTCTCACTGTCCACTCTGCCTGTCAAAAAAAAAAAAAAGAAAGAAAGAAAGAAAATCAACATATAAGGGAGTTCGGAGTGCACTTTAGAAATGAGAAAGATCAACAAACAATTTCTCTTTGGTTTGTCTGTGCTTTGATGAGGGAAGATTGTTTTTCATCTGAGAGCCATTTTTCATTGTGTGGTATGCTGCAATCGTACCAAATTAAAATATTTTTCCTAGTTGTTTTCTTTCTCTGAAAATTTTCATCTTAAGGATGTATTTACAGTAAGATTGCATTTTGGGGCTGGTACTGTGGTGCAGTGGGTTAAACCACTGCTTGAGGCGCTAGCATCACATACAGGTGCCAGTTCGAGTCCTGGCCACTCTACTTCCAATTCAGCTCCCTGCTAATGCACCTGGGGTAGTAGCAGAAGTGCTTGGGCCCCTGCACCCATGTGGGAGACCTGGAAGAAGCTCCCAGCTCCTGGCTTTGGTCTGGCCCAGCCTTGGCCATTGCAGCCATCTGGGGAGTGAATTAGATAGAAGATAACCCCCTTTCTCTCTCTCTCTCTCTCTCTCTCTCTCTCTCTCTCTCTTCTCTTCTCTTTCTCTCTCTTTCTCTATCTTGCAAATAAAGTAAATAAATAATCTTAAAAGATATCGCATGTTAGCATGTTATATACCTTATTACCATCAGATAGCTGAATAATTATGGGGCTCCTAAGCTTACTGGGGATGCATTAAAGACCTGAATTTAAGGCCTACGACTAAATTTGCTAGGAGAAAATATAGGGGAAACACTTCAAGACATTGGTGTAGAAGGTGACTTCTTGGTTAAGGTCTCCAAGGCATAGACAACAAAAGCAAAACTAGACAAATGGTATTATATCAAAACTCAGAAGCTTCTGCATGTCAAAGGAAAAGATAGAGTGAAGAGACATCCAACAGAAAGTGAAAAAATACTTGTGAGCTACTTATCTGAT
Organism: Sylvilagus floridanus; assembly: GCA_949820135.1. Classification (NCBI taxonomy): domain Eukaryota; kingdom Metazoa; phylum Chordata; class Mammalia; order Lagomorpha; family Leporidae; genus Sylvilagus; species Sylvilagus floridanus. Next base: position 39,280 of record OX463229.1, read on the forward strand.
AAGGGATTAACATCCAGAATATATCAGCAACATAAAAAACTCAACAACAAACAACCAATCGAGTTAAGAAATGGGGAAAGGACCTCAGAAGACAGTTCTCTAAAGAAGAAATGCAAATGGCTAACAAATATAGTGAGGGAATTCTTAGGGGATAATTTAAACCAATCTAAGCATTTGGTATATGATTGTCCTAGAATTCAGAACATGGCAATCAGGAGGTAATTAGTTCTGACCAAATGATACTACATTATTGGTTTTGTAGTAATTGTCAAATATCATCAGTTTCTCATAGTGGATTCCAAAACATTTGGAGAGGCTTATTATTTTACAGACATTTTGGAAAGGAAGGAGAGACTGATCAGTGATCAGAAAGGTGTTCTTTAAAACCACCACAAGAGAGCAGTAAGAAATAGGCTTTAATATCTGCACCCCTGTTTCTCAGAGGCTTGGGAATGTGTTTATTCCACCTTTCTTGTGTTAATGTCTCCTTTTCTTCATTTTACAATTCTCAAACATCTTAATAGAGATAAATTTACTTTCTCTAGAACCTTCTGATTGTGCATCTGTGTCTGTATCTGTGTGCACATGTGCATGAGTATATGTTAGTATTCACATGCATGCATTGTGATGTGTGTGCTTGTCTAACATATGTATACATCTCTGTTAGTGTTGTTATTGTATATCTTCATGTGTACCTTCATTTGTGTGTACTATGTAAGTGTGTGAGGGTTAAGTGTATGAGTGTGTGTACCTTTATGAAATATATGTTTGTGTATACCCACTCGCATCAAATACTATGCACATGTATGTGTGTGTGTGTGAGATGTGCACTGTGGTGTGTCCATTTGTGTGGCTCAGGCCTATTCAAGTGTGGGGCTAGAGTATGTGACATATGTGTGCCTGTGATCACGTTTGTGGGATTTTGTTGGATGGGCAGGGAGATTTCAAATAGCAGTTATATGTGTGTAATGACAAGGAACTAAACAAACTGTCCTCTTTTTTAAAAGATGTATTCATTTATTTGGAAGTCAGAGTTACACAGGGAGAGGAGAGGCAGAGAGAGAGGGAGAGAGGTCTTCCATCTGATGGCTCACTCCCCAATTGGCTGCAACAGCCAGAGCTGTGCCGATCTGAAGCCAGGAGCCAGGAGCTTCCTCCATAACTTCCATGTGGGTGCAGGGGTCCAAGGACTTGGGCCATATTCCACTACTTTCCCAGGCCATAGCAGAGAGCTGTATTGAAAGTGGAGCACCAGGCCGGCGCCGTGGCTCAACAGGCTAATCCTCCGCCTTGCGGCGCCAGCACACTGGGTTCTAGTCCCGGTCGGGGCGCCGGATTCTGCCCCGGTTGCCCCTCTTCCAGGCCAGCCCTCTGCTGTGGCCCGGGAGTACAGTGGAGGATGGCCCAAGTGCTTGGGCCCTACACCCCATGGGAGACCAGGAAAAGCACCTAGCACCTGGCTCCTGCCATCAGATGAGCGTGGTGCGCCGGCCGCAGCGCGCCGGCCGCGGTGGCCATTGGAGGGTGAACCAACGGCAAAGGAAGACCTTTCTTTCTGTCTCTCTCTCTCACTGTCCACTCTGCCTGTCAAAAAAAAAAAAAGTGGAGCACCCAGGTATTGAACCGGCACCCATATGGGATGCCAGCGCTTCAGGCCAGGGTGTTAACCCACTGTGCCACAGCGCCGGCCCCACAAACTGTCCACAGAACTTTCTTCCCAGTTGAACACCTCACTCTGGCAGTGTGCTGTCTGCACTCTCTGGAGAGCTCAGAGGAAACCCTTTGACTCCCATGTTGAGACCACTACTCTGTCTGTGTTTCTCTGTCCTGCACAACAGTTACATTCACTGGATTGTGTGGGGGCTGTCATAAGCCCACAGACCCACCGTTAACTGTTTGTTCTGTGTAGAAGCTCTGCGTCTAAAGAGCACTTTAATATTTATTTCTATCACCACACAGTCTTGCTTCCTCTGATATTTGACCATTTCATCTCTAATGATTGACTTTCTTTTTTTTTCTTTTTTTATAACGCTTTTATTTAAAGAATATGAATTTCCAAAATACAGCTTATAGATTACAATGGCTTCCCCCCCCATAACTTCCCCCCCACCCGCAACCCTCTCCTTTCCCACTCCCTCTCCCCTTGCTTCACATCAAGATTCATTTTCAATTCTCTTTATATACAGAAGATCAGTTTACTATATATTAAGTAAAGATTTCAACAGTTTGCCCTCACATAGCAACACAAAGTGAAAAATACTGTTGGAGTACTAGTTATAGTAGTAATTCACAATGTATAGCACATTAAGGACAGAGATCCTACATGATATATTTTTTTAAAAAATTGATTAATTTTCTAGGCAATTTCCAATTTAACACCAAGATTTTTTTTCATTTTTAATTATCTATATACAGAAGATCGATTCAGTATATACTAAGTAAAGATTTCATCAGTTTGCACCCACACAGAAACACAAAGTGTAAAATACTGTTTCAGTGCTAGTTATAGCATTACTTCACATTGGACAACCCTAAAGGCTTCCATAGCCTTGGCAACTCATGACTAGAGCCTAGGGAGATTACTGATGCCATAAACAAGAGTGTCAAATTGTTAAATCAACTTCAGGAGTCACTGTGTACTTACGTCTCATGAGGGATCTGTCCTTAATGTGTTGTCTAATGATTGACTTTCTTAGGAAAATACAGGTGTCAACTATCCTCTGAAATAATCTGTTTTCTTTATGACCATTTTCTTGGCTTCAGCAGATTCTCTTGAAGTAAAACTTGTCAGCTTATCTTCCTATAGCTTATTTTATGCCAGCCTTTATTTTAAACTCTGTATTCCTTTGCAAAAATGCCAGGGGAACCTTCACAAGCTCTGTTTTCTTAGAAAGAGTTGATTACTTGCTTTTGAGGTTTGTCTTGAAATGGTGTTCTCTGATCTTAGTGCCTGATATGTGGTCATTTTTCATGTTTTCCCACCTAGCATTTTCTTTTTATTTATTTTTTGAAAGAGTTAGAGAGAGAAAGAGAGGCAGAGGTCTTCCATCCACTGGTTCATTCCCCAATTGGCTGCCATGGCTGGAGCTGCATCGATCTGAAGCCAGGAGCCAGGAGCCAGGAGCCAGGAGCCAGAAGCTTCTTCTGAGTCTCCCATGTAGGTGCAGGGCCCCAAAGACTTGGACCATCTTCTACTGCTTTCCAAGGCCATATAAAAGAGCTGGATTGGAAGTGGAGCAACCTGGACTCAAATTGTCACCCATATGGGATGCCGGCACTGCTGGCAGAGGCTTTACCTGCTACACCACAATGCCAGCACCCCCACCTAGCATTTTCTAACTTCACAGCATTCTGAGAGAGCAATGACTTTGCAGAGTATCCCAAGATCAAACCAGGGGCCAAGCCAAATCACCTGGCCTTTACAGTAGTGGCTTTGGCTTTTTGTTTTTGGCTATAGCCTGCTCACTGAGTTATACAGTAGATTACCCAAAAACTCCTACTAATTTTCATTTAAATTTTATGAAGGAAATGTTTTAAAAAGTTTCTCAGACAAATTATAGTTGGAAGATGTTAATGTATGGTGGAATGAGAAGGCCATGCCAAGATGGCCACTGGCAAGCAAGCATCAGTTACTCAGGAGTGGTTTGGAAAACCCCCTGGGAAACCTCCCTGGCAACAGAGCCTGCCTGGCAACAGGCTGTGATTGGATGGCTTCCGAACCATGGCAACAGGCTGTGATTGCTTAAGGCATAAACCACCCCTTGACCAGATTGGCTGCCTTGGCTATATAAGCTGCTGCACCAACTGAAATAGACGAGTCTGTGGGCTGCTCACCTCTAGCCTGCTTTCACCCGACTCCAGGGGTCTGTGTGGTGACTCCGCACCTCTTGCCTCCACCATGCTCCTCCCTTCAGAACTAATTCACAGCAACAAATGTAGTTGATTTCCTGCATAAGAATCAGAAAATCAGCTGGTGCCACAGCTCACTTGGCTAATCCTCCACCTGCAGCACCAGCACCCCGGGTTCTAGTCCCGGTTGGGGAGCCAGATTCTGTCCCAGTTGCTCCTCTTCTAGGCCAGCTCTCTGCTGTGGCCAGGGAGTGCAGTGGAGGATGGCCCAAGTCCTTGTGCCCTGCACCCACATGGGAGACCAGGAGAAGCACCTGGCTCCCAGCTTCAGATCAGCATGGTGTGCTGCCCGTAGCGGCCATTGGAGGGTGAACCAATGGAAAAGGAAGACCTTTCTCTATCTCTCTCACTGTCCACTCTGCCTGTCAAAAAAAAAAAAATCAGAAAATCTTAATTCTACATTACCCAAAATGGAGAACTTTTTGCTTCAAAAGAACATTAAAGCTACTGACTAAAAATATGCGGGGTCTTCAAAAATTCATAGAAAGTGCATATTTTTGAAAAAACTATGCATGGAGTTGAAACATTTTTGCATCAAAATAAACATCTCTTAATTCTATTTTTCCACAATAATTGAAGCCCCCTTGTATACAGACTCTATGAATATTTCTATCAGCACTTGTTATCCTACAAAATGTTCAGTACTTGTTGACATCACAAGAAACAAGATTTGGGTGAGAAGACATTGCTCAAATAACCGAATCTTCAAAAAATTGCAAAGATTTTCAAGTTATATCACTCCAAAGAAGAATAGACATTTAAGCTATTTTGGAATTACATTCAATAAAAACACAAGCTATGGCTTTGGAAGATTATGTTTATCAGGTGACAGTTTCAGAACCGAGTCAGCGTAGGCATTTGGTTCAGTGGCAGTGCTGCCTCTTGGGACACCTGCATTGCATACCAGAGCACCTAGGTTGAAATCTTGTCTCTGCTCCTAATTCCAGCTTCCAGCCAACGCAGACTCTCAGAAAGGATCCAACACTTGGGTGTGGGAGACCTGGATTGAACTTCCAGCTCCTGTTTTGGCATGGCCCGAGCCTGTCTGTTGCAGGCGCTTGGTGCATGAACCAGTGCATGAGAGTTCTGTCAGTCTCGCTGCCTCTCAAAAAAAATCTGAAAAACAAACATAAAAAAACAGAAGCAAAATCAAGAGTTGGAAATGTGCATCGCTCAAGAGAACACCTTCAGGACAACTTGATTTGTATTTCTTGATCTGTGGTGATTCTCTCCATTCTTCCCATCCCCATTCAAGCTATGTCAGTGAACACTTCCCCCACTGTGAGACTAATCCATTCCTGATCCCATTCCCTTCTCTTTTTTTACCCCCCCAAATGGCTGCTACGGCTGGCGCACCGCAAAAGTCAGGAGCCAGGTGCCTCCTCCTGGTCTCCCATGAGGGTTCAGGGCCCAAGCACCTGAGCCATCCTCCACTGCCTTCCTGGGCCACAGCAGAGAGCTGAACTGGAAGAGGAGCTACCGGGACAGAATCCGGCGTCCAACCGGGACTAGAACCCGGTGTGCCAGTGCCACAAGGTGGAGGATTAGCCAAGTGAGCCACAGCGCTGGCCCCATTCCCTTCTTATGCTACATTTTACTCTATAGTTAATCTAGCAGTGAGATCTCAGCTATCTGAAATATGGATCTTAAAACTCATTTAAACTAATGTCTAAATCAGGTTCTTGTCTACAGTTTTACACTCTGAAGATACCCCAATGATAATTCTCTATATTTACTATGGTTGTAAGCCCTTAGGGTAACCAAAAAAAAAAAAAAAATCAACTAGAATATCTGAAAACTTCTAATTAATTATCTAACTTAGCTGCTTATGTAGTACTCAAGTGTAAAAACAAACCAAATAAATAATTCTTAAAAAAAAAAAGAAAGAAAGAAATTATGGGGGCCGATGCTGTGGCACCTGCCACAGCTGCCACCTGCGGTGCCAGCATCCCATATGGGCACTGGTTCAAGTCTTGGCTGCTCCACTTCCTATCCAGCTCTCTGCTATCGCCTGGGAAGGTAGTAAAGGATGGCCCAGGCCCTTGGGCCCCTGCACCTGCATGGGGGACCCGGAGGAAGCGCCTGGCTCCTGGCTTCGGATCAGTGCAGCTCTGGCTGTTGCAGCCATTTGGGGAGTGAACAGTGGATGGAAGACCTTTCACTTTCTGCCTCTCCTTCTCTCTCTGTGTGACTCTGACTTTCAAGTAAGTAAATCTTTAAAGAGAGAGAGAGAAGAAATTATGACAACAGTTGTCATGAGAGAAAAGTTAATTAGAAAATAGGCTCTTGGGGCCAGCACTGTGATGTAGCAGGTAAAGCTGCCGCCTGCAGTGCCAGCACCCCATATAGGCGCCAACTCAAGCCCCGGCTGTTCCACTTCTGATCCAGCTCTCTTATGACCTGGGAAAGCAGTGGAGGATGGTCCAAGTGCTTGGGCCCCTGCACCCGCGTGGGAGACCAGGAAGAAGCTCCTGGCTCCTGGCTTCATATTGGCCCAACTCTGGCCATTGCTACCAATTGGAGGGGTGAGCCATCGGATGAAAGACCTCTCTCTCTCTCCCTCCCTCCCTCCCTCTCCCCTCCCCTCCCCTCTCTCTGTGTAACTCTGCCTTTCAAATAAATAAATAAATAAATATCTTTTTTTAAAAAAAATGGGGTTGGGGGGTGGCCAGTGCTGTGGCACAGCAGGTAAAGCCACCACCTGCAGTGCCAGCATCCCATATGGGTGCCGGTTCAAGTCTCAGATGCTCCACTTCCAATCCAGTTCTCTGTTATGGCCTGGGAAGCAGTAGAAGATGGCCCAAGTCCTTGGCGCACTCCCATGGGAGTCAGAGGAAGCTTCTGGCTCCCGACTTCAGATGGGCTCAGCTCTGGCCATTGTGGCCTTCTGGAGAGTGAACCAGCAGATGGAAAACCCTCCCTCTCTATCTCTCTCTCTCCCTCTCTCTCTCTCCCTCTGCCTCTCTGTAGCTCTGTTTTCAAATAAATGAATAAATTAAAAAAAAAAAACAGGAATATAGGAATGCACATCTATTAAATGGCTAAAATCTTTTTTTCTAAAGATTTATTTATTTATTTGAAAAGTTACACAGAGAGAGAAGGAGAGGCAGAGAGAGAGAGAGAGAGAGAGAGAGAGAGAGAGAGAGAGAGAAAGGTCAGAAGCTACCCCAGGTCAGGGCAGCAGAGTCTGGGTTCCACCTGGACTCGCTGAGGGTCTTCCTTCTGCCAGAGCCCCGCGGGTGCCCTGCCTTAGAACATTCCATCTCCCAGAGGCCCCACCCAGGTGGGGAGCCTGACCCAGGAGACTCCATCTCCCAGAGGCCCACGCAGGAGTCGCGTGTCAGAGGACCACATCTCCCAGAACTCCCTGCGGGCTCGCCGCAGACTCCATTTCCCAGAACACCACGGGCGTCCAGCCCCAGGGGACTCTGTCTCACCTCCCACTCCTGTGGGTGCTCCCCTCCCTTTCAGATAACTCTGTCTCCCAGAGGTCCCAGCCAACGCCTCGCGTCAGAGGACCACGTCTCCCAGAATTCCCCGCGAGATCTCGTCTTAGACTCCATCTCCCAGAGGGCCCCGCGGGCATCCCGTCTCAGACTTTGTTTCCCAGAGCCCCACGGGCCTCCATCCTTCGGAAATTCCGTCTCACGAAGTGCCCTTGGGGGGGGGGGGTCCCTCTCAAAGAACCCCGTCTTACAGAGCCCTGTGGGGGTCCCTCCTCAGACCGCTCTCCCACAGTCCCGAGGGCTCAGCCCAGCGAGCAACAGCCTCAAAGGACTCCATCTCCCAGAGGTCCCCGCGGGAGTCGCGGGCAGAGGACCACACCTCCCAGAATGCCCCGCGGCCGCCCACCGCAAACTGCATTTCCCAGAGAACCGCGGACGTCCGTTCTCCGAGGACTCCGCCTTCCAGAGTCCCGCAGGAGCCCGCCTCAGACCCGTCTCCCGTGGGCCTCGCGGGCGCCTCCTCAGACGCCGTCTCCCGTGGGGCCCCGCCTCACACTCCATCTCCCGTGGGGCCCCGCCTCAGACCCGTCTCCCGTGGGGCCCCGCCTCACACTCCGTCTCCCGTGGGGCCCCGCCTCAGACCCGTCTCCCGTGGGGCCCCGCCTCACACTCCGTCTCCCGTGGGGCCCCGCCTCACACTCCATCTCCCGTGGGGCCACGCGGGCGCCTCCTCAGACGCCGTCTCCCGTGGGGCCCCGCCTCACACTCTGTCTCCCGTGGGGCCTGGCCTCACACTCCGTCTCCCGTGGGGCCCCGCGGGCGCCTCCTCAGACGCCGTCTCCCGTGGGGCCCCGCCTCACACTCTGTCTCCCGTGGGCCCCGCCCTCACACTCCGTCTCCCATGGGGCCCCGCCTCACACTCTGTCTCCCGTGGGCCCCGCCCTCACACTCCGTCTCCCGTGGGGCCCGCCTCACACTCCGTCTCCCGTGGGGCCCCGCCTCACACTCCGTCTCCCGTGGGGCCCGCCTCACACTCCGTCTCCCATGGAGCCCCGCCTCACACTCCGTCTCCCGTGGGGCCCCGCCTCAGACCCGTCTCCCGTGGGGCCCCGCCTCACACTCCGTCTCCCGTGGGGCCTCGCGGGCGTCTCTTCAGACGCCGTCTCCCGTGGGGCCCCGCCTCACACTCCGTCTCCCGTGGGGCCCCGCGGGCGCCTCCTCAGACGCCGTCTCCCGTGGGGCCCCGCCTCACACTCCGTCTCCCGTGGGCCCCGGCCTCACACTCTGTCTCCCGTGGGCCCCGCCTCACACTCCGTCTCCCGTGGGGCCCCGCGGGCGCCTCCTCAGACGCCGTCTCCCGTGGGGCCCCGCCTCACACTCTGTCTCCCGTGGGCCCCGCCCTCACACTCCGTCTCCCGTGGGGCCCCGCCTCACATTCCGTCTCCCGTGGGGCCCCGCCTCACACTCCGTCTCCCGTGGGGCCCCGCCTCACACTCCGTCTCCCGTGGGGCCCCGCCTCACACTCTGTCTCCCGTGGGCCCCGCCTCACACTCCGTCTCCCGTGGGCCCCGCCTCACACTCCGTCTCCCGTGGGGCCCCGCCTCACACTCCATCTCCCGTGGGGCCCCGCCTCACACTCCGTCTCCCGTGGGGCCCGGCCTCACACTCCATCTCCCGTGGGGCCCCGCCTCAGACCCGTCTCCCGTGGGGCCCCGCCTCACACTCCATCTCCCGTGGGCCCCGCCTCACACTCCGTCTCCCGTGGGGCCCCGCCTCACACTCCATCTCCCGTGGGGCCCCGCCTCACACTCCGTCTCCCGTGGGGCCCGGCCTCACACTCCATCTCCCGTGGGGCGCCTCCTCAGACGCCGTCTCCCGTGGGGCCCCACGGGCGCCTCCTCAGACGCCGTCTCCCGTGGGGCCCCGCCTCACACTCCATCTCCCGTGGGGCCCCGCGGGCGCCTCCTCAGACCCGTCTCCCGTGGGGCCCCGCCTCACACTCCATCTCCCGTGGGGCCCCGCGGGCGTCTCCCTCAGACTCCGTCTCCCCCAGGACCCACGGGAGTCGCGCCTCAGAGGACTCTCCCACGCTAAGGCAGAAGTTGGTCAGACGAAGCGGGTTCGCGCGCCCTCTCGTGGCCGCCGTGACTCCGTGCAGGGCGCTCGGCATGCCGGGAAATGGAACAAATTCGGGGTCGTACTCAGATGACTGAAGGCCTCAGCATAGGAAATTCGCGCTGAAAGGGGCCGCACTACCCCAGGCCTTGTCTGACAGTCGTGATGCACAACTATGTGGAATGTCATGAATATGAGTGTAATTCTTAAACAGAAATCAACTCAAAATACTCCACATGCTGAAAACTGAAATATAGAAATTCTAGAAAAATGTAGACCGGAGTCTATGTGGTCTTGGATTTGTTAGGGAGTTCTAACCACAAGTCAATTCACAACAGAAAAGGTGTGAACATAGACTTCATAAAGTTAAATTTCCTTCTGTGCAAGGTCCTGTTCAGAAAACAAAGAGGGTGCAGAAAGGGAGCAAGCACTGACAGAGCAGACACTGGTGAAGAGTATGCACTCGGGGCAGGCATTTGGTCGAGTGGTTGAGATGCCCAAGTTCCACATCTGAGTGCCTGGGCTTGATTCTGGGCTCTGGCTCCTGATTCCAGCTTCCTGCTAATGCAGATCCTGGATGGCCTCAGCTGAAGGTATCAAACTATTTGGTTCCTGGTACCCACATGAGACACTGGATTGAGTTCCTGGCTCCCCACCATCTGGGGCCTGTTGCAGAAATTTCTGGAATTAACTGGCAGGTGGGAGCTCACTCTCTCTGTCATTTCTTTCAAAGGTGTGTATATCAGGGGCTGGCACTGTGGTGGAGCAGGTAAAGCCACCGCCTGTCAGGCCAGCATCCCATACAGGTGCAAGTTCAAATCCCGGCTGATCCACTTCCTAACCAGCTCCTTGCAAATGTTCCTGGGAAAGCAGTGGAAGATGCCCCAAGTCCTTGGGACGCTACATCCCTGGGGCCTATTACCAGCTATTGCAGCCATTTGGGGAATGAACCAGAAGGTGGAGGCTCGCGCACGCTCTCTGTCTGCCTTTCAAACAAATACTTTTTAAAAACTGAGTAAATCACAATCTACTTAAATTATTTAGAATATGCAAGCATCAGAGTATGGAATGCAAAAGATGGCAAGGAATCTGTGTCTCAGATGTGTGGAAACACTGACTGCGGGTGGTGGGAGACGCTGCTGCTCTCAGCCACTCCGGAGAAGAGTGGAATCCACAGACCCCAGGGGAAGGAGACTCTCAGGGACCCCATCCTCAGTGGGTGTAGGCTCTCAGGGGCCGAGGGGTGGCAGCTCCATACAGCAGCCCTGGGCTCAGGGGGTTCCAACCTTCTGCCAGCCTCTGGGGTCCACAGTCCACTGCCTAAGCCTTACTGCCGAGGTTTAGAGGCAACTGTGTACCAATCCTGGACATCCCAGTGAATCTGAGATGCAGTGTTACTCTGAAGCATCAGTTGGGAAATCCAACCTGAAACAGAACTCACCATGCAGAGCCTTGAGCAGAGTAGACAGATGGCAAGGAAAGTGGGTGCCAGCTCACAGGCCAGTGGCCTCCTGTGTGTTAGAAGTTAGGGGGCTGGGGCTGTGCCACAGCAGGTAAAGCCGCTGCCTGCGGTGCCAGCATCCTACATGGGCACTGAGTCGAGTCCCGGCTGCTCCACTTCTGATCCCACTTCCTGTTATGGCCTGGAAAAGCAGTAGAAGATGGACCAAGTCCTTGGGCCCCTGCACCCGCGTGGGAGACACAGAAGAAGCTCCTGGCTCCTGGCTTTGGCCTGGCCCAGCTCCAGCCATTACAGCCATTTGGGGAGTGAACCAATGGATGGATGACTGATCTCCTCCTGTCTCTGCCTCTAACTCTCTCTTTCAAATAAATAAATAAATAAACCTTTCAGGTAAATAAATAAATCTTTAAAGAAAAAAAGAAGTTAGGAACAACTGGAATTGGGGAAAATTGGAACATCAATGGCACCCAAAACTTGAAGTCCTGTGGTATAAATCTAAATACACACACACATTTACTCTCAGCACCTTGAGGCACGGTTGGGAACGACCAGGCAATGTACAAATAACTACAGATATTCCTCGTGCAGGAGCACAGCAGTCACTACTGCCAAGAGAAAATTTCTTTCTAGCTTGACCGGCAGAGTCAGTGGAATCCCAATCAAATTCCCAACAAAAGTGCTGACAGACTGTTTATAAAGCTAGAGTAACTGGCCGGCACCGTGGCTCAACAGGCTAATCCTCCGCCTCGTGGCGCCGGCACACCGGGTTCTAGTCCCAGTCGGGGCGCCGGATTCTGTCCCGGTTGCCCCTCTTCCAGGCCAGCCCTCTGCTGTGGCCCGGGAGTGCAGTGGAGGATGGCCCAAGTGCTTGGGCCCTGCACCCCATGGGAGACCAGGAAAAGCACCTGGCACCTGGCTCCTGCCATCGGATGAGCGCGGTGCGCCGGCCGCAGCACGCCAACCGCGGTGGCCATTGGAGGGTGAACCAAAGGCATAAAGGAAGACCTTTCTCTCTGTCTCTCTCTCTCACTGTCCACTCTGCCTGTCAAAAATAAAAAAAATAATAATAAAGCTAGAGTAACTGATATGAGACTGAGAAGAGATTGCTGATACGGCGCACGCCAGCACCCAACCCCTACCCCGGAGCTAAGGTACTGAGCAGACGGTGACATGGGCGGTGAATCGCCCCACGCAGCACAGCCCGTTTGTGTTCAAGGGAGCCAGGACACGTGCGTGGAGAAAGATGCCTGCTGTGACTTCCAGGAGAAACTTTCCACGGCCTCGGTTTGGAGATGAGCCCTGGGAGAAAGCACCAAAAGCCACTCCGTGAGGAAACAGGAAAGAAAGTGGCCTTTACTAAAATTTAAAATGCCCACCCTGCACAAAAATGATTAGATTGTGGAAATGTTTGGAAATCACACCTTGAAAAGAACTTGTATGCAAAGTAAGAAACTAATCACTCAACAGGAAGACAATCCAACAGTGGGTAAGATCAGACACCTCGCCAACACATGACAAACACAGAAATTATGACAGCAACGGTTGTCATGGAGGAAGCTAATTACAGAACAGGGAGCGAGTGGTGCACATCTATTACAATGGCCAAAATCTTTAAAAAGATCCATCAGCCATTGCAATAGGAGCTTTCATTCCCTGCTGGTGGGGGGCGCACGGGTGAGCAGTGTTTTGTGCCCAGCGAGTCTCACCATTACCATCCAACAGAGCCCCTTGGGTAAGGAGACAGCCGCCCAAACAGAAGCCAGCAGAGTTAGGTGAGATGCTTGATCTGAGTTCCCCCTTACAGCTGAGTGCACACCCAGAGTGGGCTGCACTGTGCAGCAGAACACCATTCGGAAACAGGAACACACAAAGCTGTGTGTCACTATTATTATTATTTCATTTATTTGAGAGGTAGAGTTGCAGTCAGAGGGAGGGAGAGACAGAGAGAGAGAGGCCTTCCATCCACTGGTTCATCCCCTCCCCAGATGGCCGCAATGGCCAGAGCTGAGCTGATCCAAAGCCAGGAACCAGGAGCTTCTTCCGGGTTTCCCACCCAGGTGCAGGGGCCCAAGGACCTGGGCCATCGTCCACTGCTTTCCCAGGCCACAGCAGAGCCTGTGGAAGCAGAGCAGCCGGGACTCAAACCGTTGCCGCTATGGGATGCCGGCACTACAGGCAGAGGCTTAGCCCACAATGCCGGAGCACTGAGCCCACTGGGTCATCCTTAGATCCAGTCTGCAGAAGCTGTACATCGTGTGCGCCCTCCCCCCCACCCCCCATGGCTTTCTAAGAAAGGCAGAACTACGAGACGCTGCCCGGGGTTCCTGGGGGCAGGGGCCAAGCCTCACATGAGGCTTCAGCGGTGGATACCTGCCACTCTACATTTGTCAAAACCCACAGAAACTTACAGTACCAAGAGCAATTCACGAATCCCCTGTGCAAAGTGTATCTCCTCCCTGAGACCCCTCCCCAGCACTGCCCCTCCGGCAGGGGTAGAGCCCTCAGACAAAGCCAAATCCTTGAGGGGGAGGACATGTTGGATGGAGTGAAGAACAAGACAAAGGATCTCATGGGACCAGAGCTGGAACCAAGCATCACTGCCAGTGGCGGGCACCGCGCTGGCCTAAGAGGTCGCCCGGAAATTAGTGCAATCCACAGGTCAAGGGCAACAGGAACCGTGTCCCACAAGGGAATCATCTACCCGCCAACTGGAACCATGGGTGTCACAGATGAGGGCAGGAGCCTGGTTCCTCCCGGCTGGCGTGGGAAGCCACAGATGAGCAAGGGGAGAGGACGAGGATGCCAGCGCTAATGGGTCAGAGCTGGATACCTCTGTCACCTGCAACTTCTTTTCTGGTGGTTTCAGGGACCGTGGCCAGCCTCAGTTCCCCAGGGACACTGTGACAAACAGCTCCCAGGACTGAAACTGCTGCCATCCTAGCAGTGTGCTAGAATTTCTGACCGCTCCACCCTGCCAGGGTTCTGCCTCAGACCTCGTCCAGCACCATGCTGGACACACCACACACCATCAGGGCAAGCAGGAGCCTCTGTCCTCACAGGCACTGTGCATGTGTGCACGGAACCTTTATTTCACTTAGTCATGGCCCAGGCCAGCACTGTGGCCTAGCACCTTAAGTCTCCTTGCAGTGCCAGCATCCCACATGGGCGCCGGTTCAAGTCCTGGCTGCTCAACTTCCAATCCAGCTCTGGAAAAGCAGAAGATAGCATAGCTCTGGCCATTGCAGCTATTTGGGGAGGGAACCAGTGGATGGACGACCTCTGTGTGTGTGTGTGTGTGTGTGTGTGTGCGCGTATATATAACTCTGCTTTTCAAATAAATAAACCTTGAAAGTAGCAGTAGTAGGGGCCGGCGCCGTGGCTCACTCGGCTACAGCGCCGGCATCCCATATGGGAACCGGTTCTAGTCCTGGCTGCTCCTCTTCCAGTCCAGCCTCTGCTATGGCCTGACAAGGCAGTGTAGGATGGCCCAAGTGCTTGGGCCCTGCACCCACGTGGGAGACCAGGAGGAAGCACCTGGCTCTTGGCTCCGAATCGGCGTAGCTCCGGCTGTAGCGGCCATTAGGGGAGTGAACCAATGGAAGGAAGACCTTTCTCTCTGTGTCTCACTGTCTAACTCTACCTGTGAAAAGGGAGGAAGGCAGGGAGGGAGGGAGAGAAGGAGGGAGGGGGGAGGGGAGGGAGGAGGGGGGAGGGGTAGCAGTGTCGTCACTGACAGCTGCTTAACCTGCAGCCCCCAGCGCCTCATGCTGCACCTCCTGGCCGAAGACCCATCCTCTTGCAGGGGCCACAGTGCTCGGGGCACAGGCTCTGGCCCCTTCTCGGGTTGCAGGTGCACCTGTGTGGGACAGGCTTCAAAGCCACGAGGTCCTGGTTTCAACAGCTGGTGCAGGAAGTATGCCCAAGGAGCAGCACCGCTGTGGGGATGCGGTGGCAGGCTCCGGTCACCTCCTCATCACACATGGGGCAGGAAGGCCAGCCCACCTCCAGCCCCACCCACAGCACCCTTGAGGCCAACGTAGCTCTTCTCACTCCATGCCCATCTCCACGGCTATGTGGGAGACCAGCAGTGCGGTGCAGAGCAGGACCAAGCACAGGAGCCAGGACTGCCGAGTGACCACAGGGGCAGCCGGGCGTGTGCAAGGGCCTCTGGGGTTCCACTTTCAAACTGTGACACGCACGTCACTTCACATCTGCGTGTATTCAAATGTGCATACACGTGTGAGTGCTTAAGATACAGAATTCTGGCCGGCGCCGTGGCTCAACAGGCTAATCCTCCGCCTTGTGGCGCCGGCACACCGGGTTCTAGTCCCGGTCGGGGCACCAGATTCTGTCCCGGTTGCCCCTCTTCCAGGCCAGCCCTCTGCTGTGGCCCGGGAGTGCAGTGGAGGATGGCCCAAGTGCTTGGGCCCTGCACCCCATGGGAGACCAGGGAAAAAGCACCTCGCACCTGGTTCCTGCCATCGGATGAGTGCGGTGCGCCGGCCGCAGCGCGCCATCCGCGGCAGCCATTGGAGGGTGAACCAACGGCATAAAGGAAGACCTTTCTCTCTGTCTCTCTCTCTCACTGTCCACTCTGCATGTCACAAAAAAAAAAAAAAAGATACAGAATTCTGCCAAGTGTCTCATATTTGATGCTACTGACAGGATTGTGTGTGGTTCAACATAAAAATGCCTTTTATAGCTGACAGCGGGAGACGCAGCCGGCAGCTGGCACAGCTCAGTGCCACGCCCACCTTTCTCTGCAGGAGGGGCAGTGCCAGGGAGGGGTCTCAGGGAGGAGACACACCTAGCACAGGGGATTCTGAGATGGGGAGCTTGTTCCTCGGACTTCACTGGGCCACGAACGTGCCATCCGGGGGCTGGCTCCATGTGCAGCAGCTAAGCTGCCACCGGCTTAGCCCTGGCTGCTCCACGACTGATCCAGCTCCCTGGAATGCACCTGGGAAAGCAGAGGAGGATGGCCCACGTGCTTGGGTCCTGCCACTGGTGTGCCAGGCTCCTGGCTTCAGCCTGTCCAGCCCTGGCCATTGTGACCCTCTGGGGAATGAACCAGTAGTGGCAGCTCTGTCTCTGTGTCTCTCCTACCTTCAAACAAATAAGTAAATCTTTAAAAACATAAAAATAAAATTTAAAAAAAGAATGTGCCACATAACAGGTGACAGAGGGGGTATCCGGGTCGGGAGTTATCTGGGTATCTGGTCAGGGAAGGCAAGACACCAGCCCCGCCCCATGACAAGCTCCAACCTGAGGCTGTGTCCCACGTGCGATTCAATACTGATAAAAAGAACACACAACTGGCACAATTCTCCAGATTTATACTCATCTTCCACCGTCTGGACAGTCGTTCTAAGTATTTGTAACAAATCCAGTCAGGATGCAGACAAGGGCTTACTAACTAGACTGGGGACCAATCAGAGGTGCTCGGGGGGCACAGCTGGGGACAGCCCAGGTAACACACCACTAATACAGAGCTGGGGACAGCCCAGGTAACACACCCACTGATGCAGAGCTGGGGACAGCCCAGGTAACACACCCACTGATGCAGAGCTGGGACCCACCAGGTAACACACCACTGATACAGAGCTGGGGACTGACCAGGTAACACACCTACTGATGCAGAGCTGGGGACCACCAGGTAACACACCACTGATGCAGAGCTGGGGACTGACCAGGTAACACACCCACTGATGCAGAGCTAGGGACCGCCCAGGTAACACACCCACTGATGCAGAGCTGGGGACTGACCAGGTAACACGCCACTAATTCCCCAGGATATCTCACTAGTTGCTTGTGTGTCGCCATCCAGGAAGCAGGGATTAGACTTTTCTCCAATTATCCCAAACATGGACCCTGCCCCTATATGGCTCCCATGCATTCCCACTAGGCTCATGGGCCCGTGCAGCAACCTGGCTCCACTCGCCCTGCCCAGGCTGTGACCAGGGGACATCATCAAGTCACAGGTGTGTCTCCACTCACTGGGCTGGTTCACTTGCTGCGTCCACTGCTGGAACTTGCCCTCGCTCTGGCAATGCCTGCCTCACTCCTCCAGGGTTTCCTGCCCTGCGATACCTCCACCACATAGACGTGAGGCTGCCGCACACACGGGACCAGGCAGCAGCCCGCTGGGTGAGCCACAGCACAGGGTGCCCCTTCCCAAGAGGCCAGGAGCAGCACGTCCCTTCTCAGAGGGGCTGCACCACTGCCCCTCACGGCTGGGAGAAGACGCCCAGCCCGTGTGGACGACTCAGGAGCCCAGCACTGCCAGCGTCCCTCACGAGGTCACATCACAGATGTCGCGTCCCCGTCGGGGAAGCCTCCATGGTCGATGCTGGGACCCCTAGCAGAGTAGCAGCTCCAGTCCGGACCCAGCTCCCTGCCGATGGCCTGGGAAGGCAGCAGTGATGGGCCCCTGCCACACGTGGGTGGTCAGGACGCAGCTCCTGGCTCCTGGCTGTGGCCTGGCCCCGGCCCTGGCTGCTGCAGCCATCCGGGGAGTGAGCCAGCAGGTGGATAATCTGCTTTTTTTTTCCTGTGACTCTTCCAAATAAATAACTACTTTAAAAATCAAAATAATCTTTTTTTTTTTTAAATTAGCATTTTACATTGTTCCAACTTAATAGGGATTCGTTTAGGGAATTAGACATGAAACACTGTGGCCCCGCTGAAGGTAAAATAGCGTTTTCAAGTGAGGAAATTCTCAGGCAGTCTTCAGGTAGTTCCAGACATGGTGAGGGGAGCAGCATGTGAGCAACTGCACAATCAATGAGAAGAAGTCACAGTCACCAACGCGGGCCACACGTGAGTGTGCACGGAGAAACACAAGCAGGTTTCGTGCAAATCCACCCGGCCTCACCCCGCACCTAACGGACCCAGAGACCGGCACCTGTGAGTGAGAACTCAGGAGGCTGAGAAACGCAGGCGGGCGGGGCGACAAAGCTCGGATCTCCCGCGCCTCCCACGGCGAGAACGAGAACCTCTCCACAGGCCTCCCAGGAGCGGGCTGCACTCACGCCCGCGTCCCCTGCTGAGTCTGGGACTCCGCCTTTGCCTTTGCTTCTGCCGACAGTCACTGTCCCCCCAAACACCGTGGCCCCTCTGGCTCCAAGAGCCCTCTGGTGGGTGGCTCTGGCCAGCACAGTTCTTCCCCCCTCTGCCCCCCAGCTTCCTCCACTCCGCGGTCTTCACCGGCCGGCCCAGCACCAGCACCGTCCACGTCACCACAGGGACGGCCGTGTTTACTGCGGTTGCTTCCGCTGTCGGAACCAAAACCACCACTGTAATCCTGGCTTTGGAGGCCGCGGCACCTGGGAGGAGAGGGAGCATTGGTGGGCGTCAGGCGCCCCCTAATCCATGTGATCCTCTTCCCTCAGCTGCCGCGGCCCCCTCCCGTGTGTAGAGCGTGCAGCCTGGGACCCCTGGGCTCCTGCCGGCCAGAAACCTGCCCACCACCATGGGTGAGGCCAGGGCACCGAAGATCGGCACACTGACGTCCAGGTCACCCTCCTCCACTCAACCACAGCACCCAGCATGAGACACAGGACGCGGCATCACTCAGTCTCCCTGCACAAGTTGGGGACAAGGCTCCAGCAAGGGCACCGACACTTAAATCAATCACACTGCAGAGCTAATTTGACAAACGCACCCTTTACTGCCTGCCTAGCGGTGCAAAGAGCAAACTCTGTGGGCTCTACCACGGCCCCTCAGGGACCACTTCCAAGGGCTGGGTCCCCAGGCCAGCAGACAGGAGGGGCCAGCCAGGGGGAGGAGCTCGGGGGAGCCCTGCAGGGACACAGGGAGGGGGCTTCCTACGGGGCCCCTGGGGCCCCGGGGTCTTGCTGACAGCAGGGAGCAGGGGGTCAGAGGGAAGGGGTCAGGGCGAGGCTCCGCGGCCTCCAACGGCGGAGGGTCTGGAGGCCTGGCCAGGAGGAGCCCACAGGCAGCCAGGGTGCTTGGTGAGGCCTCCACTGGCACCACCCCAGGATGCAGCTGCCCCGCCAGGCCAGGCTCAAGTCCACTCTCTCTGGCTCCGGAGGCCTTCACTAGGGGCACCTGGCAGAGGCCTCCTTGCTGGGGGAGGGTCAGCAACCAGGCCTCTGCCCCTAGCCCCTCCCCACCCCAAGGCCCTCTCAGCCAGGAGAGCAAACCCCTGTGTGTGCAGACCCACAGCCCCGCCTCTAGCACTGGCCAAGAGGAAGAGCGGAAGAGGAGGGGCAGTCGGCCTCCTGTCCACCTATGGCAGGAGCTGGGCAACTCCCGTCCTAGGGCCAGGCCTCTGCTGCAGGGACAGAGCACCGGGGACCCACCGATCAGACAAGGGCCTGAGGGTACCACAAATCCATGTGTCCATCAGTTTACAGAAACACCTCATCTGCTGGTCCCTCCCAGCCCCAGGGAAGACAGGAGGGACAGCCCCCCATCCACCCCCACCGCACGCACGGGTGCCCCGGTCCAGCGGGGGTGGGGCAGGCAGCAGCCCCCCCCACTGCTCCCGACAGCCTGGGGAGTGGGCGGGGCGGCACCCCGGGTGAGGCGCGGCCAGGACCAGGGCCACAGGTCAGGAGGAGGCCGGGTACCCATAGTGATTGTGCTCGGCCTCGCCGAGGGTCAGCGTCAGGGACAGGCTGGGCTTCCGCTCCAGCCCCTCTTCCTGGCAGGGCCGCGGAGGCCGGGGCTTGAAGAAGTCTGAGACGTAGCGGACCTGGGAGGAGACAGGGTGGGAATGTGGAGACGGAAGAGGCTCTGGGGTGGGTGGGCTGGGTCCCGGAAGGGGGCTTTCCAGACAAGGCAGCGGGACAAGGCCCAGAGCTCACAGTGAAACCAGCAACCAGCGCCCCCTGCAGGAGGCCGACGAGAACGTCACTCCAGTGGTGCTTGTGGTCGGACACGCGGGTGTAGCCCACGTACAGTGCAAAGGCCACCAGGAAGAACTGAACCGTGGGCCGCAGCAGCCGTGCCCACTTCCAGCAGAGCCGTGCCTGTACATACAGCTGGGACAGGACAGGAGGTGCATCAGGTCAGCCGGGGTGCCCACCTGTGCACCCCACACCCACTGAGGCAAGCAGAGCGGCTCTGGGAGCCCCAGGGCCCCCCGCCACGTGTAAGCAAGCCCGCTGCCCCCATCCCTGCTCCCCTCATGCACCCACCTGTACAACGGGGACACCAAGGCCAGGGCAAGGGGCTCCCCAGGGGACTCACCGCCAGGAAGGCCATGCAGTACATGCCGAAGGAGGAGTGTCCAGAGTAGAAAGACAGCCTGGGGGGGGAGGGGATGGGGCTCTGAGAGCTGTGACTCACAGCTGTCACTCACACCCCCACCCCAGGAGCTCCTGGCTCCTGGCTTTGGCCCAGCCGGGCTTTTGTGGGCATTTAGGGAGTGAACCAGCAGATGGACAAGCTCGCTCGCGTGCTCTCTCTCTCTCTGTGACTCTACCTTTCAAATATATAATAAGTAAGCTTTAAAAAAACACAACACCTGGCCGGCGCCGTGGCTCAACAGGCTAATCCTCCGCCTTGTGGCGCCGGCACACCGGGTTCTAGTCCCGGTCGGGGCACCAGATTCTGTCCCGGTTGCCCCTCTTCCAGGCCAGCCCTCTGCTGTGGCCCGGGAGTGCAGTGGAGGATGGCCCAAGTGCTTGGGCCCTGCACCCCATGGGAGACCAGGAAAAAGCACCTAGCACCTGGCTCCTGCCATCGGATGAGCGCGGTGTGCCGGCCGCAGCGCACCGTCCGCAGCAGCCATTGGAGGGTGAACCAACGGCAAAAGGAAGACCTTTCTCTCTCTCTCTCTCTCACTGTCCACTCTGCCTGTCAAAAAAAAAAAAAAAAAAACACAACACCTTCTGTGGTGCTCTGGAACCTGGTCACAGCCTGAGGACTGCACCAGGTCACTGCCCACCGCTCTCACCAGCCAGCAGCGGCCAGGAAAGAAGGGGCTGTGGTCCAGGGGAGGGTCAAGAGCCAGGGGGGCACACAGCAGGGCGGCGGCCAGGTGGTGGCTCCCTCGGGCGTGGGCCACAGGGGATCCTCCAGACTGGAGGCCACTGCCTGGGGGCCTGGGTGTCTCAGACTCCTGCCACACAGCAGAGACCAGTGGCCGCCATCCAGGGCCCTGCACCAGCCAGCGAGCCCAGTGCAGAAGCAGGGCTGTGCCCATGCTCAGCACAGACAGGAAGGGGAGATGAAGGGGGCGGGGAAACACTCAGGCGCTGAGTATAGCCCGACCTGCACAGGGAGCAAGCCAGGAGCCACAGACTTCATAACATCAGCAAGCAGCAATGAAACAGCAGACACTGGGCACTGAGGGCACACAGGAGAGAGGACACAGCCCTGGCAACAGCGACACTCACCCGCCTGCGACAAGGCAGGCTGTCCCCGAGCCCTGCCCTGCAATATTCAAATGCCTGGTTCTCGCGATGCACCAGGAACGCCAACGACACTGCAGCCACCAGGGAGCGGGAGTCAGTCCCTAAAGGCTGGGTTCGGGCTGCCCCGAGAAGACAAACGCTCCGACAAAGCCAGCGAAGACCCAACAGAACCACCAGAACACGAAGAGAAACAGACATCCCGAAAGGAGGCCGCTGGAAATTCTAGATTTCAAGGGAAAACAATCAGGCCAGGGCTCGGAGCGGGTTGGCCGGGGAGCCTCAACCTGACTGTGGGAACAGTGAAGCAGCGTGCCGCGGCCGACACCAGCAGCCACATCCAGGTCCACGCCCACACCCAGACAGGCCGGGGGGAGTGCACAGGGACATTGAACATGGCTGAGACATCACCCGTTCTGGAAGAAGCACTAATCCACACACCCAGAGCTGAAAGAACTCCAAATACGGCCACTCAGAGGAAACCACACAGCCCAGACACAGAGCCACAGCCCAGACACAGAGCCAAGGCCACACAGCTCGGCCCCACCACAGCCCAGACACAGAGCCAGGGCCACACAGCCCAGACACAGAGCCACAGCCCAGACACAGAGCCAAGGCCACACAGCTCGGCCCCACCACAGCCCAGACACAGAGCCAGGGCCACACAGCCCAGACACAGAGCCAGGGCCACAAAGCCCGGACCCTCCACAGCCCAGACACAGAGCCAGGGCCACACAGCCCGGCCCCACCACAGCCCAGACACAGAGCCAGGGCCACACAGCCTGGCCCCACCACAGCCCAGACACGAAGCCACATAGTCCAGCCCCACCAGAGCCCAGACATAGAGCCAGGGCCACACAGTTCAGCCCCACCACAGCCCAGACACAGAGCCAGGGCCACACAGCTCGGCCCCACCACAGCCCAGACACAGAGCCAGGGCCACACAGCCCAGACACAGAGCCAGGGCCACACAGCTCGGCCCCACCACAGCCCAGACACAGAGCCAGGGCCACACAGCCCGGACCCTCCACAGCCCAGACACAGAGCCAGGGCCACACAGCCCGGCCCCACCACAGCCCAGACACAGAGCCAGGGCCACACAGCCCGGCCCCACCACAGTCCAGACACAGAGCCAGGGCCACACAGCCCGGCCCCACCACAGCCCAGACACAGAGCCAGGGCCACACAGCCCGGCCCCACCACAGTCCAGACACAGAGCCAGGGCCACACAGCCCGGCCCCACCACAGCCCAGACACAGAGCCAGGGCCACACAGCCCGGCCCCACCACAGCCCAGACACAGAGCCAGGGCCACACAGTTCAGCCCCACCACAGCCCAGACACAGAGCCAGGGCCACACAGCTCAGTCCCACCACAGCCCAGACAGGATCGGAACCACACACAGCTCAGCCCCACCACAGCCCAGACAGGATCGGAACCACACAGGGCTCAGGCCCACCACAGAGACGGGGCCGGGGCCACACAGGGCTCAGGCCCACCACAGAGACGGGGCCGGGGCCACACAGGGCTCAGGCCCACCACAGAGACGGGGCCGGGGCCACACAGGGCTCAGCCCCGGGGCCGGCAGTATCTAAGAAGGGGACTCACCAGGCACAAGGGACTCTAAATCACAGCCACAGCATTTTTGCTTTTTTTTTCTTTTTAAGAAGTAAATATTTTTGTTTTCAAATACTTATTAATTTATTTGAAAGGCAGAATCAGAGAAAGTATCTTCCATCCATGGTTCACTTCCCAATGGTTGCAACAGTGGAAGCTGGGCTGATCCGAGGCCGGGAGCCAGCAGCTCACTCGGGTCCCCCACGAGGGTACAGGCCCAAGCACTGGGGCCATCCTCCACTGCCTTCCCAGGCCACAGCAGGAGCTGGTCTGGAAGTAGCCACCGGGACTCGAACTGGTGCCCACATGGGCCGTGGTGTTGCATGTGGCCACTTAGCTCACTGTGCCAGAGCATCAGCCCCCAGCTGAGCCCACGAGTCCTCCATCTGCCCTCCGGAAACCAAGGTGTCCTCAGCCATGACAACAGAATGCACTGCTCCCTCTGCCCCACCAGGAACACCACAGCGGCTCCTCAGGCGGGGCATCAGTCCACCACACGCGCCAGCGACGGCAGCCACGGTCTCCTCCCAGACGCCACTTATACGTTTACTTATGTATTTCAAAGGCAGAGCGACACAGAGAGAGATCTTCCATCTGCTCGTTCATTCCCCAAACGGCTGCAACGGCTGCACCCAGACCAGGCCGGAACCGGGAGCCAGGAACTACACCTGGGTCTCCCACGTCAGTAGAACAGGTGCAAGCACTCTGGCCACCTCCCACTGCTTTCCCGGGCCATTAGCAGGGAGCCGGGTCGGAAGAGGAGCAGCCAGGACTCGAACTGGTGCCCACGTGGGGTGCCAGTATCTTGGTGGCGGCTTTCCGTGCGGTAGCACGGGGCAGGCCCCCACGTGACCCAGTCAACACAGAGGTGACCTGTGACGGTACACCACAGGGATGAGACAGGCAGAGCAGATGTTTGCATAATAATGGAACTCAAGTGGTATTCATCTGAAATAGATATTTAAATAGTCATATATTTTTATTTATTTGAAAGGTAGAGACAAAAAACATACACAAACCGGCCGCCACTGTGGCCCAGCAGGGTAAGCCACCGCTGGCAATGCTGCCATCCCATGTTGGAGTTCTGGCTGGAGCCCTGGCTACTTCGCTTCCTGCTACTGCGACGGCCTGGTAGTGACAGCCCCTGTGCTCGGCCCCTGCACCCACACGGGAGACCCAGATGGAGCTCCTGGCTCCTGGCCTTGGCCT
This sequence comes from Sylvilagus floridanus, assembly GCA_949820135.1. Classification (NCBI taxonomy): domain Eukaryota; kingdom Metazoa; phylum Chordata; class Mammalia; order Lagomorpha; family Leporidae; genus Sylvilagus; species Sylvilagus floridanus. Next base: position 63,419 of record OX463229.1, read on the forward strand.
GCCCACAACTGGCTTTTGCAGCCTTCGGGGGAGGGAAGCAGTGGATGGAAGCTCTCTCTGCCTCTCCCTCTGCAACTCTGCCTTTCGAATAAATAAATAAATCGGGGGGTGAGGGGGAGGAACCCAGCAGCAGTGGGACAGCAGCAGTGGAGGGGACCTGGTGTTTCAGGCCCCGGGGCCCCTGCACCCACCTGGCCTCGGTGACGTTGGCAGGGCTCCCCCTGCACACCTTCTCCAGTTGCACATACGCCGAGCAGTTCACCTGGCTCCAGTCAGGGTCACACACAGCCAGGAAGTTGGGGCGCAGGCGGCCGATCATGTACTTGGCCAGGTCCGTCAGAGACTGGCTCACCGCAGCCCCAAACAGGAAGGTGCCCAGCACCTTGTACACGGCCGCCACGTAGTTGTTGAACTCGGAGCGGGAATAGAGACGGTCTGTGTACACCAGGTAGGCCTCCCCCGCCGACACCTGCAACAGCAGCAGCCAGGCCCCACTGGGCTGCAGGGCCCACACCGGGAGGCACCGTGAACCCACGACCTCCCTGCCACTGCTGGGGGCTGGAGATCCTCCACCATCAGACACCCAGGCCGGCCTTTGCCCCGCCCCCACCCCACTCACCCCCGTCTTACGAGCACCACAGTGGCTGTGATGATGACCCCGGCCATGAGCCCGTGGGTGATGGTATCTGGGCGGTAGGGGTACCGGATGGACTCATCTCCACAGTAGAATCCGCGCTTGTACGGAGTGTTCACCAGCGTGAGGACGGCGAAGGGCAGAGAAGCTGGGGCAGGGAGAGAGGTGAGGGAGGCTGGGGCTCCCTCCCCCACGTGCCCACCCCTGCTCTGCAGGGTCCTGCAGCTAGGAGCTTTCCTGGTGGGAACTGAAGCCAGCACCCTGGGCACACGCGGCTCCTCCCAGGCCACCTGCCCCTTTCTGCTCCTGGACAAACAGTGCCACCCAGCCCTCTCACAGGGGCCCAGCACCTCCCGCCTGCCTCGGCTCCACCTGCCCGCCGACCCCCGGGCACCACTGTCCAGGACAGACTTCACAATCACTCGAGGGACACGGCCTGGATTTCCCCCATCCTCCCACGAGCACCAAGGGCCTGTGGCGCTCAGGGCAAAGTCCCCGGGGCCTGCTCGAGGCCTCGCCAGAGTAGGTGTTTAATGGGCTCCAGAGCTGGCCACGGAGTCAGAAACACACCCAGGCGGGGACGGCTGTGAGACCTCACACCTGCACCTGTTCCCCAAGTGACCCTCCAAGAGCTGGCCACATGGTCGCTGGCCGCAAGGCACTCAGCGTCCAGGGACCACAAGCAGCACTGTTAGGAACAGCACGGCCACCAGCATCAGGGTCCCCAGCCCTGCTGGGCCGGGGGTGGCTGGGATACTGCAGCCAGCAGCAGAGGACCTGGGCAGGGGCAGCTCCCAGCCCCATGCATTAGGAAGTCAGGAAAACCCCAGGTCAATTCCAAGAAGGCACAGCCTGCAGGGAGCCCTTTGTCCCAGGGGGCGGCCAGGGCGGGTGACAAATGTAGGAGGGCGTGGGCCTTGAACACAGAGGGGACAGGAGAGGGGCGGGGCTTCCACACGCACACAGACATGTACACAGGAGCACACACACAGCCTGCAGCAGGACAGCCCAGGGTGGGCAGAGGCTGAGGCTGAGGCATCGCATCACACGACCCTCCACAGCACAGCCAGAGTGGCCAGGGTCACAAGGATGGACCCCAGGCCCTCGGCACCAGATGTCCGGGGCAGCCCATCTTCCTTTGGAACCCAGAGCCCAGCCTGGTCGGCTCCACCCCACTTCCGCGTGCACTGTCCACTGCCCCACAGGCCGCAGGTCAGCAAGGTACGAGCTCCCAGGCTGGCCCGGCTGCAGGGTGGAGAGGGTTAATTATTTACCCCATTTCAGCCCCGTGGGCAGAGCGCGTCCAGAGTTTAGATAAATGACGCAGGTGCTCCGGACACCGTGCCCAGGGCCGGGGGGAATTCCTGCTGCCCTTAGGCCACTCCCAGAGGGGCGTCCTCTGACACAGGGAGGGGGGCCAGGGCTCCGCGACACCTCCCCCCCCCTCCCCCCCCCCGCAGAGGCAGGCACAGGCCGAGGGGCGGGCGCCGGGGACCGGGACCCTGGGGCAGAGTTTTAGGACCGCGGCTGCTAGCCCAGGGCAAATCTGAGCCTTTGTCCAGAGGACCCCGGGGCGGGGCGCGCAGCGGGCAGGGGTCTTGGGAAGCCCCCTCCCCCACCCGCCCAAGGAACCGGCCCGACAGGTTCGTCCCCGTCCGCCCCGGGGCCCCGACTTTCCAGAGCCCGCGGGGAGGGCGCAGCTGGACCTGCCCAGCCCGCGCAGGGATCGAGTCCCGGCCAGCGCACAGGGTCCGAGCGCGCCGGGAGCGCCGACCCCCGGCGCCCGCGCCCCCTGCCCGGGGCCCGCCCGCGCCCGGTCGCCGCCCGCGTGAGTCACCGCCCGCCTGGCGCAGGGCCAGGGGGAGGCGCGGCCCCCGCGCGGCCACTTCCTGCCGCGACGAGCCGGGGTACGCGCCGGGGCCCCGGTCTCGGATCTCGGGGACCTCCGGCCGCGCCAGAGCGTCGGAGGGAACAGCTGGACCTGCGCAGGGGCGCGTGGGGCGGGGCGCCGAGTCCCCGCCGCCGGAGCCGCCCCGGCCCGAGCTGCGCGTCCGCCCCCGGGGGTCCCCAGGCCCTTACCGACCAGCACGCACAGCACGTCCAACAGCACGAAGACCCAGCTCCGCCGCATCTCGCCCGCGGGCGCCCCGCGCCCCCGACGCCCGTCCCAGCGCGACCCGTCGCGGCTCGGCGCCGGTCACATGGCCGCCGAGCCCGCCCCGTGCGGGCAGGGCTGGACGGGGGCGCGGCGCGGCGGGGCGGGGCGCCGAGGGCGTGTGCGCGCGCGCAGGGGGTCCCCGGACGGACGCGGGTGGGAGGGGTCTTGGGGCGCGGCGGGACCCCCACGACGGGCGCGGGCATGGAAGGCGTCTCGGGGCGGGGCCCCCACGACGGACGCGGGTGGGAGAGGTCTCGGGGCAGGGCGAGGACCCAGCCCGGAGCCCAGGGGAAGGAGTGAAGCCGCCGCCGCTACCCAGGGCCCGCGGGGGCCCCCCTTGCATTGATCAAGGTTTCAGCCCCGCGCCGGGGCGGCAGCGAGAGCGCTCGCAGGAAGCCAGCCCGGGACCAGCCCCGCGCCTGTGACCCTAGTCTGGTTTTTTTTATTTATTTTTAAAAATGTATTTATTTTGAAGAGAAAGTTCTCCATCCTCTGGGTCATTCCTCGAATGGCCGCAACGGCCGTGGCTGGGCCAGGCCGAAGCCCGCGTGGGTGCGAGGCCCGAGCACGCGGGCGTCCTCCGCCGCCTCCCGGGCAGTCCACGGGAAGCTGGGTTGGAAGTAGAGCGGCAGGACTCGAACCCGCTCCCCCCCGCAGGTCCTGGGGAGCCGGGAGCCTCGCGCCTGGGGGTCGGGGCCACCCAAGCCAGGGGAACTGAAGTCCGTAGCACCCACGGCCCCAGTGCCGGACGCACCGGTGGCCACCCCCGGACGCTCTGCAGCAACTGCCCCCGTCCTGGAGAGCCGTCGCCGACGGCCCGGGCCCGGCTACCGAGGGAGCAGCATCTGGGGCGGGGGGGGGGGGGAGTCCCCGGGACCTCCCGGGCCTGAGCCCCCGCCCCCCTCACGCACTGGCCAGGCCGCCGCTGATGTTCCGCGTGGGCGCGTGCGTGCCTTCATTCATACATGCATACAGAGCACAGGCCGTCGGGGTAGTGGGAAAAGTCCGGTAAGGCACGTGCGGGGGTGCGGGGTCCCGGCGCCTTCAGGGACTCCGGGCTACGCTGGGGTTCCGGGGGCCGCGGTTCTTTGTTGAGCACCTGCTGGGGCTGGGGGACGGGGGCGCGAGCTGGGAGCAGACCTGCAGGGGCCCCTCCCGCTCCTCCCTCCAGTCGGGATTTGGGTCAGTCCTTAAAATCCCTGGGCAGGGTCAGGATTAGACTGCGGCAAAGATTGGGGTCAGACCCCGGGTCACCTCCCACATCTGTTAGCTGGGTGGCCCCTCTACACCAACGCGCCCAGGAGGGGGCAGGGCCCCGGCTTCCCTACCTCCAGATGGCAAATTTGGAAAAGGGACTGGTGGTGAGAGCCCCGAGCCCACACTGGGTCCTCCAGAGACAGGGCCCGCAGCAGCTCTGCTGCCGGGGGGCCCCCGCCGACCTCATAAGGGACCCCAGGAAGACCGACGGCCTTGCCCAGTACAGCAGGTGCCACCCAAGGAGACTGTCACCATCTTCACTTCCTAACCCTGCCTTGGCTGCCCCCACAGCCTGCTCCCCCCCCACCACCACCGGGCCAAGGCATCAAACACTGGTGGTGGGCAGGAAAGCCTCACAGGTGGGTGGTGGGGAAAGCCAGGCCTCTACCCACAACCCATTGGGTTGCCAGGAGGATTCCGTGGTTTGGGGAAGTACCACGAGGGGGACGCAGGCAGCACCAGGGCGGGTGCCCAGCGGACCTGTGGAAGGCACCACTTCCTGCATGCACAGCTTTCCAAGTTCGAATCCAGCGCCTGTGAACTTGGAACCCCCAACTGCACACTGCTAGCTGGGATATTTATTTATCTGAATACTCAGAGCAGCAGAGAAAAACCTTCCACCTGCTGGTTCACCGGCAAATGGCTCCGACAGCCAGGGCTGGGCCGGGCAGAGGCCTGGAACCAGGAGCTCACCCAGGTGGCAGCACCCTGACACGGATGCCGGCCCCGCAAGCAGGGGCTTAGCCCCTGTGCCACAACACCGGCCCCAGCCAGCCTTGGGCACACACAGCTTCTGGCATCAGGGGTAAGGGGACCCTATAGGTTTCAGCTCTGAGCATCCGGCATCCCAGGGACCCCTCAGTCCTGGCTGAGGTCAGCCCCGCCCCTCAACTCCAAACACGCCCCGAGCTGTTGTCTAGTTTCCCAGAACAGGAACCAGTGACTCCTGGAAGAGCTGGGACTGCCCGTGGGGCAAAGGGACTTCCCCTGGGGGTCCACTGTGTGCCCCCAGCACAGGGGGGTTCCACCAGCTTCTGCCCAGGGGCCGAACTGGTGACAGTCTCATCAGGCAGGGACCCACGCATTTCCTGGGTGCTAACTGCTAACTATGGGGCCACCTTTCAAAATCTTCCTGCACAAGCCATGGGCACCCACAGGAAAGGCCTCCAGTCTGGGCCAGATGGGCACACCGGCGCCCTCTGCTGGACGTGCCCCTTCCTACACCTGCAGGAGATCCTTGTGACTGAAGACTCTCAAAGGGGCCAGTGAGCTAACTGGACACCTGCGGCACTGGCATCCCGCCTGGGCACCAATTCCAGTCCTGGATGCTCCACTTCCAGCCCACTCCCTGCTGTTGGCCTGGGAAAGCAGCCAAAGGGGCCAGTGCCGTGGCTCACTTGGTTAATCCTCCACCTGTGGCGCTGGCATCCCAAATGGGCGCTGAGTTCTAGTCCCGGCTGTTCCTCTTCCAGTCCAGCCCTCTGCTGTTGCCCGGGAGTGCAGTGGAGGATGGCCCAAGTGCTTGGGCCCCTGTACCCACATGGGAGACCGGAAGGAAGCACCTGGCTCCTGGCTTCGGATCAGCAGTTCTGGCTGTGGCGGCCATTTGGGGGGTGAACCAACGGAAGACCTTTCTCTCTGTCTATAACTGTCAAATTAAAAAAAAAAAAAAAAGCAGAAGATGGCCCAAGTGCTGCATCCCCTCCACCCACGTGGGAGACCCAGGTGGAGCTCTTGACTCCAGACTTTGGCATGGGCCAGCCCCAGCCACTGTGGCCATTTGGGGAGTGACCCCACGGATGGAAGCACTCTAATTCTTTCAAATAATCTTTTTTTAAAAGTTGATGAAAATGTGAGTTTTTCCTGAAGTGTTTGGAGTCCCTGATACTGCACAGGATATCCCCATCCTAACATTTGCACAGAACTGTTGTTCCTATTATCTATAAATTTAAAAATTAGTAATACATCCATTTGAAGACAGTCAGCTCTTCCGCTGTCTAGTTCACACCCCGAATGCCCACAACAGCTCGGCCCAGGCCTGGGCGTAAGTCAGGATAAGCAACTCAATCCCCATCTCCCCCGTGGGTGGCAGGGACTCATGTATTGATCAGCAAGAAGTTGCCATTAGGAGCAGAGCTGGGACTTGAACCCAGGCACTGTGCTGTGGGACGCAGGTGTCCCAGGCAGTGCCTTAACCGCTGCATGCACTTGACGACCCTGCAACCCAGGCAAAAGGCCCCTGCGGGGCCAGGCCTCAGCGAGCCCAGACAGCCCAGTGGGACGGGCAGACCACACCCGGGAGCAGCAGCTGGCCCAGGGCCACGGGCTCTGAGCAACCTGCTCTCTTCCCCCTCCCACTGCCACAGAAGTCGCCCCCGAGAAGCCCCCTCCCTCACCCAGGCCCCACTCTGCCCAGATGTCCTAGTCCAGCTGGATGTAGCAAAGCTTTTCCTACCGCCATCCAAGAGCGGAGGACAGTGTGTTCCACGTGGCTCCCACAGAGCCGAGACCACTGCCCGGACCCAGGTCTGGGCTGCAAGTGGACACAGTACAGACGGCAGGAGCTCGGCTCCACCTTCCAACTCAAAGGCAGAGGTGAGCACGGGATCCAGGGAGCCGCAGGCCAGGAGTGAGGGTCTCCCCTCTGCCAGCTCAGCAGCCCCTCTGCGCTCCACCTACAAGAGCAGGAAGCAGACACCCTGAGGTTCCCAGCGGTCTCTCCCCGCTCTGGCCCATCTCCCCAAACCCTGCTCTGCCCTGCCCAACGCCTGTCCCTTGGTCTGAAGGAAGAGGCCTGTCCTGGGCTGCAGCCCAGCAGCAGAGGCCCCTCGCCTGGCCAGCTGACAGCAGCAGTCCCAGGGACAGCTTTTATCTGAGGGATGTGCTGGACACACACACCGGCTCAGCACCGTCACCAAGGGCAGGCAGCAGGAGACGCTGGTGGTGCCCCTGCCCAACCCCCAATCCTGGCCCTGAAGCCTCTGGCTGACCCACAGACTACGCCCCCTGCCTCCTCTCAAGCAGAGATGGGCAAGGTCTGTGACAGCCGGGCCCGTGGGGTCCCTGGGTGGCCTGGCCGGGAGTCGGCACCTAAAGTGACCATCCCCGGGGCCAGCGTGGTGGCGTTGCCTGCGATGGCGGCACCCCTATGCGAGCACCCGCTGAGTCCAGGCTGCACCGCTTCTGACCCAGCTCCCTGCTGACACGTGGGATGGCTCAAGTGCTCGGGCCCCTGCACCCACGCGGGAGCCGGGTCCAGCCGATGCCACTGCAGCCATGCGAGTAACGCAGTGGATAGGAGGCAGACGGTCTCTGTCTCTCCCCCCTCCGGTCACCCTGCCTTCATTATCAGTAACAATCATAACATAAAGGATGGACAACATGGCGGGAGGAGGCATGGGACCCACAGAGACCTGCACACGGCCATTCCCGAGCGGCCCAGGATGCGCTGTCCACGTCCACGCACCGCGACATGCGTTAGTAAGGGACACTGACAGCTGACCGTCCCCAGCAGGGCCCACCAAGCAGCACTGCCACTGAGACCCTCCCCGGCAGCTGCTGCAGGAGCCACCAGGCGGGAGACAAGGCCAGCACTGCTCACGCCAGCGACGCGCGGCACAGCCACGCCACGGGAGCCGGAACCAAGCTCCTCGGTAGGCCCAGAGGAGCCTGTACCACATGGACGCAACGGAGACTTGTATCCCCCAGGGGGTAAGCACACTGGGGCATCCCTAGAGAGAAATGAAGACACTGGGGAACCTGAAGGGAGAGCCGGGGTGGGGACAGAGACCTTCCACCGCTGGCTCTTTTCAAATGGGCCACAACCACCAGGGCGGGGCTGGGCTGGAGCCAGGAGCCAGGAGCGGGTGCAGGGCCCCCGTCCCCCAGCCTTTCCAGGCGCAGAGCATGGGGGACTCCTCCGTGGGATGCCGGCACTGCGCCACAGGGCCAGCCCAATGCCTACTACCTAAATGCACGTGATGTCAAAATGCACACACGGCAAGGACAAGGGGTGGCCAGGAGCAGCGCACCCTGACCCTGACGCTGACCCTGGCCCGCAGCACAGGGGCAGCCCACCCTGCCCGTCTCTGAGGACAGCCTGCAGCACCACTGCTGTGAAGACATCTGTGCAGTGCCGTTCAGGGACAGAGACCAGTCAGGATGCCCACGACAGCCCAGCGCTGCTTCCCGAGAACCTCTGCCCCGCCCTGGCTCCTGGTACCACCAGCTCCCCCGCGATGAGACCTGGACCCTGGGAGCTCTCGCTCCCACCCACTGGGCTGCAGGTGGACCCCAATCTCAGCTCCCCCCCCCCCAGCTGCAGCACCACACAGGCCCGAGCAGCATCCTCCACCTCCACCCCCAGTCCAGGGCTCTTCCTGCCAGCCTGGGGCCCAGCAAGCTCCAGCTGACCCGTCGTCGCCCCCAGGAGCTGGCCAACCGCCCTCCACCCAGCAGAGACTCTCTCTGCGTCCCACATCTGCCTTCCCTGGCGTGTTGTGGAAGCCCTCGCCACTCCACCCCCTCAGCTCCCTGCCGGAGCCTATGCCTGGTGAGGCCCCCACGGAGACCCCGAGCCCAGCGAGGCAGCCCTGGGCGTCAAACCAAGTTTAATAAATAAAACAGCAATGGGAGTCAAGGCAGTTTTCACTTCACAGTGTGGTCCTTGGTGGGGAGAAGGGGCAGCTGCCCAACCCCGCTCCTGGGGACACTGGAGGGGCTGCCCCAGACCCCACTCCTGGGGACACTGGAGGGGCTGCCCCAGACCCCGCTCCTGGGGACACTGGAGGGGCTGCCCCAGACCCCGCTCCTGGGGACACTGGAGGGGCTGCCCCAGACCCCGCTCCTGGAGATACTGGGGGGGCTGCCCCAGACCCCACTCCTGGGGACACTGGGGGGGCTGCCCCACTCCAACTGTAAACAGAAACTTGAACAGAACGAGAGGCTGGGGACGAGAAGGGCCCGGAGCCCACGCAGCTGCAGGGTCAGGGAGGGGCTGGGGTCCGGCCCTCAGCGGTGCTCGCAGGGCGCCCGGGGGGTGGGGCGGGTGTCGGCCGCCCGTCTCCTTGCTGAGGACCCCTCAGTGACAGGGACGTAAAGTGCAGCTTTTCCTGAAGTGGGGAGGGCGGGCGGATGCGAGGTATGTGGCTCCGTGCCCCCGGGGATTTGGCACTGAGTAGCAGCTGCCCACCAGCCCCCAGGCTGGGCAGCCCCACAGCCCAGCCAGGCGTGGGGAGACAGAGCCGACCGGTGCTGAGGGCGCCCGGGGGAGGCTGCTGGTGCGGGCGGCGCGTCCTGCCCGGTCTCCCCTCATCTCTGCTGGCTGGAGAGAGCAGGCGGCCAGCTCTGTTTGGGCCCCGAGGCCAGGCCCCCTGTGCCCAGCTTTGCGGTAGATCCCGGCAGGGTGGTGCCAGGCACTGACGTGGCCCCGGGTCCAGCTGTGTGCAGGGGCGAGGGCCTGGCCAACACACCCAGGCCCGACTTGTCCTGGAGTAGAGAAGGCGTGGGGCGAGGCCCGAGGCAGGGTCGGGAAGACTGACAGAAGTCCATCTGGGCCTCACGCACCTGCCCGCGGCCAGGGATCAACAGGTCATCACGTTACAGCTGCAGGGAGAGATCGAGAGCACCCGGGGTCAGCCCAGCCCCACGCAGCTCTGCCCGGGGCCCTTCCCTGCCTCCGCCAAGAATGGCTCCCGTGTTTCTGCTGCGACGGGTTCCCAAAGCAGCGAGGTCTAGGGCGTGGGCGGCAAAGGCAGCATGAGCCTGGCACCAGCCCACCTGTAACTGGGTGTGGGCCCTGAGGATGCGTTATCCACCCGGAAACAATCAAATTAAAAGCAGAGAATAACACCAAAGACACTGTACCTAGCGGGCGAGCCTGCACCCTCCCAGGGTCCCGGGGCAAACTCCAGCGGCCCCCTGGGCTCGGGGTATGGCTGGGGCACGTCAGCTGGGGTGCGGGGAGCCCAGGCAGGGGTGGCACTCACTGTGACAGGGGCTCCGAGTGCAGCCCAGGGGCCGGGCAAGCTGGGTGGCCAGCCAGGAAGGGATTTACATCCCCAATGCCGATGAGTCCAAACTCAGCGACCGACAAGGCCACCTGCGCAGGGGCCACAGCTTCTCCAGGGCCTCCATTCAGGTCAACACGGCTGGAGATGAGGGGCAGCTGCTCAGGCAGTGCAAAGTCCATGGCCAGTCTCGGGCTGGCACCCGGCTCTGGGGCAGCTGCGGCCTCAGGGTACACGGCCAGGGCCGGGGGCCGTCGGGGCAGGGGCATAGCGGGGGGCTCATCCAGCGGCTGCAATGGACGGGGCCCCGGCTCTGAGGACAGGAGGCCGTCGGCACCCACTGCGGACTCTCCAAGGCCACCAGCTGTGCCGTCCCCACTCAGCGGCTCTGTAGAGGGTGAACACAGGTGAGGGCAGGGGCCCCAGGACCCCAGACCCCAACAGCACTGCTGAGGGTCCGGAGGAAAGGCCCAGGACGCTCCTCTCTTACAATTCAGGCTACACTTCCGGCTGCAACCTGAATCAGATCCTGGCAACACCTGAACTCTCCCAACTCCTTCCACCCACACACAGCAGAGCCTGGTCCACACCCCAGCCCTGGGAGGTGGGCAGCAGCCGAGGGCCCGACTGCACCTTTCCAAGCAGCACAGAATGAGACAGAATGGAGACACCCGAGGCCCGGCTGGGCACACAAAGAATCCCATGAGGCTTCGGCTGCAGTGCACAGCACAGGCCGCGGTGCTGCCACGGGCCCAGGAGGACGTGCAAGGGGAGCCCCAACTCGTGGGGTGGGGCCGCCGGTTCCCCTGCAGCACGCCCGGACCACAGGCGTGGCTATCTGGGTGACACGCCTCACTGGTGACTAAGCTCCGCGGGATTCCGGGGCAGGGGTTCCAGACAGGCTGTGGCCCCACAGGGACGTACTTAGCCCCTACCTGTGCGTGCACTCCTGAAGGGGTCGTGCTCCGAGCGCAGGCGCCCAGGGCCATCGGGGTCGCTGCCATCCAGGTCTTGGTCTGCATCCCTGTGGGGATAAGGCACCTTGAGGAGGGGAGACAGCAGGCAGAGCAGATGCCCCCTGCCCCGGGAGGGGACACCCAGCCCCACCAAGCCCCAGCACCGGGAGGGGATCCCCCGGCCCCACCAGACCCCAGCCCCGGGAGGGGACATCTGGCCCCACCAGACCCCAACCCCCGGAGGAACGTCCATCCCCACCAGGCCCCAGCCCTGGGGGCAAGGGGGGACATGCCCGCACCCTCCCCCCACCCCGGCTGCAATGCACGCACGTGGTTCCAGACGGGACGTACTTCCTCCGGCCCAGCCGCGTCTGCTGGGCGAAGTCATCGTAGCGCTGGGACCTCTTCCACAGGTAGTAGTACTCCACACACTCGCCCACCGACCGTGTGCGCACCTGTGGGGTCGGCCACCCGCCGCACGCACCGCTCAGGCCACCACCCCCGCCTTCCCCACCGGGCCAGCAGCACAACCCCAGGGGCCACAGTGTCCCTGCTGCTCCCAGGCCTGGGAGGCAACTGAGACCCACAGAGCCCCTGCCTTCCCACTGGATGGGGCGGCCACCCAACCTTCTCTGTGACAGTCCTCACGAGTGCACCCCAGACACGACCGGAGGGCACAGTGGGGTTTCTGAGACCCAAACTCAAGCTCCTGTGTACGAACGCCCGGGGCGTTCAGAACGGACACAGCCAGACGCACACGGGGCACTGGCCGGGCCGTGGGCGGGTCTCCACCGGCTCTCAGCCCCGCGAGTCCACGGCCCTTCTGAGCTCGTTTTGGCAGAACACGTGCTGGCCACGCTCCACACACACACAGGCGTGCCGGCTGTCCCGGACGTCCATCAGAGGCAGCGCGGCTGGGAGCTGCAGCCAGGTCCTGCCCCCGGGGCTCGTCCCCACGCAGCACGGCGTCCCGCGTGCTCCATCCAAGAACCCGGAAGGGCACACAGCCACACAGCACCACGCTGAGCCAGGTCTGCCAGCCCCCGGGGAGTCAGCACCACGGGGTGGGGGAAGCAGTCGAGCAGACATACACAGCTGCCGGCCAGAGGGGCCAAAGCACAGCGGACGTCACCAAGAAGCCCCAGGGCTGCTCGCACAACCGCAGGACATGTGAAAGACCCACAGAGGACCCATGTCCAGGGAAGCAGAGGACCCAGGCTTAGGAAGGAGGGGACCCAGGCTTAGGGAAGGAAGGGACCCAGGCTTAGGGAGGAGGGGACCTAGGCTTAGGGAAGGAAGGGACCCAGGCTTAGGAAGGAGGGGACCCAGGCTTAGGGAAGGGACCCAGGCTTAGGGAGGAGGGGACCTAGGCTTAGGGAAGGAGGGGACCCAGGCTTAGGGAAGGAGAGGACTCAGGCTTAGGGAGGAGGAGACCTAGGCTTAGGGAAGAAGTTGGGGACCCAGGCTTAGTGAAGGAAGTTGGGGACCCAGGCTTGGGCAGGGTAGAGGTCCCAGCACCCTTGGGTGAGACAACCAGGAAGCCGAGACCCCAGCGCACCAGGCTCTGGGTTTCCAGGCCACGCAGTGCAGCAGGGTCTGTGTGGCACCGGGGGACACAGCCCCTGTGAGCGTGAGGGGTAGAGGCAGGCACGATTCACCCTCCTGAACGATCTGTCCCAGATGCAGCTCTGCTCATGTGGCCTGGAGAGGGGCCAGCAAGGCCAGCAGGTCCCAGCTCTGGTGACTGACACCCGGGCAGTACCAAGAGGCAGGCCTGGGGTTGGCCTTGTGCTGCGAGCCCCCGGCCTGGCTGAGGGCCAGGGAAGGGGTGCCCAGGCCAGCGGGGGGAGGGGGGGCAGCACCTCACCTTGTTGGCCTGGATCAGGTGGAAGTTCTTCCCGTGGACGCGGAAGCCGTGCTCGAAGTTCCTGCACTCCTCCTCACTCCAGGCGCACAGCCCGTCTGCACAGGGGGCCGGCGGTCAGTGGGGGGCAGGGGCTGTGGAGGGGGCGCCCGGGCCATGGCAGGAGCCGGGAGGTCAGCGGAGAGGGGGACACAGGAGGGCGCCCGGGCCACGGCAGGAGCCGAGGGCATAGAGGGGGCGCCCAGGGCTGCAGCAGGAGCCTGGTGGTCAGCAAGGGGGGCAGAGGGGGCACCTGGGCCATGGCAGGAGCCAAGTGGTCAGTGGGGGGGTACAGAGGGGGCGCCCGGGCCATGGCAGGAGCCGGGCGGTCAGCAAGGAGGGGGGGCAAGGAGGGGGCACCCGGGCCATGGCCAGAGCTAGGTGGTCAGCAGGGGGGGGGGGCACAGAGGGAGCTCCCGGGGCTGCAGCAGGAGCCAGGCGGTCAGCAAGGGGGCCATGGAGGTGGTGCCCAGGCCATGGCAGGAACCGGGCGGTCAGTGGGGATGGGGACGCAGGAGGGCGCCCGGGCCACGGCAGGAGCTGGGGGCACAGAGGGGGCGCCCAGGGCTGTAGCAGGAGCCTGGTGGTCAGCAAGGGGGCCTCAGAGGGGGCGCCCGGGCCATGGCAGGAGCCGGGAGGTCAGCAGGGGCACAGTGGAGGCACCCAAGTCATGGCAGGAGCCGGGCAGTCAGCAGGGGGACACAGAGGGGGCGCCCGGGCCGTGGCAGGAGCCAGGCGGTCAGCAGGGGGACACAGAGGGGGCGCCCGGGCCGTGGCTCACCTCGGATCACTTTCACGTTGAACCGCAGGCGGCGCAGAGCCTCCTCCACGTTGAAACTGCATTTCACCAGCTCGTACAGCGCCTGGGGGAGGCCATGCCTGTATGCCACCTGCTCACCCAGGGGCCAGCAGCAACAGGTGTCTACACCACCATCCTGGGAGTGCTGTCAGGGTGTCTACACCACCGTCCTAGGAGTGCTGTTAGGGTGTCTACACCACCGTCCTAGAAGTGCAGTTTACACCCCATCCTGGGAGTGCTGTCAGGGTGTCTACACCGCCATCCTGGGAATGGTGTCGGGATGTCTACACCACTACCATCTCCATGGCAGGTGGTTTAACTTGAACTAGGTCCACGCTGGCCTGCACCAGGCATAACCCCCCGGCTCCACCCTGGCCCATGGTCGGAAGCCCCTACCTGCTCGCTGTCTCTCACGGTCTCTCCCTCAGGCAGCTGGGCCCCGGCCGTCTCCTGCCACCTCCGCTTCACGGCCCTGTACAGGAACTCCTCCACCTCCCTCTCGGGCAGGACGCTGGGGTCCCAGAGCAGCTGGTCCTCGTTCTCATAGACTGTGTGGGAAGAAGGCACCACCCACCCCTCAAGCAGGAGCCAGCTCTCACCTGCTCTGCCCCTGTGCTCCAGGCTCCCGACTACAAGCTCTGCCCGGCAGCTCTGGGCTCCCAGAAGCAGGCCAGGACGCCCTCAGGCCCAGGATAGCCAGTGGGTCCAAAGCGACTTCCTTCATCTGGGGAGGGGAACTTGTGAACCAGGACTCTGGGGCTTCTCCACGGGGCCTGGATGGGAGGTGGGCTCCACAGTGCAAGCACGAGGGCTCCCGGAGGGCAGCACCATGGCAACCACGGCCACCTCCCCACGGGGTCCCAGGAGCCACGACAGTGAGCACCGCCCACATGCACCTGTCAGACTCCCTACCCACTGCGGTGGGGGTGGAGGAGTGAGGAAGGGGTGTGAGAGAGTGCATTCACACATCACCTCCCTGTGCAGGGTGGGGGCCCACAGAGGGGAGGGACAGAACAGGCAAGGCAGGAGGCAGAGCACAGGGCCAGGCCCGGGGCAACCAGCAGACAAAAGGCCTCTGTCCCTCGCTCTCTCGCTCGCTGTCACTCTGCCTTTCAAGGAAATGAATCTTAGGAGAAAGACCTGAGTGTGTGCTGCTCACAGAAGACAGAAACAGACCAGCCAGCGAGCCACAGAGTTGGCGCCCACACGGCCACGGTGGTGAGTGGCCCTGGTGTGCACGCTCCTGCCAGCGGCTTCACATAACACAGACCAGAGTTGGCCACAGGCACCCACCAACGGGTGATGACCAGCCCCTCCCAGGGGCCAGAGGGGCGAGCAGCCACCAGGATGAAGTGAGAACACGGTCAGTGGGAACAGCAGTTAACCTCGCCCACCTGCGTCCATGGGAAACTCAAGAAACCACCACCCACACACTCTCTTCGAAACCCATGGGACTTTTACCAAACACCCTGCACACTGCACACTGCCCTCTGCACACTGCACACTGCCCCTGCACATGGCACTCTACACACTGCCCCTGCACACTGCACACTGCCCCTGCACACTGCCCTCTGCACACTGCCCCTGCACACTGCACACTGCCCTCTGCACACTGCCCCTGCACACTGCCCCTGCACACGGCACACTGCCCCTGCACACTGCCCTCTACAAACTGCACTCTACACACTGCCCCTGCACACTGCCCCTGCACACTGCCCTCTACACACTGCACTCTACACACTGCCCCTGCACACAGCACACTGCCCCTGCACACTGACCTCTGCACACTGCTCCTGCACACTGCCCCTGCACTCTGCACACTGCCCCTGCACTCTGCACACTGCCCTCTGCCCCTGCACACTGCTCCTGCACACTGCACTCTGCACACTGCCCCTGCACACTGCACTCTGCCCCTGCACACTGCCCTCTGCACACTGACTCTACACACTGCCCCTGCACACTGCACGCTGCCTCTGCACTCTGCACGCTGCCCCTGCACACTGACCTCTGCCCCTGCACACTGACCTCTGCCCCTGCACTCTGCACACTGCCCCTGCACACTGCACTCTGCACACTGCCCCTGCACACTGCCCCTGCACTCTGCACCTGCACACTGCTCCTGCACACTGCCCCTGCACTCTGCACGCTGCCCCTGCACACTGCACTCTGCACACTGCCCCTGCACACTGCCCCTGCACTCTGCACCTGCACACTGCTCCTGCACACTGCCCCTGCACACTGCACTCTGCCCCTGCACACTGCACTCTGCACACTGCCCCTGCACACTGCACACTGCACTCTGCCCCTGCACATTGCACACTGCTCTCTGCACACTGAACACTGCCCCTGCACTCTGCACACTGCCCCTGCACACTGCTCCTGCACATTGCACACTGCCCCTGCACATTGCACTCTGCACACTGCCCCTACACACTGCTCCTGCACTCTGCACTCTGCCCCTGCACACTGCACACTTCCCCTGCACACTGCACACTGCTCCTGCACTCTGCCTCCTGCACACTGCCTATCTCAGCTCAGAGCACTCAAGCCACACCCACAAGGACAGGAGGGAAAGCCAGAAAACACCAGTGTTTGGAAATTAAACAGGAAATGGTCTAAAAAGATACCCTGGAACCTAAAATATGACAAAGCAAACAAATAAAAGTAAAATGAACACCAGTCACACTGAACTCCGACAACAGGGAAACCAGCATTGATTCTTTGTAAAGAGCAATAAATCTGCCAGGGAGGGGGTGGGAAAGGGAGGGGGAGGGGACGGTGCCGACAGAGGTGGCTTCAGATCCTCAGAACTGACCTTCTAGCACAACAAACTCCTAGCAGGTCCCGTGTGTGTCCACAAAACAAATCCACAGAAACTGCCACACAAACAAAACAGAACCGACTGTGCAGACTCGCCCCCAGGAGCCTCGCAGCAACCAGACTGCGGGCCAGCGCCCACACAAAGCAGCGTGACCATTGGCCAATCACAACACACTCCATCCAAGACGGACAGAGCAGACCCACTGCCGAGGAGGGGGCCGGTCTTCCACTGAGCTGTCAAACGGCTAAAGCTGCAGAATTCATAGGCACACCACACCCGGGCTGGGAGCGCCACACCCGGGCACCGTCTGCCCCCAAACCACCGCCAGACTCAGAGCAGGGAGAGTCAAAAACCTGTTAGCATCAGTGCAGCTGCCGCCAGGCTGACCTTGAACACACAGTCGGAGGCCCCGAGACCCCTGCAGACCAGCTGCAAGGCTGCACAATAGGGCAGTGCAGGCCGAGCCAGGCAAGGACACCGGGGAGGCCCTGCCCGGCGTGAGCTGGGGAGGGCGGCCCTGCCCGCCCACCTCACACTGAGATTGGATTAAGTGGGATCAGAGCCTTAAGTACAGACAGGAAACAAAGCTTCCAGGAGGAACCAGTATCTCCCAGCGGCTCCCAGCTGTCAGCCAAGCACCAAGGGCACGCGTGCACCTGTGACCCACCGTGGGCAGAAGCCGCCCCACCATCAGCCAACAGCGGAACAAAAAAGCGAGCAGGGAGCCTATGCAGCCACACTCGACTGAGAGGAACCAACGTGCAACCCAGCGAGCCGTGGCCAGCACTCGGCCCCAGGGCACTGGAGGGGTGAGCAGCACAGGAGAAGGGTCCCGAGGACAGACTCAAAGGCAGGTTCCACACGGGGGCCGCACATGCACCCCTGTAGGGGCAGGAAGCTGCCTCATCCCTGGCCCTGGGTCTCTGGGCTCAGCTGTGCTTTCCTGGTTCACCTGCACCGTGGGACACTGCCGACCGACGGACAGCTCCGTTCACCTGTGCCACGGCCCATGCTTCCCACCCCTGCTCCCAGCTGCACAGATGTCTGCAAGGAGCATCCTGGGCAGTAGTGCTGACCAGGGCTTCCGGGGTGCACCCAGGGACGCGAGCGGCCTAAGCAGGGCCCCAGAGTGACAATCCGGGAAGGCTTCTTGGGAAGAGCACTGGTGAGGACAGGGACAGGACCACAGGCCTCAGGGCAGGGACACAGATCAGGGACACGGCTCTGATGGGCGTCTCCTTCCTGCTGCCACCTCGGTCTCAGCCCAGGACGGGCAGCGGGTACCAAGGGCAGGCCCCAGACTCCCAGCAGGCCCGTGGCCAGCAGCCACTCCGCGGGAGTGGGCTTTGCACCCCTGCTTCCCCTTGGGTCCTACTCACTCTTCTCGCTGTGCCGGTTCAAGTGCAGACTGCTGAGGTCGGCTTGGAACTGAGGCCCCACCATGATCTCCTGCAAAGACCACGAGGGGCAGGGCCTGAGGAAGTGTCCAGACAGGCCGGCTGCCCACCACCCAGCTGCTGTGCGAAGACCGAGGCCCGGCTCTGAGCGAGACAGAGTGTCAGACAGGACGCCAGGGCCGGGCCCCAGGGAGGGGACGGAAGCCCTGAGGCAAGGGGAGGGCCGTGCCCCAGCTCGTCCCCTAGCTGGAAGAAGCTCCAGGGTCACGGCCCAGGGCCAGGCGACGGCAGAGCCACGTACCTTCTTACACTTGTTGGCCGGGAGCGCATCCTCGGTGTCGGAAGAGGCAGAGGAGCCAGGCTCGTTGTCGTCATCAGCCAGGAAGCGGGCTTTGGGAAGCAGGTGGGTTAGGCTCACGTGTGGCACTGGGCAGCGTGCCCCAGCAGGGGTGGGGAACCCCAGGGTCCCATTGCCTGCAGCCTGCCATCCCCCACGCCGTGACCCCCAGCATGTGACGAGCTGGGGACCCCAAAGCAGCCACACAGAGGCAGGCAGCCCCGGGCACAACACAGCCCCTCCCGGGGGAACCCCCAGCTCTGGGCTCTGAAGGGGACAACGCACCCCCTCCTGAGCTCAGGGCCAGGCCCGCCCAGCACCCTGGCCGGGCAGGAGGCACCCGCACAGCCCTCGTGGGCATCGGGGAGGAAGGCGAGAGACACGTACATCCACTCTGGCCGGGGAAAAGGTCAGAGGCCTCGTGGGAGGTCACAGATGGGGTGAGGTCGTCGGCAAAGGACTGCGTCTCTTCCTCTTCTTCCCCGGAAAGCAGATCCTGCGCTACCTGCTCCTGCGGACGAGAGCAGAGCGCACCGTGCAGCCGGCCGCGGCGGGCTCCCACACCCCACACCAACGGGCACATGGCCACGACCACCCTCCCTCCTGGAGGCGCCACAGGCCAGCCGAGCGCACGCCGTGGGCAATGTGTGTCGGGCACTCAGGCCCCAGCAGAAGGACCCGGACTGCGGGCCCCACGGTGTGCTCCAGCCCAGCCCCTGGCCTCCACTCGCCCACATGCTGGCTCCTGCCTTCTGCAGGGGCTGGTCCGGGGGACCCTTCCTCACCTTGTCCAGGGTCATGTCCGGGAGGGTGGGGGCCACGTCGCCACCCTCGCTCTCCTGCTCTGAGATGGGGTCGGAGGCCTCATAGCCATAGAGTGCGAGCAGCTCGTCCAGGGGCATGTCGCTGCTCTGGGGGGAGGCGAGGGAGGCCGTCAGGGGGCTGCTCTGGGGGTGCCGGTCCCCTCCCTCCTGCTCAGCCGGCGCGGCCTCCACAAGCAGGACCACTTGGTGCAGAGCTCACTGGGCAGCCCTGTGCCCAGTCCTCGGTGCAGGAGAGCCCCACGGGACCCTGAGCCTACAGGTCAGCAGCCAGGGCAGGCGGCACCCGCTCTGCACAGACTGTGGGGGACGCGTCGGCACCTGGCCACCTCCTACCACAACTCAGACGTCCATTAACCACAGGGAAAAGAACAGACCTGAGAAGAGCATTTGGCAAAATCCAGCACCCACTGCTGATCAAAGAAAAACCCTCGGTGGAGCGAGTTAACAGGACGCTCTGCCACAGTCGTGGGAAGCCGTCAGCCTGCCGGGGCCAGCGCCGAGGAGCCAGAGCAAGAGCATCACGGCCCAGAACAGACGCCAACGCCATGCACGGGGACAGGACAGAACCCCACTCCCCGGGGAGAAGACACAGCCGTCTCCAGTGCTGCTCGCACCCTTCTGCATCCCTGCCCCGTGCGACCCTCTCTTGACTCCCCTGCCCGCCCGTGCCCCTCCGGACCTGAGAGTCATCGGCTCCCAGCTTCCCGGAAAGCCCTGCGTTTCTCAGAGGGCAGCACCTGCCGCCTCCTGCCAGGCTCATCCCGCAGGGGTTCAAGCTGCCATGGAACACCACACCCCAAATCCCAGCCCTCCCCCAAGGCCGCCGTTCACACGCCTGTGCTGGTCCCTGGCTGGGGAGCTAATGCAGTGGTCCAGCTCCCGTGAGGGAGACCCTGGGAGGCGACGCCCCGTCCACAACTGCGCCATCTGCAGAGGGGGTGAGGGGCAGTGCCCTGCACCCAGGGGAGCAGGTGCTCAGGCACAGGCTGATCCTGTCACCGTCCCCATGGGCTGATACACCAAGGGTCAAATGGGTGACTTTCCTAAGCCCTATCCCGGGCAGACACTGGACGGGCACACCCACATCCAAGGGACACAGCCCTGCCCGGCCCCTGCCTGCGGCCACACCTACAACACAAACCCAGGCTGCCCCCTCCAAGGGAACGCAGTCAGCCAGGGCTCTCGAGCTGACGAAGCCCAGATCCGACACAAACCTGATCCGTTCTCAGCACTGTCCCGTCCTGGAGCACCAGCCCAAGCCCCAGCTGCTCACTTGTGACCCAGCTCCTGCCGACACTCCTGGGAGGGAACCCGTCCCCTGAACCCGCATGGGAGACCCAGATGGAGCTCCAGGCTCCTGCTTTCAGCCTGGCCAACCCCGGCTGATGCGGCCACCTGGAGAGTGACTTCGGGGATGCAAGGTCTCTGTCTCTGTAACTGCTTTCCAAATACACACAAACGCTCGCTGAGGACGGCACTGCCTGCCCCACGCCTGTGTGTGGACAGGGCCTCGGGTTCAGTGAAGTCTCCAGCCCCTGCCCAGCACAGCCAGGCTTCCAGAAACCCATCGTGCACCGTGGGAGGTGGGCCGGTCTGCGGGGGTCTGTGACAGGGGCCCTGGACCAGCACCTGCAATGCAGTTGTCTGATTCTGTACCGCGAGACCCGGGTGCCATGAGCCAGCGCCTGGCAGAGGCTCGGTGCAGGACCTGGGGAGGTCACAGCTGGGGAAGTCACTCTCCACATGTAAGAATGAACCCTAACAGAACGACACAGGAGGGTCCCGGACGCAGCCTCAGGGCAAGTGCTCTGGACGAAGCCACCACGTGCTGCACTAGTGCACAGCGCCCGGAACACCCACAACTATCTGACAGAGCTGTGCCTCGGCCACGGGACCCCCTCACAACCCATCAACCTCGCCCAGAAGACAGCAGCAGGGCTCTCCTGGCTGCTTCTGCAATCCCAGAGATTCTGGACAATGTAAAATCACAGTCTTAAGAGTGTTTTGTTTTGAAAAACAGAGCAATGGTTTCATTTTGCTGGACTGCTCTTCTGTGGGTGTGGTCAACAGCCTGGGCACCCTCGGAGACCACGCATGGGATCCTGGTCCCCCAGGTTCTGTGTCAGGGGCTAGTGCAGGGGGAGACTTGGTCCAGCTGTGGCAGCTGGAGGTGGGCCCGGCTATCCCACCTCCTCAGAAGGGTCAGTTACAAGCCAGGACTGGCCAGTGAGGCGGCCTTCCTGTAACACAATGCCGATGAACACGACACACACTTGGATATTATTAATGGTGACAAACCATTAAGTATTTTTAAAAATCTCAGTTCTAACTTTGAATAGAGAGCAATGGCTCTGCCACGTCAGCGAAGCCCTGTAAGACCCTCGGCATGTGCCTAGGAACATCAGGGAGGCCGTGAGCAGGGCTGGTGTAGACACGCCAAGTCAGCGACATGCTGGTCGGGAGTCCAGGAGGGCAGGGTCAGGGCACCTGCAAGCGCTGCTCGTGGGGGCGGGATCTGAGCCACAGCAGCTCAGCCAGTGACGACACAGATGCCCAGGGCAGCTCCGCCCAGGGGAGACACAGACCGCCCGCCTGCCCGCCCAGGAGTACCTGGGAGACCGAGTCCTTCTCTGGCTCCTCCCCGCACTTGTCCGGGCACCTGGAAGCCTCAGCACACCCGTCCCGGACGCTGTAGTTCTGCGACAGGATCTCAGCGAGGTTGAACTGATGGTCTGCAGAGCCCATGGAGACCACTGTGAAGGAGACCCCAGCCCAGGTGAGGACTGTGCTGAGCCCCAGGACGTCTGCCCTGCTGCCCGGGGCAAAGCCCAGGCACAGAGGTCACTGGGGAGGTCCCCTCCCTCAGGACATCCACGGGCCAAGAAGCTTGCCTGGCCAGGCACACCCCAGACCTGGGGACAGCACTGTGTAGACCTGGCGAGCGAGTAGACCAGGAAGGCAGCAGAAGGGGCGGGAGGACAGTGGCAGCCGCTGCACAACCGCAGGCTGCACACACGGCTCGGACGTGGGTAATGCCAGACGGCTGCCTGCGTCACAGAGGACGGACCGCACAGGCAGAACACGAGGGAGTCCACAAAAGCCCTCCCTTCGCTCCGTCCACAGGCCCAGCACTGCTACCCGAAGAAGCTGTGCCAGGGCCACACCGTGGCGCCGTGGATGAAGCTGCCACCTGCTGGCATCCCATGTGGGCACTGGTTCACGTCCCGGCTGCTCCACTTCTGACCTAGCTCCCTGCTCACGACCTGGGAGAGCAGCAGAGAACAGCCCAAGTGCTCAGGCCCCGGACCCATGTGGGAGCCCCAGATGAGGTCCTGGCTCCTGGCTCCTGGCTCCTGGCTCCAGCCTGGCCCAGCCCTGGCTGCTGCAGCCATTTGGGGAGTGAACCAGTAGATGGAAGATTCATTCTCTTTCACCCTGCCTCTCTATAACTCTGCCTTTCAAATGTACAGTAAATAAATCTTTTTTTTTTTTTTTTGACAGGCAAAGTGGACAGTGAGAGAGAGAGACAGAGAGAAAGGTCTTCCTTTTGCCGTTGGTTCACCCTCCAATGGCCGCCGCGGCCGGCGCACCGTATTGATCCAATGGCAGGAGCCAGGTGCTTATCCTGGTCTCCCATGGGGTGCAGGGCCCAAGCACTTGGGCCATCCTCCACTGTACTCCCTGGCCACAGCAGAGAGCTGGCCTGGGAGAGGGGCAACCGGGACAGAATCCGGCGCCCCGACTGGGACTAGAACCCAGTGTGCCAGCGCCACAAGGCGGAGGATTAGCCTATTGAGCCAAGGCGCCGGCCGGTAAATAAATCTTAAAAAAAAAAAAAAAAAAAAAAAAAAGCAGCTGTGTCACAGGCATGGCCCGTGGATGGTGGCTGTCACCAGACTCAAGGTTTCCCCAGTGGTCACTGCTAAAACAAACAGAATCCAAAATGGGGGCAGAGATGCATGAGGCTGGGGGTCTGGGGTAGGGCCCTGGAGGGCAGCCACACATCCATGCATGGCCCATGCCAAGGACCCCCCCTCCGTGGATGCTCAGTCAAGGTGGGCCTTGAGGATCGCATCCTCAGAGGTGTCACCCACAAGGACAGAGAGGACATGGCCTCCTCTGGAGTCAGCCCCATGACCGCAGCAAGAGCTCAGGGGGACAGAGCCCCCCATCCAACACCCGCTCCTTGTGGGTCCACAGCAGTGGTCAGCTCAAAGCTGGAAGCTTGATTCCAGCCCGCAGCAGCAGCTCAGGGGAGGGGCAGGACACGGTGTGGCCGCCAGGCACCCGCCACCCCTCCTTCCTGGCAGGCCAGCCCCAGCCCCAGCAAACAGACCAAGAACAGCCTTGAGCCGGGCACGCACCACAGTCCAGGCAGGAACACAGGCCCTCTGCTGGGCTCTGAGATGGTCGGGGCTGCCCATCGCTACACAGGGGCAGGGTCCCGACTCCCAGCCACACTGGTCCATCTGCCCAGGCTGGGGCGGCCACCCCAGAAAGAGCCAGCACCCCTGCTGATGACTCATCCAGGAATGAGGATTCTGCCTCCGGCCAGCACAAAGGCCTGGAGGGCCTGAGCGGGAGGAGAGCGGGGCAGGGAGGTACCTGCTGCGGTCTGCAAGCCGGGCTCCCTGGGGCACAGGCTGCGGGCGAGGCAGGAGGCCAGGCCAGGGCTCTGCCTCCCCAGCGAGGAGGCCTGCAGAGGGAGAGAGGCAGCGTTAGCTCAGCCAGCCCACAGCCCTGCTGGAACTCCTGCGAGGCCTCAACCATGGGCAGGACGGGTGCCCACAGCCATCATCACAACCTCAGCCATGGACAGTCACGGGTGCCCATGGCCATCACCACACACAACCTCAGCCATGGACAGTCACGGGTGCCCATGGCCATCACCACACACAACCTCAGCCATGGACAGTCACGGGCGCCCACGGCCATCACCACACACAACCTCAGCCATGGACAGTCACGGGCGCACACAGCCATCATCACAACCTCAGCCATGGACAGTCACGGGCGCCCACGGCCATCACCACACACAACCTCAGCCATGGACAGTCACGGGCGCCCACGGCCATCACCACACACAACCTCAGCCATGGACAGTCACGGGCGCCCACGGCCATCACCACACACAACCTCAGCCATGGACAGTCACGGGCGCCCACGGCCATCACCACACACAACCTCAGCCATGGACAGTCACGGGCGCCCACGGCCATCACCACACACAACCTCAGCCATGGACAGTCACGGGCGCCCACGGCCATCACCACACACAACCTCAGCCATGGACAGTCACGGGCGCCCACGGCCATCACCACACACAACCTCAGCCATGGACAGTCACGGGCGCCCACGGCCATCACCACACACAACCTCAGCCATGGACAGTCACGGGCGCCCACGGCCATCACCACACACAACCTCAGCCACGGACAGTCACGGGCGCCCACGGCCATCACCACACACAACCTCAGCCATGGACAGTCACGGGCGCCCACGGCCATCACCACACACAACCTCAGCCATGGACATGATGAGAATGTTGGCTGCATTCCCTTGCTCAACATGGCATTGGGAGCCCCAGTGGACACAAGAAACCAAAAAAAAGAACTCATACTCTTAAGGAGCAGAACTGTCTCTTTCATTCGTAACAGGATTTTGTAAATTAAAAAAAAAAACAATCACAAACGTGCCGACGGTACCCACAGGGCAGGTGCTCGGCGCAGTGACTGGGAAGCTGCTTGGGACTGCTGCATCTCCCGTGCAGTGCCTGGATTTGAGTCTCGGGGACACTCCCAATCCCAGCTTCCTGCTAATGCAGACGAGGGCGGGGGGGGGGGGGGGCAGCAGTGACAGCTTGGCAGCTTAAGTCGTTCAGTCCCCAGCCACCACGCGGGATCCTGGGCTCCTGACCTCAGCCATGCCCAGTCCCAGCTGCTGAAGGTGCGAGGGGAGTGGAATGAAGGAAACAATCTACAGTAGCACCCAAGAGAACACCACAGCAAGTGTCCACGGGCCAGCGGTTACAGTGCCAGGTCCTGTCCAGAGAACCTGCCTGACTCCCAGCTCACGCACACCCTGCAAGGCAGCTGTGATGGCTCCAGTAACTGAGTTCCCACGGTCACATGGGAGACCTGCAGTGAGCCCCCGGCCGCCCCAGCATCCATGGGGGAGACCTGGGCTGAGCCCCGACCCCCAGCCCCAGCATCCATGGGGGAGACCTGGGCTGAGCCCCGACCCCCAGCCCCGGCACCCACGGGGGAGACCTGGGCTGAGCCCCGACCCCCAGCCCCGGCACCCACGGGGGAGACCTGGGCTGAGCCCCAACCCCCAGCCCCGGCATCCACGGGGGAGACCTGGGCTGAGCCCCGACCCCCAGCCCCAGCACCCACGGGGGAGACCTGGGCTGAGCCCCCAGCCCCAGCATCCATGGCGGAGACCTGGGCTGAGCCCCCAACCCCAGCATCCATGGGGGAGACCTGGACTGAGCCCCCTGCCCCAGCATCCATGGCGGAGACCTGGGCTGAGCCCCAGCCCCCAGCCCAGCGGCCATGGGCACTGCAGGCATTTGGAGAGTGAACCAGTGGATGGGTGCTCGCTCTCTGCCTCTGTCTCCCCCACCCCATCTCTCTACCTCTCAAGGATGTTTCTCAAAAACTTATTTAAGATGTGGGAAATGCATATTCCTTAAAACAGCACTGAAAGAAAGTAAAGATGTAAAGAAGGCAGCATGCTGGCTTCCCGGCTGAGGGGCTCCCAGGTGGGTCTCCCGCAGCCTCAGCTGGCTTACGAAGAGTCTACGGAGCAGAGGGCAATGCAAGGGACTCAGAACGGCCAAAACAACGCAGAAACGAAACAAGAAAACCAGTCACCAACACGGGCACAAGGGGAGCCTACAGATCTGTGGAACAGAACCAGGAGCTCACAGATGAACGCACACATTCACAGCCAAATGAATGTTGACACAGGTGTGGGGGGCAACAAGAGGTGCTGGGGCATCCACATGTCAATGCACCCTGTGCAAAAATCAACTCAAATGCATCAATGGTGTTAACTACAAGACCCACAACCACAGAACTCTTAGGAAAAAACAGAAGAGGGAATGTTTGTGACCTTGCGTTTGGCACAGGTTTCTGAGAGAAGACAGCAAAAGCACAAGCAACACAGAGAGAAGAAACAAACTGCTCATCCAGGCTGAACACCTGCGGCCAACAACTCCCGAGAAAGGGCAAGCGACCCTGGGACAGGCCGGAGCATCCAGACCCCTGGGAGCTTGGCCCAGGGCACACCAAGAACTGTTCCTCTTCATTCCAGCAAGATGGCTGTTCAGTTTTAACACAGGCAGGGGCACCTGCACAGCAGGTCCGGCTCGCTTCTGACTCCAGCTTCCTGCTATGGGCAGAGCAGGTGAGGCCAAACACATGGGAGACGCCTACGGAGCTCCAGCCTGGTCCAGTTAGTCAGTGCATGGGGACTCTCTTCTCTGTCTCTCTGCCTTTCAAACTAATTTAAAAATAAATAAAAAATTTAAAGATTAACTTTATTTATTTATTTATTTATTTATTTATTTTTTTTTTTACAGGCAGAGTGGACAGTGAGAGAGAGAGACAGAGAGAAAGGTCTTCCTTTTGCCGTTGGTTCACCCTCCAATGGCCGCCGCGGTCGGCGCGCTGCGGCCGGCGCACTGCGCTCGTCCGATGGCAGGAGCCAGGAGTCAGGTGCTTTTCCTGGTCTCCCCATGGGGTGCAGGGCCCAAGCACCTGGGCCATCCTCCACTGCACTCCCGGGCCACAGCAGAGGGCTGGCCTGGAAGAGGGGCAACCGGGACAGAATCCAGTGCCCCAACTGGGACTAGAACCCGGTGTGCCGGCGCCGCAAGGCGGAGGATTAGCCTGTTGAGCCACGGCGCCGGCCTAACTTTATTTATTTGAAAGAGTTACAGAGAGAGGTATAGACAGACAGAGAGGTCTTCCATCCGCTGGTTCACTCCCCAGACGGCCGCAATGGCTGGAGCTGCACTGATCCGAAGCCAGGAGCCTCCTCCTGGTCTCTCACGTGGGTGCAGGGGCCCAAGGCCCTGGGCCATCCTCTACTGCTTTCCCAGGTCATAGCAGAGAGCTGGATCAGAAGAGGAGCAGCCGGGACTAGAACCCGCGCCCATATGGAATGCCAGCGCTTCAGGCCAGGGCTTTAACCCACTGCGCCACAGTTTAAATAAATAAAATAGTGAAAGGATGCTCAACCACACACAAAGGGCCAAGAAGCCTAGGAACAGATCCTCAATGCTGCATCCGGGAAGACAACACTTCACAGCCCCCATACACGTGCAACAATGTGGGCGAGGATCTAAGGCGCTGCTGCCGCCACTGGGGAGGAAAACCAGACCTGCACTTGGAACCCAGCTGGGAGTCTCCAGGACTTTACACAGTGTTACCTTCCACCCAGCAATTTCTCTCCCAGGGGAGACAGGAGGTTAGGGCGTTAGGGCGAGCACACTCACACTGCAGCACAGAGAGACCATTCCCAACAGCACCCAGAAACAGCGCTGATGCCCACCAACAGCGGACAGTTGAAGACAGATTACTGCTCAGCCATAAAAAGCAACAGGGCACCAGGACTGGCTCCGAGGAGCTAAGAACACCCTGCCTGGGGCGACGCCAGACGCCAGGTTCCTTTTGTGTCAAATGCCGACAACGAGCAAATCCAGAGCCGGGGCTGGGAACGACCTGGGGTTCAGGGAGTGACCGCTAAGGAGCATGAGGTTTCTGAAGCTGCTTGTGTAGCAGTTGCACAACTCTGAATGACACACACGGAAACGGGTGAACTTGGGGCCAGCATCGTGGCATAGTGGGTTAAGCCAGGTGCTTCCTCCTGGTCTCCCACACGGGTGCAGGGGCCCAAGCACTTGGGCCATCTTCTACTGCTTTCCCAGGCCATAGCAGAGAACCGAACTGGAAGTGGAGCAGCCGGGACTCAAACCGGCGCCCCTATGGGGTGCTGGCACTGCAGGCAGCAGCTTTAACCACAGCACCAGCACCTGCTCCACTTCTGATCCAATTCCCTGCTCACAGCCTGGGAAAAGCAGCAAAGACGGCCCAAGTGTTTCAGCCCCTGCACCCACACTGGAGACCCAGAAGAAGCTCCTGGCCCCATTGCAGCCATTTGGGAAGTGAACCAGCAGATGGAAGATCTCTCTCTTCCTCTCTCCATGTAACACTTTCATATAAATAAATAAACCTTGAAAAAAAAAAAAAAAAAGGGAGAGCTGGGGCTGGCCTGTGGCACCACTGACTAGGTTCCTCTGCTTGTGACACTGGTATCTCATGTCTGGAACGCCAGTTCCAGTCCCGGCTGCTCCACTTCCAACCCAGCTCCCTGCTAACGTGCCTGTGAAGGCAGTGGGAGATGGCCCACGTGCTGGGACCCTGTACCCATGTGGGAAATCTGGGCAGACCTCCTGGATTCTGACTTTGCCCTGACCTGGCTGCGGCAGTCATTTGGGAATGAAGGTAACTCTTTATAATGCTGCATTCCAAAAAAATCTTTCAAGAAAGAATGGGCGAACTCAATGTTGAATAAATTACATCTCATTAAAGCCACTGCTCAAAAACCTTGATTAGAATATTTAATAAAATTAAGTTTAAAAATTTGGAAAAGGGAGCATTCAGCCTAACAGCTGAGGTGCTTGGGGCCGGCGCTGTGGTGTAGTGGGTTAAGCTGCCACCTGCAGTGCCGGCATCCGTATGGGTGCCAGTTGGATTCCTGGCTGCTCCACTTCCAGTCCAGCTCTCTGCTGTGGCCTGGGAAAGTAGTACAGATGGCCCAAGTCCTCGAGCCCCTGCACCCACATCGGAGACCCAAAGAAAGCTCCTGGCTCCTGGCTTTGGATTGGTGCAGTTCCAACCATCAACTGGGGAGTGAACCAGCGGATGGAAGATGTTTCTCCTTCCCCACCTCTCTTTCTCTGTGTAACTCTTTCAAATAAATAAATCTTAAAATAATAGTAATAAAAAAGCGCCTGCGCCCCACAGGAGTGCCTGGGTCTGACCCCAGCTCCCTGCTACCACAGATCCTGCAGGCAGCAGTGACGGCTCCCGGACCTGGGCCTTGGCTTCCCTCATGGAAAATCCAAACAGAGCACGAGAGCAGGTTCCCCCCAGCCTCAGGGCCCACGTTCACTTCCAGGTACCCCGAGGCCCTCAACCCTACTTCCCTCCCTCCTCCTGCCACACCACCTCCTTGCCACCAGTGCAGGTGCCTGCTCTGTCCAGGGGGCCGCGAGGGCCTGTGTCCATGCACTCACACACAGCGGGTGCAGGTGCCTGCTCTGTCCAGGGGGCCGCGAGGGCCTGTGTCCATGCACTCACACACAGCGGGTGCAGGTGCCTGCTCTGTCCAGGGGGCCGCGAGGGCCTGTGTCCATGCACTCACACACAGCGGGTGCAGGTGCCTGCTCTGTCCAGGGGGCCGCGAGGGCCTGTGTCCATGCACTCACAGCACTGTAGGTGCTTCCACCCACTAGAGGGTCCACACAAAGCCAGCGTTCTGCTCTGATGTAGAGCAAGGAGGAAGACCAGAGACTGGCCAAAGGAACTCTGGGTAACAAAAGGAAGGCACAGGGGTCCTGGCCCCGGCACCCCATCAGGGTCTGCTGGGGCAGGAGGGGCAGCCCCAGGCTGACTGAATTGCGACAGGAGGGCAGTGTCTGCCACTTCCTCGCCAGCCTCAAGCCAACCTGAACGCACAGGTGGCAGATCCTGTCCCCACGACCCCCACAGCCACACCTAGCACTCACCTCCTGCAGTGACAAGGCCCCCCCACCTTGGTGGACTCAGCAGGCGTCCTCGGTGGACTGGGGCTACAGCTGCAGTGGGACGAATGCTACCCGACCTCCAGGGCTAGGTCTTGTTTGTTCTAAAGATTTATTTACTTGAAAGGCATTCAAGACAGAAAAATAACCCTTCCATCCCCTGGTTCACTCCCCAAATGGCAGCAAAGCCAGGATCCCAGAGCTCCATCCGGGTCTCCCACACAGGTGCAGGGGCCCCAGCACTTGGGCCATCTTCTACTGCTTTCCCAGGCCATAGCAGGCAGCTGGATCAGAAGTGGGGCAGCTGGACTCAAACCTGCACCCGAATGGGATACGGCATCACAGGCGGCGGCTTTACCCACTATGCCACAGTGCCAGCCCTCCCTGGCTAGGTCTTCAGACAGACAGAATTCTACCCCCATCTGGGTATAGGGGCAGTCTCAGGTCAACCAGCCACAACACTAGGAGGAAGCTCACAGTCCGGCAGCACGTCACGTCAAGGACACCGGGAGGTCGCCAGTGAGCACAGCACGAGGTGCCCTGAGCAGGGCTGCCAGGCAGAGGACAGACGATGCTGAAGCCACCAGAGGTGACCAGGACACTCCCACGCTTCCAGGGAGTCCACCACAAACCCCTCAAGCACTTGCTCCTACCTAGGACTGACCGCCGCCTCCCTCCCCCTGTGGCCAGGGGAGGCGGCTGGCCTGAGTCTCAGGCCTCAACTGTCTCCAGCCACGCCCAGGTGGGGCAGGTGACCAACAACGGCCTGGCCGGGCACTGAGGTGGGGACAGTGTGGGGGAGGGTGTCGAAGGGCGCACAGCAAGCTGACCAGGAGGGCGGTGAAGCATCCCAGGCAGTGGTCAGGCGTCCTGCAGAGCTGGAGAGCAGACAGCCTGAACCCTAACCCTAACCCTAACCCAGGGACACCCACACCCACGGAGGGAACGCCCACACCCGCAGAGGGAACTCCCACACCTGCGGAGGGGATGCCCACACCCATACCCACACCCACGGAGGGGACGCCCACACCCGCGGAGGGTTTCACACAGGAGGGCAAGGGGTGTGTGTGGGATTTTTGCATTACTATTCAGAGGGTTGGGGGAGAGAGAGATCCCCCATCTGCTGCTTCACTCCCCATACAACAGTGGGGGCTGGGCACTCCACCCAGGTCTCCCACAAGGAGACAGGGACCAAGCTCCTCAGCCATCACCTGCTGCCTCCGGGGCCTGCAGCCAAGCTGGGATCCCAGGTGCTCCAACACGGGACACCAACACCCACCCCTACCTAAGTTTTAAGATGTCCATCTATGGGGCCTGCTGTTGTAGCATAGCAGGTAAAGCCGCCTGCCTGTTGAGTCCCCGCTGCTCCACTCCCAACCCAGCTCCCTGCTGTGGCCTGGGAAGACAGCGGATGGCCCAAGTGCTTGGCCCTTGCACCTTGCTCAGGGTTCCTGGCTTCAGCCTGGCCCAGCTTCAGCCACTGTGGCCATCTGGGAAGTGAACCAGCAGATGCAAGACCTCTCTCTCTAACTTTCCATTTTTTAAAAACATGCATTTATTTATTTGAAAGCCAGTTACAGACTGGGAGGAGAGGGATCTTCCACCCACTGGTTCACTCCCCAAATAGCCACAACAGCCAGACCTGGGCCAATCCAAAGCCAAGAGACAGAAGCTTCTTCCAGGTCTCCCACGTGGGTGCAGGGCCCAAGCACCTGGGCCATATTCTGCTTTCTCAGGCATACTAGCAGGGAGCAGCCAGGACTTGACCCGTGTCCACATGGGAGGCCTCGCCACTAAGCCCCAGCAGGCCCCACTCTTTCAACCTTAATCTCTCATCTAGTACCTGTGCGCCAGGTCTGAGTGTTCCTCCTGTGACGAGATTTCAGACAACTCAACTGTCAGGTGACAAATACAAATCAAACCCTAGTCAGGCATTTTTCTGGGTTAAACAAAGCTGAACCTCAAGTTCTCAAGGGTCAAGGGTCAAGTGCTAGGTATGGTTTATGGAGGCCCTCAGCCCTGGAAAACAGCGTGGACGTTCCTGTCACAGACCAGGCACTGAAGTTCTGCAACCTGCTGTGATGCCGGCCCAAAGCGGGAAACCTCAGGGGCACTGCCTCCCTGCACCCCGGCCCACCGGCCACCCCCAGCGCTCAGTGACTCCCTGCACCCCGGCCCACTGGCCACCCCCAGCGGCACTGCCTCCCTGCACACCCCGGCCCACCGGCCGCCCCCAGCGGCACTGCCTCCCTGCGCCCCAGCCCCCTGGCCGCCCCCAGCGCTCAGTGACTCCCTGCACCCGCGGCCCACCGACCACCCCCAGCGGCACTGCCTCCCTGCACCCCTGGCCCACTGGCCACCCCCAGCGCTCAGTGACTCCCTGCACCCCGGCCCACTGGCCACCCCCAGCGGCACTGCCTCCCTGCACACCCCGGCCCACCGGCCGCCCCCAGCGGCACTGCCTCCCTGTACACCCCGGCCCACCGGCCACCCCCAGCTCTCAGTGACTCCCTGCGCCCTGGCCCACTGGCCGCCCCCAGCGCTCAGTGACTCCCTGCACCCCCGGCCCACCGGCCACCCCCAGCGGCACTGCCTCCCTGCGCCCCGGCCCACCGGCCGCCCCCAGAGGCACTGCCTCCCTGCGCCCCGGCCCACCCGCTGGCCCCAGCGCTCAGTGACTCCCTGTGCCCCTGGCCCACCCGCTGCAACCAGCGCTCAGTGACTCTGCGCTCCCGGCCCACCAGCAGCCCCCAGCGCTCAGTGACTCCTATTCCCCCAGACCTCTGCACGGAACGCGCCCAGCGCAGACGCCCAGCCACGGCCAGCACAGGGAAGGAACCACAGGCTGGCCGCAGGGTCTGACCTGGACCTCGGCTGGGCCTCGTGCCCGACCCACACGCCCCTCACTCCCGGGAGTCCACGGCCACGTGACCCCACCGCTCCTAGGGGACGTCAGCAGCCCAGGGAAGGACTCAAGAGACCCGGGCACCGGGCGGGGGCCGAGCTGGACAGCAGGGCCCGGGGCGGTCCTGGGAGGAGGGAGTGAGCAGCACAGCGCCTCGGCGCCCACCGCGCCCACCCGGAGCCCGAGACCACGCTTGGGCCCGGCCTGCTCCAACTTCGCCCAAGTGCGCAGCGCGGTCGGCCGCGCCCCCAGGGACGCCACACTCTCGCGGGCTGCCCCGCGCCCCGGACGGCGCCTCCCCCGCCCGCACCCGGCCCGCCTGGCCGCTCCCACTCCAGTCCCCGAAGCCAAACTTGTCCTCCAGGCTGCGGGACGTGCCACGGAGCTACTCCCGCACCAGTCCCAGACCCCGCACACCCTGCGGCCGCACCCGAGACCCCGACGCCAGAGCCCCGCGGCCGCGGCCCCGTCTCGGAGGGCGCTCGGACCGGCGGCCGCCGCAACTTCCCGCCCGCGCGCCCACCGGCCCCAGGGCGGCCCGAGCCCCGCCCTCCCTGCGCCCCCTCCCAGCCCGCGCCAGCGCGCATGCGCGCCGCGCGCCGCGATGTGGCAGCCGGGGGGAGGGGGCCGGGGCCGGGGGCGGCCGCCGACCGAGCCCCGCGCCCCTCAGGCCCCCGGCGGGCGAGGCGCCCCGAGCGCGCCCTCAGAGCTCACGGGCGGGCGCCTCGGTCCGCGGGGCGGCGACCGGGCCAGCCGCGGCGGCGGGGGCGCGAGCGCGCGGGGGCGGGGGCCGGCTCCCCCGGCCCGCTCACTCACCTCCGCCATGGCCGTGTGTGCGCGGGAGGCGGCAGCCGCGCCGGGATCCCCGGATGCGGAGCCGCGCGCTCATTGGCTGTGGCGCCGCGAGGGCGGGACCGAGGTGGGCGGGCCGGCGCGTAGTAGGTGCGCGGGCGCGTGGCGGCGGCGGGCGGGAGCCCGAAGCCCTGGGCCGCAGCGGGCTTGCGGGCGCCGGCCGTGGGCGGGGTCTCCGCCGCACTCGGGCCTCGCCGGCGAGGGCGCGGACGCCTGAGGAGCGCCTGCGTGGAGGGCGCGGGCGTCCGGGCCGCGTGGTTCTGGAACCTTCTGCACCGGGGACCGTGCGCGGGTCACAGCCGAAAGACCAAAAAATCCGGCGGCCGCTGCGGCTTCGGGAGGGAAGGCTGTGTGTGCGCGCATGCGGGCGGCTCCCGCCTCTGGCCCTGCGTCGAGCGAGGCAGTTGCGGGCACACGGTTGTCTTAGCGGTGCGGGGCTTCTGAAGTCAGCACGGGGCGTTTGCTGAGCGGGAGTCTAGCGCTCGCGTCCCTGTCCCGCAGGAGCTGCTGAGCCGGGTGCGGGCAGCAGGGCCCCGAGCCCAGGCGGGACCAGCGACGGCACCGCCGGACCCGCACGGAGGCAGCGGGCAGCCGCGCAGTGCTGGTGGACAGGCCTGGCCCTGCGGCCGCTCAGCCCCCAGAAGGAGGTCCACCCTGCGGTCGCCGCGAGCCACTGCTGCTCGGTTTGGCCTCTGCTGCCTGGACCGTGCGCTGGCCGATCCCAACAGGCGGTCGTCCATCGCCACCCGTCCACTCCACGAGCTGAGCGTGCGTCCTGGGTTCAGAGGTCCAGGAAGGCCAGCAGGCCATCAAGAGGAGAAAAGGGGGCCGGCGCCGGGGCTCGCTTGGTTAATCCTCCGCCTGCGGCGCTGGCATCCCAAATGGGCGCCGAGTTGTAGTCCCGGCTGCTCCTCTTCCAGTCCAGCTCTCTGCTGTGGCCAGGGAGAGCAGTGGAGGATGGCCCAAGTGCCTGGGCCTGCACCCGCATGGGAGACCAGGAGAAGCACCTGGCTCCTGCCTTCGGATCAGCGCGGTGCGCCGTCCGCAGCGGCCATTTGGGGGGTGAACCAACGGAAGACCTTTCTCTCTGTCTCCCTCATTGTCTATAATTCTGTGTGTGTGAGAGAGAGAGAGAGAGAGGAGGGCAGGGAAAGGATTAAGTCCGCCGGGAGAGCGCTGAGACGCAGTTACTGCCCACAGAGGCGCTGCGTGGACAGCAGGGTGTGATCGGGTGTGAAGGTTAGGGCGCGGCCAGCTGTAGGAAGCGACGTTGTAACTGAGGGGCAGAGTGGGTCTGCTCTGGGTGTGAGGGCCCGGGTACACAGTATCACCTGACCAGGCCCAAAACACCAGTCCCCTACACACACCCAGAGGCACCTGAATCCACACAAACACACACCCAGGAGAACCTGAACGCCCCCCCCACACACACATCCAGGAGAACTTGACCCCCACACACACCCAGGACGCCCTGGATCCCAGAAACACCCAGGAGAACCTTTTCCACACACACCCAGGAGAACCTGAACCCCACACGCGCACACCCAGCGGTACCTCAGCTCCGCCCAGGGCCGAGGAAAACAAGGCACACTCCAACAACGGTTCACACCACCTGCCACTCTGACCATGGGCTTGGCCAGCCGTGGGGCTGTGCCTCGGGCCCCTGCCACACCTGGGCTGGGGCTCAGGCACACGGGGCGCATCACAGCCTGGGAGTCAGCGACGAAGCCTGGGAGGGGCAGCTGCTGTGGCTCGGCCGCGAGCTCCCACGAACGCTGACACGCACAGGTGAGTTCTCTGTGTGACCCAGAGGTGGCGAAAACGAAGCATCGCACCAAACGCTGGCCACAGCGCAGTCCGGGTGGCACGTGGGGTTCTGTCCACCACACTTAGTTATCTGCCAGCATGAAGTGATTTCCGAATAGACCGTGAGAGCCAAGATGCAGAAAACCAGACGTGGGCAGCGGGATAAGCCACCTCTCGAAAAGCCGAGTCCCACGTTGGAGCCCCGGGTCGAGTCCCGGCGCTCCACTTCCCGTTCAGCGCCTGCCGAAGCTCCTGGGAAAAGCTCCTGGGAAAAGCCCCTGGCTCCCGGCTTGGGCCGGGCCCAGCCCTGCTGTGCAAGCATTTCGGAGGGGGGACCAGGGCAAGGACGATTCTCCCCCCACCGCCCCCTCTCCGTCTCTCTCCCCCACTCCCTCCTCCTCCCTCCGCCCCCACGCCCCCCCCCGTCTCTTCCCCTCCCTCCGCCCCCACGCCCCCATCTCTCCCCCTCCCTCTCTCTGCCCCCATGCCCCCATCTCTCTCCCTCTCCCTCTCTCTCTCCGCCCCCATGCCCCGTCTCCCCCCCTCCTCTCTCCGCCCCTGTCTCTCCCCCTTCCCCCTCCCTCCGCCCCCACGCCCCCATCTCTCCCCCTCCCTCTCTCTGCCCCCTTGCCCCCCCCCGTCTCTCTCCCTCTCCGCCCCCATGCCCCGTCTCCCCCCCTCCTCTCTCCGCCCCTGTCTCTCCCCCTTCCCCCTCCCTCCGCCCCACGCCCCCATCTCTCCCCCTCCCTCTCTCTGCCCCCTTGCCCCCCCCGTCTCTCTCCCTCTCCGCCCCCACGCCCCCCCCGTCTCTCCCCCCATCCCTCCTCTCTCCGCCCCCACGTCCCCTCCCCCTCCCCCTCTCTCCCCACTCCACGCCCCCGTCTCCCCCCACCCCCTCTTTCTGTCTTCAGCAGCACTGTAGGGTGCAGGCCGGGGACAGCGTTTCTTTTCTGAGTCTGAGCCTCCTGTCTGAGAAGTGGGCGGCCTTCCCATCCCGTTCCCCTAGGCCAGGAACGTGGGCGTGGTGGGCGTGGCCGGTCCGGTCTGGGTGCCACAGGGTGGGCGTGGCTGGGTTGGCTCCGGACGTCACGTGGTGGGCACCCAGTGGGCGGGTGGGAGGGTAGCTAGGTACCCAGGAGGCGGCGGGCTGGGAAAACAAGAGGCTTGCACAGCCGCAGGTCGGATGCGAAAATAACTTATTGCTGTCCTCCCGCTGCCGCCGTGTCCGGCCCCTGCGGGCCAGCGACTCGGAGAACCACACACAGGGCTGGGTGCGCTCGGGTGTTTACTGGGACGGGGCTGGTTGGTCAGACTTTCTTGGTGATGTTCTTGGGGGTGGCCAGCTCGTAGAGGCGAGGGGACGCCTGTGCGGCCAGCGAGGCGGGGGAGATGCGGTAGGGGTCGTAGCCCTCGTTGAGGCACTTGCGCACTTTGGGCTGTGCCAGGGCGACAACCCGGGGGCTGGCCACCGCCTTCTTGGTGACGTCCAGCACCTCCCAGCGAGGGTCGCGGTCAGGCACACACTTGTCCGACTGGGCCTTGGGCACTGGAGGGGCAGACAAGAGAGGGGCGGGGCAGAGCTCAGCTCTGTGTACCAACGGCCTGCCCTTAGCGGAGGATGGACAAACACGGCGTGGCCCACGGAGAACAAGGAGGCCCTGACGCGCCATGCGTGGAGGGACCCGACGGCGTCACGCCAGGGAGATGCAGATACAGAAGACCACACACGTGGTCCCCACTGATGGGGACATCTCGCACAGGCAACTCCACAGGGACAGGAGGGGATGCACAGTCCCAGGGCTGGGGAGGGGTGGGGTGACTGCTCAGGGCAGGAGGCTGCTCTTTGGAGTGCTGAGAATGTTCTAGAATGACTGCGGTGCAGTCTGCACAACTGCATGGATGTACAAAAACACTGACATGCACACTTCAGAGAGTAAAGGGCAAACGCTACCCAACGGCCATGGTCCCGGCTGGGGCCACAGGAGGGCGGTCCAGCGCCCCGGCCCACCCACTTCAGCTGCCCTCTGCTCCCCCTCAGGTCACGTGGGGAGGGGCTGCAGGGTGCGCCCCGGGACCCTCCCTCCCAGCCCCTCCATCACACGGAAGCCTCAGCACTGCTGCTGGGAGGCCAGGAGAGGGGACTGGCAGGCCTCAGGGGGATGGGGTGGCCTCCCTCGTCATCTCTGGGGCACAGTGGGCACAGCCCCCGTGCAAATGGTAGACAGCGCTTGCCCTGGGGAGGAGAGTGGAGCCCCTCCCAGCCAGCTGAGCTCTGGCAAGGGGTGCAGGAGGCTGCTGGAGGCGTCAGGGCTCCTGCACTCTGGTCCCAGCTGATGTGCTGTTGGGCTCCCAGAACCCCTGTGAGTGCACACAGCAGTCCAGCTGAGCCACAGAATCCACAAGAGTGCACAGGG
This sequence comes from Sylvilagus floridanus, assembly GCA_949820135.1. NCBI lineage: Eukaryota > Metazoa > Chordata > Mammalia > Lagomorpha > Leporidae > Sylvilagus > Sylvilagus floridanus. Next base: position 101,303 of record OX463229.1, read on the forward strand.
GGTCGGCTGAACCCCCCCCCAACCCCGTGTGCACACGGGGCCCACGCCCTGTGTTTCCTCCTCTGTTCCATGCATTCTGGCCTCAACCATGACAGGCAGGAAATCTAGACTGGAAAGGACAGTCTTACACCAATCAACACATGCGTGATGACCCAGGTGTGTGCATGTGAGGATGCGTGTGGGGGGCGTGTACTCAGGCTCCATTTCTCTAACACCGAAGGCATGAATGAATGAGTGAACAAGGGAATAAATGAAGTGAGTGGACGACTGTGTCAGAGAGAACCAGGGAGGGAAGAAGTCGAGCGACTCCACACCCACCAGCCAAGGTCGGGGAGAAAGACACACGCGTCACCACTGTGATCCCCTGGGCCCGGCCTGGAGCTGACCACATGGTGGACAGAGGACACAGCACACATAGGTAGAGGGCAGGCACTGTGGATAAAGGGCAGGGGGAGGGGTTCAGGGTCCCCAGGGACCGAGGCAGGGAGTGCAGGGTCCCCAGGGACCGAGGTGGGGGAGGAGGTACCAATGTCCCCAGAGAAGAGGTGGGGGTGCAGGGTTCCCAGGGACAGAGATGGGGATGCAGGGTCCCCAGGGACAGAGGCAGGGGTGCCAGGGCCCCCAGAGATGAGGGGTTGCAGGTGCCCAGATGCCCCCCGAGAAGGAGGAGAGGAGTCCTGGCCTGACCTCGAGGGCTTCCCTGGAATGGTGAGCACAGGGACAGAACCTAGCAGGACTAGCCCTCTACCTGCCAGGCAGGAAATGGGGTGCAGGGTGGGCCTGAGCATTTCTCATCTGCCCAGATGTAGAGTGAGGTGGGAAAGGGGCTTTGGGACCCTGGCAGAGCACCAGGAAGGATGCACATGTGAGGTCACTCACGTGTGCACACCCACACCACACGCCCAGCTCACGTGTGCACACACATGTACACACAGCACACACAGCTCACATGTGCACACACAGCACACACCACTCATGTGTGCACACAGCACACAGCTCACTCATGTGTGCACACCCACACCACACACCCAGCTCACGTGTGCACACACATATACACACAGCACACACTCACATGTGCGCACACAGCTCACTCACGTGTGCACACACATGTACACACAGCACACACCGCTCATGTATGCACACACAGCACACACAGCTCACATGAGCACACACAGCACACAGCACACATCATTCATGTGTGCACACAGCACACAGCTCACGCATGTGTGCACACCCACACCACACACCCAGCTCATGTGTGCACACACATGTACACACAGCACACACAGCTCACATGTGCACACACAGCACACACCACACACCACTCATGTGTGCACACAGCACACAGCTCATGTGTGCACACCCACACCACACACCCAGCTCACGTGTGCACACACATATACACACAGCACACACAGCTCACATGTGCGCACACAGCTCACTCACGTGTGCACACACATGTACACACAGCACACACCGCTCATGTATGCACACACAGCACACACAGCTCACATGAGCACACAGAGCACACAGCACACAGCTCACTCACGTGTGCACATGCACAGCACACAGCTCACGTGTGCACATGCACAGCACATACCCAGCTCACGTGTGCACACACATATACACACAGCACACACAGCTCACATGTGCACACACAGCACACAGCTCACTCACGTGTGCACACACATGTACACACAGCACACACCGCTCATATATGCACACACAGCTCACATGAGCACACACAGCACACAGCACACACCATTCATGTGTGCACACACATGTACACACAGCACACACTGCTCATGTATGCACACACAGCACACACAGCTCACATGTGTTCACACAGCACACAGCTCACTCACGTGTGCACGTGCACAGCACACAGCTCACTCACATGTGCACATGCACAGCACACACCCAGCTCACGTGTGCACACACATGTACACACAGCTCACTCACGTGTGCACACCCACACCACACATCTAGCTCACATGTACACACAGCTCACAGCTCACTCATGTGTGCACACACAGCACACACAGCTCACATGTGTTCACACAGCACACATTCATGTGCACACACAGCTCATGTTCACATGCACAGCGCACACACAACTCACATGTGCACACAGCTCATGTGTGCACACACATGTACACACAGCACACACAGCTCATGTCTGCACACAGCACACACACAGCTCACATGTGCACACATAGCACACCACGTGAGTTGTCCCCAGGGACCCTTGACAGCCATCTCAGTTCAGGGAGGAGGACATGGAATAGGGTGCGCAACGTCGACAGAAGCAGACCCCAGGCCCGGGACCTGGGACTCCCCATCTCCCCTGTCAGGCAGGCAGCAGGGTGTCAAGCCCAGGGGTCCACTCACTGGCCAGGTGCAGGAGGCGGTTGTAGTCTGACACGTGTGGCTTAGACTTCGGCATGGGGTCCCACTGCCCCTGCAGGGTGGCTGGGGGCCTGGGCTTAGCCAGCCGGAGGATCCGTGAACTGGGGACTGCCATCTGGGCCGCCCGTGACACCTGGGACACCTGGGAGAGGAGAGCCATGGAGGTGCTTGGATCTGCAGGTCGCGGACAGGAAGGGCTCTTCCGGGGGCGACCAGAAACCCATGGTGTGTGGGGGGTGGGGGTAAACCTGGGGTCCAAGCCCTCTTGGTGGGCTGGCTCTGCAGTCCAGTAAGTAAGCTGCCTGCAGTGTCGGCATCCCACGTGGGCACTGGTTCAAGTCCTGGCTGCTCCACCTCCCATCCAGCTCCCTGCTAATGGCCTGGGAGGCGGCAGTGATGGATCAAGTCCTTGGGCCCTGCACCCACATGAGACTGGATGGAGCTCCTGGATCCTGGCTCCTGGCTTCAGCCTGGCCCAGCCCTGGCCGTTGCAGCCATCTGGGGAGTGAACCAGCACATGGAAGCTCTCTCTCTTTCTGTCTCTCTCCCTCTCTCTCTCTAACTCTGCTACTCAAATAAATAAATCTGACATGGAAACAAAACCAACATAAACCTCTTGGGGACATCACCAGGGCCCCATGGAGGAGAAGCGACTGAGAACAGAACAGGACACGCATGTCCACCAGTGTCCCCAGGGACCCAGATCCTCACATGACCCCCATGACACCTGTCCATCATGCTCCCTGCTGGCACCCAGGGGCCCAGTGATCAAGCCCATCCATCCACGGAACGCACATGGGGACGGCCAGTGCTGTCAGCTCAGGGAGGAAGCCAGGCTCAGGCCCCGGGGAGGGGGGCTCACAGACAACATCCAGGGAGAGCGGGGGACTCCGATCTGAAGCCCACCCAGCATTTTCCTTGAGAGGAAGGAAGCTCTCTGTGTGTAAGCTTCTGCAGCCACACAGGTGGGCAGGGGGCCAGCAGGGCGACCCCAGCTGGACTGAGGGGCTGACAGGAAGATGAGGCTGCTTGGAGCAAGCGAGGGAGCCGGGCCAGCCAGGAGGTGGCTCCAGGGTCTGCTCCCCCTGCCTGCAGGCCCCAGCCCCAGGCAGCCTCCTGCAGAGCCCCGGCACCCCCACCTGCCCTGCACAGGAGTGAGCTGCACAGAGCACCCACAGAGCCCCGGCACCCCCACCCGCCCTGCACAGGAGTGAGCTGCACAGAGCACCTGGCACCCACCTCGGACATGTGGATGCTCCAGATGTTACTCCGGATCTTGGGGGCAGCCAGCTCCTTCAGCCGACTGGACGCCTGGCACTCCAAGGTGGACCGGGGAATGGGCCAGATGGGCGTGGTCCTAGGACATGCACAGCACAGGTCACCAGGGTTAGGGTTAGGGTTAGTCAACGTGTGTGTGTGTGTACATGGTGTCAGTCACGCCCAGTCAAGGGTGTGTGTGTGTGTATGTGCACACACTGTGTCAATCACAGCCCAGCCTAGGGTATGAGAGTGTGTGTGTATGCACTTTGTCAATCACAGCTCAGACTAGGGTGTGAATGTGTGTGCGTGTGTGCATGGTGTCAGTCACACCCAGCCTGTGTGTGTGTGCAGTGTCAGTCACACCCAGCCTAGGTGTGTGCTCATGTGCTCTATTGTCAACCACACCCAGCCTAGGATGTGTGTGTGTACTGTGTCAATCGCAGCACAGCCTAGGGTGTGTGTGTGTTTGTGTGTGTGCTCTGTGTCAATCACAACCGAGCCTAGGGTATGAGTGTGTATGTGTGCACTTCACCAATCACAGCCCAGTCTACAGTGTGTGTGTGTGTACTCTGTGTCAATGTGTCAACCACACCCAGCCTAAGGTGTGAGTGTGTGTGTGTGCACATGATGTCAGTCACACCCAGCCTCGGGTATGTGTGTGTGTGCACTTCATCAATCACAGCCCAGTCTACAGTGTGTGTGTGTGTGTGCTCTGTGTCAATGTGTCAACCACACCCAGCCTAGAGTGTGTGTGTGTGTACAGTGTCAGTCATACCCAGCCTAGGGTGTGTGTGTGTGTGTGTACAGTGTCAGTCACACCCAGCCTCGGGTATGTGTGTGTGTGCACTTCATCAATCACAGCCCAGTCTACAGTGTGTGTGTGTGTGCTCTGTGTCAATGTGTCAACCACACCCAGCCTAAGGTGTGAGTGTGTGTGTGCAGTGTCAGTCATACCCAGCCTAGGGTGTGTGTGTGTATGTGTACAGTGTCAGTCACACCCAGCCTCGGGTATGTGTGTGTGTGCACTTCATCAATCACAGCCCAGTCTACAGTGTGTGTGTGTGTGCTCTGTGTCAATGTGTCAACCACACCCAGCCTAAGGTGTGAGTGTGTGTGTGTGCACATGATGTCAGTCACACCCAGCCTCGGGTATGTGTATGTGTGCACTTCATCAATCACAGCCCAGTCTACAGTGTGTGTGTGTGTGTGTGTGCTCTGTGTCAATGTGTCAACCACACCCAGCCTAAGGTGTGAGTGTGTATGTGTACAGTGTCAGTCACACCCAGCCTCGCGTATGTGTGTGTGTGCGCTTCAATCACAGCCCAGTCTACAGTGTGTGTGTGTACTCTGTGTCAATGTGTCAACCACACCCAGCCTAGAGTGCGTGTGTGTGTGCACATGATGTCAGTCACACCCAGCCTGGAGTGCGTGTGTGTGTGCAGTGTCAGTCACACCCAGCCTAGGTGTCTGTAGCTGGGAAAGGCTGGGATTTGGAGAGCCTCAAAGCACCCTAGGAGAAGCTTCTCTGAAACCTACTACGCATGTTACTGCCCTCACCCCCTTCCAGCTGTCCAGCCCAGGGACAGAGGTCTGCTCCAGTCCACTTTCTTACTGATGATGTTACTGCCCTCACCCCCTTCCAGCCTTCCAGCCCAGGGACAGAGGTCTGCTCCAGTCCAGCCTTCTCAGTCCTCCGGGTGGCAACAGCCCCTCCCAGGGCCTCATTCCTGCCCCCTCCTCAGGAGCCCGGATGAGGTCCCTGGGTTGTGGGGACAGCTGGGCTTAGAGTGCTTCCCTGTGTCACTCCGAAAGCTCAGCCGTATTTTGTTGACCCTCAGCAAGCTGCCCACGTGTCCACATGCCTGGGGTGGCACCCAGTGTGTAAACACAGCCCAGCAGACGGCCACAGCCCTGCAGCCGCCCTCAGCCTCCGGTCCTCTGCCCACCGCACGCCTCTACCTCAGCCCCCATTAGCAAACGCAAACATGGGGTGAGGGGCACCTCCAAGTGCGAAAGGGGTCCAGGCAGCTACTTGTGCCAGTCTTGTGTCCCCATGCGTGTGCACAGATGTGACTGACCTGTGTGTGAACACACACAGAGCTCTGAGGGAGAACTGGGCGTGAAACCACCACTGGGTCTTAGGGTTCCCACCATTTCAGAGCCATCACGTTCTACCACGCACCTGCCCTCACCACCACCACCCTGACTATACGGGCTCAGGGCCCTGCCTGCCATAGGCATGGCTGGGCGTCCGGGTCAGACTCTGCGACCCAGCCCTCCTCCCCTACCTGTTGTTGTTGTAGTATTCCAGATAGAATTTCTTGGGCCGGGCCAGTTCCTCCACTCGAGGGGACACCTCTGGGCACAGGGGAAATGGGAAAGTGCCCAGTCACTACCCAGCGGTGGACCCCAGCCAAGACAGCCCGCCCTGCCCAGCGCACCGTCTGCCTGTGGAATTCAGCTCTCTTCAGCTGAGGGGCCAGGCAGCAAGCCCCCTGCAGGGGCAACTGTGCTACCCCCACCCTGGGCACCTGAAGGCACTTGCTCGGGACTGTGTGGTAGAGGAGGCAGGGCCCACGGCTCCTCCTCAGAGCTCTGAGTGGACCCAGAAACCCATGGTTGGAAGCCAGCGTGGGCCTGGCGTTTGTTGGTCACAGTTGCTCCCCCAGTAATGACCTCCTTGAGGTAAATTAACCCCACTACGCCTCCCCACACCCTCTCCCCAGCCTTCAAACAGAAGGGGCAGAGCCCAGCAGAGACTTCCAGAGGATGGACAGAGACTCCTAGGACACAGAGCAGGGAAGACCAGGCTCCCTGGGTCAGAGAGGGGTCAGTTCTAGCAGGGGCTGGAGCACCCCTCCTGTGTCCCCTAGCCCCAGGAGGCCAGTGGCCAGCACAGTGTGGCGGGGCCCCAAGGCCAAGGAGAGGCCACCCCAGCCTAAGATGGACAAGGGCTCCACCTACCGGGCACCGTGATGGTGAGGGTCGTATCCTCGAGAAATCGCTCAGTCCAGTACACAGAAGGCCTGGAACACACCAGTGGACCAGCTTGAGGGCAGCAAGGACCCCAGCCCTGGGCCTGGCATGAAGCAAGAGCTTGGGGCTCCCTGGCAGGGCAGTACCCTGGGGCAGGCTAAGGGCTGAGGAGAAGCCAGGGGAACCTGTGGTTTGGATCAGGCTCAGAGTTAAGGTCAGGGTCAGGCTTAGGGTCAGTGCCAGGGTTAAGGATTTAGGACTGGGGTTAGGGTTAGGGTTAGGGTTAGGGAGTTAGGGTTAGGGATAGGATTAAGGAATTTAGGGTTAGAGTTACGGTTAGGGTTAGGGTTTTAAGGTTAGGATAGGGTTAAGGTTATATTAAAGAATTTAGAGTTAGGGTTAGGGCTAGGGCTTGGCTAGATTTGGGGTTTAGTGTTTAGGGGTTAGGGGTTAGTGGTTAGGTTCAGGGTTAGGATTTATATTAGGGTTAGGGTTTAAGGTTAAGGTTTAGTTTAGGGTCAGGATTAGGGTCAGGGTTAGGGTTAGGGATTCAGGTTTGGAGTTAGGATTATGGATTTAGGGCTAGGATTAGGATTAGGGTTAGGGATTTAGTGTTATTGTTAGGGTTAGTGTTAAATGTAGAGATTTAGAGTTAGGGTTAGGGTTTAAGAGTAAGGGTTAGGGTTAGGGTTAGGGTTAGAGTTAGGGTTAGTGTTAGGGTTAGGTTTAGGTTTAGGGATTTAGGGTCAGAGTTAGGGTTATAGATTTGGGATTAGGGATTTAGGGTTAATGGTTACATATTTAAGGTGAGGGAGTAAGGGTTAGGAATTTAGGGTTAGGATTGGTTTCAGGATTTAGGGTTATGGTTAGGGATTTGAGATTATGGTTAGGGTTTGGGTTAGGGATTTAAGATTATGGTTAAGGTTAGGATTAGGGTTAGGGTTAGAGATTTAGGGTTAGGATTCAAGTTAGGGGTTAGGATTAGGTTTAGTGACATAGTTAATGTTAGGGTTAGGGATTTAGGGTTAGAGTTAGGGATTAGGGTTAGGATTAGGGTTAGGTTTGGTGATTCATACTTAGGGTTAGATTTAGGGATTTAGGGTTAGGATTAGGATTAGGAGTTAGTGATTTAGGGTTAGGGCATGGATAGTGTTATGGTCATGATTATGGTTAAGAGTTAGGATTAGGTTTAGGATTAGGGATTTGGGACTTGAGTTATGGTTGGGATTAGGGTTAGGGATCTAGGATTTGAAGTTAGGTTAGGGTTAAGGCTAGAGAACAGAGTTAGGAATTTAGGGTTAGGGTTGGGTTCAGGATTTAGGGTTAGGGTTTTGTTAAATTTCAGGGTTTAGAGCTATGGGTTTTGGGTTAGGGAGATGGCCAGAAGATTATTATAGTTTTAGAGTTACAGTTAGGGTTAGTGGTTTAGAGACAGGAGTTTCAGTTTAGGGTTAGGGTTAGGGTTAAAAATTTAGGGGCAATGCTAAGTCTTAAGTTTAGAGTTAGAGGTTAGGATTAGGGTAAGGGGTTAGGGATTTATTGTTAGGGTAGGGTTTAGGGTTAGGATTTAGGGTTAGGGTTAGGGGTTAAGGCTAGGGTTAGGGTTAGGGCTAGGATTTAGGGTTAGGGTTAGGGTTAGGGTCTGGGTCAGTGTTCAGCAGTGGGGTTAGGGATTTAGGACTACGGTTTTGTTCAGGATTTATGGTTCAGGTTTGAGTTCAGATTTGTTTTTAGGGTTAGGGTTAGGGTTTAGGATTTAGGATTTAGGGTTAGGGTTAGGGGGTTAAGGCTAGGGTTAGGGTTAGGGTTAGGATTTAGGGTTAGGGTTAGAGTTAGGATTTAGGGTTAGGGTTAGGGGTTAGGGCTAGGATTTAGGGTTAGGGTTAGGGTTTAGGGTTTAGGGTTAGGATTTAGGATTTAGGGTTAGGTTTAGGGGTTAGGGTTAGGGTTCTTATTCGAGTTTATTTAAAATTCCAGTGACAGCCATGACATTGGAGATCCTGAGCAGCCTTGGACACGATGGGTAACACGGCTTGAGTCTCCTGTGCCTGCACCAGGGCTGAGTCGGAGGGATGTGAGCCAGGGGAGACAGCACCAGCAGAGCCCCAGCTTCTCGAGTGAATGACCAGGTCCTCTCTGCCTGGAGCCAGTCCCGGGGCTAGTGCGTGGTGAGGGAGCCCCCACCTGGAAGCCCTTCCCTCCCTGGCCAGGCGCTGCGGCCACGTGTGCTGCAGGTGGGGAGCAGGCTGAGGGACTTACCAATAGAGACAGAAGTGCAAGCTGGTCTTGCATGGGGAGATCCACGCATAGCCCCTACAGCGGCCTCTCATCCTGCGACGAGACAGGGCCAACGCCCTGCTGCCGTCCGCCGCCACTGCCCTGAGGCCCCAGGGGCCACTGTCCCGACCAGCCCCACCGCTGGGATCCTGATTCTGTTCCCTGGCGGCCCCTTCCCCACCCCTACCCCGGTGGAAGCTCGGGGTTGCCACCTATTCGAGGACCTGGACCTGCCCCACCCAGTGAGGCCCAGGCCTGGCAGACCCTCACCTGTCTCTCAAAACCTGCCAGTTGGTTTTGGGTTCTGCCAGCTCCAGGAGCCGGCGCCGCTGCCGCCTCCCTCTGGCCATGGAGTAGCGGGGCAGTGTGCGGGTGATGGACAGCCGACTGTGGGAAAGTCGATGTTGGGACTGGCACCACCTGGCCCTTGCCCGCCCCGCCCACCTGCTGTCCTCTCAGGCTTCCCTGGTGGGGATGGGCCAGGGCCTGAAGCACCACCCCCACCCCCACGGCTTCCTAAGGCCCTGCTCCCCCCTTTACGAGAGGAATGGGGGTACTGTGGCACAGGGAGTTAGGCTGGCGCCCCACGTGAGCGCAGGTGCAAGTCCCAGCTGCTCCACTCTCCACTGAGCTCCTTGCTCATGGCCTGGGGCAGCAGCAGGGGATGACCCAAGCGCTTGGACCTCTGCACCCACGCGGGAGCCCCGGATGAGGCTCCTGGCTTCCGACAAGCCCAGTTCTGGCCTTGCAGCCATCTAGGGAGTGAACCAGAGGAGGGAAGAGATCTCTCTGTCTCTGTCTCTGTAACTCTGACTTTCAAATAAGTAGAGAGAGGCCAGCCCCAGCTCCCAGGACCATCGCGGGGGCCCCACGGCTGCTCCACTCTCAAGCATTTTCCAGCACTTGTGGTGCAGGACAGCGGCGGCCACAGGAGCAGGGCCTTGGCTGCCCCTGCCCTCAGCCCCACTCCCCCCCCCTTGGGCTCCCAGAGAGCGAGGGGCGTGGCTTCACCCTAGGAGGAACAGCCAGCAGGTGTCAGCCAGGGGAGCCCCGAGGGGGAGAGGAGGCACTGGGGGGGGGCGCGGTGCACGTGGCCGGAAGTCGCTCCTCAGGTGCTCAGGCCCACGCCCTAACCGTGCGGCCATCTGCATTTGCTTTTCTCTTCCACTCCGAAACTGGGGGTCGCCGCGCCCCCTGCTGACCCCCGACCCCCGAACACCTCATCTCCGGAATGTCCTCTGCATCTTTGTCCGGAGCCCCCTCCGACTCGGAAAGCGCGTCCTCCTGGTTCGCGGGCCCGGGGGGCTCGTCCCCGGCCACCTCCTCAGCAGGGACCTCCTCGTCCTCTTGGTCTTCGAGCCCCAGATCCGCATCATCCGGGTCCCGATATTTGGGGTCCTTGAACCGCAGGCTGCTGTACACGGGGCCCCGGAGGCCGAGGGCCTCGTCCTGGCCGCCCCCGGGCCCGCCCCCCGCCTCCGAGAAGCGGCGGTCTCCCATGGGCCGGGTCCCCTCCGCACACCTGCGTCCTCGCTCCGGCAACACCCAAATGGATCTGCGGTCACCAGGGCGACAGGAGAAGGCGCTGCCCACGTTCCAACCGCGGGCAGGGTGGGGGCGGGGCTCAGCGCGGGAAGGAAGGCAGCTAACAGGGCCGTGGGTCTCAAAGGCTCTGTGCAGTCTTCCCGCAGGCCAGGCCCAGCAGGGGCCGTGCCGCCTTCTGGGTCAGCTGCTGCCCTGGCTTCTCCCAGGGGCCGTCCCAGGCCATCCCAGGCCACAGAAGGGGAACCCGGTGGGCTCAGCTGACTGGTGCACCCTCCTGGCTCTGCAGCCGATGCAGAAACCCTGCACGGGATGCTCCTCCCCCAGCCCCACTCCATGGCCGTGGCCGTGGCCGTAGCCACACTGGTGGCCCTTCTCTCTCCCCAAGTGCTCCTGCACATTCCGAGCGAGATACAGTCCCTGGTGTCCCCAAAACTTCAGGTGGTCCCCAGGAATACAACCCAGGCGGATGGCCGAGGTTAGAGAAACGCTGCCCTGACCTGGCCATGGTCCCAGCCTGAGCCTGCAGCTGGTCCCTGCCTGCCTGCATCCAGGGTCATGTCCGTGTGGCCCCCCCTGACATGGACAGCCGTTCTCAGCCTCACACCTCTGGAGAGCACGGGGCATCGCCCTGGACAGGAGCTCCCTGGCTCTCCACGCGATGTCCAGGTCAGGCTGGGGCCCCCTGGGCCGGGAGTCCTGAGGTGCCCAGCCCGTGCTCTGGCCGACTCAGGCTCCTTGGTGAGCTCCGTCCGGCCTGTGCAGTCTGGGGTGGACCTGGGAAAATGCCCTTTGTCCCTCGTCCACCTGCTCCTGTCATTTCTCAGAGCCATGCATCCTGGTTGTCTTCACAGCCACCTGCCCCTGTCCCCCACGCTCCCGCCCACAGGACCCCTGCCCAGCCCACGGGCAGCTCCTAGTCACATGCGGGGCGCCTGGGCATGGCCCCAGTGGCCCTGACAAATCAGCAAGATGTAGGACTGAAAACACAAATCACTCTGACAGGTGTGAGCTGTCAATCATCCTCACCAGGCTGAGGGTAGCAGAGGTTCCTCCTGTAGGCGCCAGTGGATCCGAGCAGTGGGGCAGTGTGGGGGCCTCTCAGCACCAAGGGTCCCCCCAGCGAGGGGCGTGGCTACAGCGAGGAGGCCCCAGTGAGAGTCGTGGCTACAGGAGACCCCCTGTGAGGGGCGTGGCTACAGTGGGAGCCCCCTGTGAGAGGCATGGCTACAGCAAGGAGACTCCCTGTGAGGGGCGTGGCTACAACGAGGAGCCCCCAGTGAGAGGTATGGCTACAGGAGCCCCCTGTGAGAGGCGCGGTTACAGCGAGGAGACTCCCTGTGAAGGGCGTGGCTACAGAATGAGACCCCCTGTGAGAGGCGTGGCTACAGCAGGAATCCCCCTGTGAAAGGTGTGGCTACAGCTGGGGCCCCCTGTGAGGGGCGTGGCTACAGGCAGGAGCAGAGGCCATGTCTCCCATGCAGGGCCTGGGCCCCGGGTTTCAAAAGCCAAGGATCTGGGCAGGGCGGGAAGGAGGGCAGAAGGACACTGGACACCAGAGGGCAGTGGGGGTCAGACGCCCTAACCTGCTGAGGGAACCGGCCTGCTTGGGCCCCTCAGGCCTTCTGCGTGCAGCCAGGCTGTGCTGTGTTGGGGTCATCACCGCCAACCGCCTCCCCCATCTTTCAAATGTCTGTTCCCTGAGAGGCAGAGGGTGGGGCCCCTCCTGGGTCATGGGGCAGCTGCACCTGGTCCTGCCCTTGTGCCTCCGGGGGACCCAGGCAGGGCAGCTGCTGGGAGAGGCTGGGGAGCCAGTGCCAGGACAGACCCAGGGCCTGCACGTCTGAGACAGAGTGGACGACACGTCGGCGGGCAGAGCAGCCTGCGGGGGTGGCCTGGGGGGGCTTGTGTCCTTGTGTCGGCTATGGCCTCTCTGATCCCCCGCAGGGCTTCTGCACACCTGAACCCTTCGCTGGGCACTGCAGGCGTGGAGCGGAGTCCCTGGCCCCACTCACTCCCTGCCAGGGCCAGCTCAGTGTCCCTGGGGGATAGCTAGCCCAGCGTCCCTGGGGGCAGGGTTGCCCCCGAGTGAGGACTGCAAAGGGGAATTCTGGAGGACATTGGGCAAGGTGCCCGCCACCTGCTCCCGTGTGCAACAGCCACTTTAGACGTGCTCAGAGGCGCCTGGCTTCGATTCCATTTCTCTCACCCTGAGGGGCAGAGCCTGTTTTTCTCAAAACTGAGGAACGGTGGAGGGTTCAGCTGGAAGCTGAGGCCCCTGCCACAGATCCCTGAGAGCAGGGACGGCGGGGCAGCTGGGGCAGACCCCCCCACCCAGTGCAGGGACAGGCAGGGCAGATCCCCCTCCAGTGACCCCCACCCAGTGCAGGGACGGGCAGGGCAGCTGGGGCAGACCCCCCCCTCCACTGCAGGGATGGGCGGGGCAGCTGGGGCACACCCCACCCAGTGAAGGGACAGGCTGGGCAGCTGGGGCACACCCCACCCAGTGCAGGGACGGGCAGGGAAGCTGGGATAGACCCCCCTCCACTGCAGGGACGGGCAGGCAGCTGGGGCACACCCCACCCAGTGCAGGGACAGGCTGGGCAGCTGGGGCACACCCCACCCAGTGCAGGGATGGGCAGGGCAGATCCCCCTCCAGTGACCCCCCCTCCAGTGCAGGGACGGGCGGGGCAGCTGGGGCAGACCCCCCCACCCAGTGCAGGGACGGGCAGGGCAGATCCCCCTCCAGTGACCACCCTCCAGTGCAGGGATGGGTGGGGCAGCTGGGGCAGACCCCCCCCTCCACTGCAGGGATGGGATGGGCAGCTGGGGCACACCCCCACCCAGTGCAGGGATGGGCGGGGCAGCTGGGGCAGACCCCCCTCCAGTGCAGGGATGGGCTGGGCAGCCAGCTGGTGCAGAGCCAGACCCCACGGGCTTCGATTTCTATCCCGTAGATGAATTTTGCCTGTCTTTGAACTTCATGTCTACGGCGTTCTTCTGCCCTTGTGTCTCCTTTCGTCTGCCTTCCTCATGTCCAGTTTTGCTTGGGAGGGTCACTTTCTTTCCCTCCTGGGGGAGAACCCACTGAGTAGCTCGGGGCAGCCCTGCCTGGTCCTGCTGGCACCTCACTTTTGGAGGCTCAGCCTGGGAGGGGCACATGCCCCTGCACATCACGGCTCCTGAGCTGGACCTGTCAGAGGACCCCTCATCTGATGGGGTCCAGCTGCAGGTCCCCGCCCTACCTGAGAGCCACGGGGGGGGGGGGTTCTTCCTGGCAGTGTGCCTCATTTTCTCCATCTGTGAGCAGGAGGACAAATGTCCAGCATGATTCCCCTGCCCCACGAGGATCAAGGTCAACTTTGTCCATGGGTCAGATGGCCAAAGTCCACCGCATTTGCTGGCCAAGTGCTCTGTGTGCTTCCTCGTGCTTAGCGGGGGGTGTCTAGGGGCTCCTGGGACTCTCACCCACCCCGTGCCCCTCCCCGGTGCTGGCTGCAGCCCAGGCTGCATGGTTGATATGGCTCCTGCGTGAGCCACAGCCCTGCCAGTCCCAGCAGGTGAGACCTGGAGGCAGACGCAGGAGGGGGATGAATGTGCAGTGGACACGAGCCCCCTTGTCCTGACAGCTGCGCGGGCTCTCCAAGAACCCAGGAGTGTAGGGAGCTCATGGTGATTGCTTACATGTGAACAGGCATCACACCCAACATAGCCTGAGCCGGCCTGAAGGAGGGGTGTACACACACACAGGGAACAGGGACACACAGCGGGAGGCAATCCTTGGCGAGCCTTTAGGTGGTCCTGGTCCAAACCTGCAGCTTTCTCATGACATCTGATTTACATCAAATCAAGCTAAGACCCCAACAGGCAAAGCCCCCTAACCCTCAGCCCAGCAGAGCCCGCGCCCTGCAGCTCCTAGTAGAAGCCTGAAGGGGGTGAGCAGTGGGAGGGAGAGTGAAGAATGAGGGATAAGCAGTAAGGGGGAGTGAGCAGTGTGGGAGAGTGAGGGACGTGCCAAGGGGTTAGGAGTATGTAGGGGGTAGCTGTGTATTGTGGGTGAGCAGCGTGTTGTGGGTGAGGATTGTGTTGTGTGAGGAACCTGTTGTGAGTGAGGAGTGTGTTGTAGGTGAGGAGCGAGTTGTGTGTGAGGAGTGTGTTGCGTGTGAGGAGTGTGTTATAGGTGAGGAGTGTGTTGCGTGTGAGGACCGTGTTGTGTGTGAGGACTTTGTTGTGTGTGAGGAGTGTGTTGTGGGTGAGGAGCGTGTTGTGTGTGAGGAGTGTGTTATGGGTGAGGAGTGTGTTGTGTGTGAGGACTGTATTGTGTGTGAGGACCGTGTTGTGTGTGAGGACTGTGTTGTGGGTGAGGACTGTGTTGTGGGTGAGGACTGTGTTGTGTGTGAGGAGTGTGTTGTGTGTGAGGACCGTGTTGTGGGTGAGGAGTGTGTTGTGGGTGAGCTGCGTGTTGTGGGTGAGCTGCGTGTTTTGTGTGAGCTGCGTGTTGTGGGTGATCTGTGTGTTGTGGGTGATCTGCGTGTCACATGCCTTTTCAGTGCCCATTCGATGTTGTGTGCATTCCCAGCTCTGGGCAGGCGTGAGCAAGGCTGACCTTGCTTCAGAGGTCTTGTAGCATGGTGCAGCCACACACACGTAGCCAGATGGCAGGGGGTCAGGATCCAACCACAGACACTGTCCTTTGTCCACACCTGCCCCACACCTACACCTGCCCCACACCTGCACCTACCCCACACCTGCAACCTGCCCCACACCTGCAACCTGCCCCACACCTGCCCACACCTGCCTCACACCTGCCCTGCACCTACCCCACACCCGCATATGCACCCACACCTGCCCCGCACCTGCCCCACACCTACCCACACCTGCCCTGCACCAGCCCCACACCCGAACCTGCACCCGCACCCGCACCTGCCCCACACTTGAACCTGCCCCACACCTGCACCTGCCCCACACCTGCCCCACACCTGCCCTGCACCGCCCCACACCCACACCTGCACCTGTCCCACACCTGCACCTGCACCTGCCCCACACCCGCACCTGCCCCACACCTGCCCCACACCTGCCCACTCCTGCCCCACACCTGCCCCACACCTACACCCGCACCTGCACCTGCCCCACACCCACACCTGCCCCACACCTGCACCTGCCCACACCTGCACCTGCCCCACACCCACACCTGCCCGACACCTGCCCCACACCTGCCCCACACCTGCACCTGCCCACACCTACACCTGCACCTGCCCCACACCCACACCTGCCCCACACCTGCCCCACACCTGCCCCACATCTACACCCGCACCTGCACCTGCCCCACACCTGCCCACACCTGCCCTGCACCGCCCCACACCCACACCTGCACCCGCACCCGCACCTGCCCCACACTTGCACCTGCCCCACACCTGCACCTGCCCCACACCTGCCCTGCACCGCCCCACACCCACACCTGCACCTGCCCCACACCTGCCCCACACCTACACCCGCACCTGCACCTGCCCCACACCTGCCCACACCTGCCATGCACCGCCCCACACCCGCACCTGCACCCGCACCCGCACCTGCCCCACACTTGCACCTGCCCCACACCTGCACCTGCCCCACACCTGCCCTGCACCGCCCCACACCCACACCTGCACCTGCCCCACACCTGCACCTGCCCCACACCTGCCCCACACCTGCCCCACACCTACACCCGCACCTGCACCTGCCCCACACCCACACCTGCCCCACACCTGCCCCACACCTGCACCTGCCCCACACCTATACCTGCCCCACACCTGCCCCACACCTACACCCGCACCTGCACCTGCCCCACACCTGCCCACACCTGCCCTGCACCCGCCCCACACCCGCACCTGCACCCGCACCCGCACCTGCCCCACACTTGCACCTGCCCCACACCTATACCTGCCCCACACCTATACCTGCCCCACACCTGCCCCACACCTGCACCTGCCCACACCTACACCTGCCCCACACCTACACCTGCCCCACACCTATACCTGCCCCACACCTGCCCCACACCTGCACCTGCCCACACCTACACCTGCCCCACACCTACACCTGCCCCACACCTGCACCTGCCCACACCTGCCCTGCACCGCCCCACACCCACACCTGCACCCGTCCCACACCCTCACCTGCACCTGCCCCACACCTACACCTGCCCCACACCTGCACCTGCCCACACCTACACCTGCCCCACACCTACACCTGCCCCACACCTGCACCTGCCCCACACCCACACCTGCCCCACACCTGCCCCACACCTATACCTGCACCTGCACCTGCCCCACACCTGCCCACACCTGCCCTATACCTGCCCCACACCCGCACCTGCACCTGCCCCACACCTACACCTGCCCCACACCTATACCTGCCCACACCTGTACCTGCCCACACCTACACCTGCCCCACACCTACACCTGCCCCACACCTACACCTGCCCCACACCTGCACCTGCCCCACACCTGCACCTGTCCCACACCTGCCCCACACCTGCACCTGCCCCACACCTGCCCCACACCTGCCCACACCTGCCACACCTGCCCCACACCTGCCCCACACCTGCCCACACCTGCGCCACACCTGCCCCACACCTGCCCCACACCTGCCCACACCTGTCCCACACCTACACCTGCACCTGTCCCACACCTGCCCCACACCTGCCTCACACCTACCCACACCTGCCCTGCACCTGCCCCACACCTGCACCTGCCCCACACTTGCCCACACCTGCCCCACACCTGCACCTGTCCCACACCTGCCCCACACCTACACCCGCACCTGCACCTGCCCCACACCTGCCTCACACCTACCCACACCTGCCCCACACCTGCACCTGCCCCACACTTGCCCACACCTGCCCCACACCTGCACCTGTCCCACACCTGCCCCACACCTGCCCCACACCTGTCCCACACCTGCCCCACACCTGCACCTGCCCCACACCTGCCCCACATCTGTACCTGCCCCACTACTGCCCCACACTTGCCCACACCTGCCCCACACCTGCCCACACCTGCCCTGCACCCACACCTGCCTTGCCCTGCACCTGCACCTGGCAGCCGGGGTGCCCGGGGAAGTCCTGCCTCTCCTTCCCACTGGAGATGTGGGCCTCCATGGCCTGGCAGAGAAAGGACCGCGTGGGCCTCAGAAGGGCACGGCTGGACCCACACGTGCCCTGGGGCCCCTGCTGTGATCTGCACCAAATCAGGGACCCTGGATGCCCACGACTCAGAGGCTCGGGGCGGTGGCCGGGCTGCAAGGGCAGCATGCACTGCTTTCCTTCTTGCACAAACCCCAGCTGGGCTGCTGTGGCGCAAACACTGAATTCTCTCTCCAGGACCCCTCACAGGGGACACACAGGGCCCCGAGGAGGGGTGAGGAGGGGGCGGGGCCCAGACAGGAAGGCAGGGTGAGGAAGGGGTGGGGAGGGGGCGGGGCCCAGACAGGAAGGCAGGGTGAGTGGAGGACCTGGCAGGGCGAGGAGGGCACTGGAGGAGGAGGGACCATCCTGCTGGGGCCCCTGGGTGCTCCCTGGGTGCAGGAGGGCCAGCAAGGGCAGGCACAGGGACACCCAGTGACACACGGGTGCACACACCCCCACAGACCTGTAAACACACATGTGCATACACCAGGCAACATACAGGCTCCTGATAATGCACACCCAGCCACGTGTGCATGGATGCATTCACATGGTTACACGCTCACACTGACATGCACCTACTCGCATGCAGTTCTATGCACACACATGTACACACGAAGCAAACACGCATGCACGCACATGCACACGCACACAGGCAGCCTGGGGATGAGCCGATGGTGAGAACAGTCGAGACGGCGCCTGGTTGCCCTGGCAACACATCCTGGGACCCAACCAGGCCTCGTTAGCATGGCTCATCTGCGGCTCATCTGGAGGCTGGGGGGGGGGGCTGCGCCAGACCCCAACTCCACAAAGGCTCTTGGTCTGGGCCCCAGGGGGAGAGGAGAGAAGACAGCTCAGTCCTGCAGGGTCTGAGGGGGAGGCAGCACCTGTCCTGGGGCTCCTGGGGGACAGGGTCTGAGGGGGAGGCAGCACCTGTCCTGGGGCTCCTGGGGGACAGGGTCTGAGGGGGAGGCAGCACCTGTCCTGGGGCTCCTGGGGGACAGGGTCTGAGGGGGAGGCAGCACCTGTCCTGGGGGCTCCTGGGGGACAGGGTCTGAGGGGGAGGCAGCACCTGTTCTGGGAGCTTCTGGGGGACAGGGTCTGAGGGGGAGGCAGCACCTGTCCTGGGGCTCCTGGGGGACAGGGTCTGAGGGGGAGGCAGCACCTGTCCTGGGGGCTCCTGGGGGACAGGGTCTGAGGGGGAGGCAGCACCTGTCCTGGGGGCTCCTGGGGGACAGGGTCTGAGGGGGAGGCAGCACCTGTCCTGGGGGCTCCTGGGGGAGAGGGTCTGAGGGGGAGGCAGCACCTGTCCTGGGGGCTCCTGGGGTACAGGGTCTGAGGGGGAGGCAGCACCTGTTCTGGGAGCTTCTGGGGGACAGGGTCTGAGGGGGGAGGCAGCACCTGTCCTGGGGCTCCTGGGGGACAGGGTCTGAGGGGGAGGCAGCACCTGTCCTGGGGCTCCTGGGGGACAGGGTCTGAGGGGGAGGCAGCACCTGTCCTGGGGCTCCTGGGGGACAGGGTCTGAGGGGGAGGCAGCACCTGTCCTGGGGCTCCTGGGGGACAGGGTCTGAGGGGGAGGCAGCACCTGTTCTGGGGGCTCCTGGGGGACAGGGTCTGAGGGGGAGGCAGCACCTGTCCTGGGGCTCCTGGGGGACAGGGTCTGAGGGGGAGGCAGCACCTGTCCTGGGGGCTCCTGGGGGAGAGGGTCTGAGGGGGAGGCAGCACCTGTCCTGGGGCTCCTGGGGGACAGGGTCTGAGGGGGAGGCAGCAGCTGTTCTGGGAGCTTCTGGGGGACAGGGTCTGAGGGGGAGGCAGCACCTGTCCTGGGGCTCCTGGGGGACAGGGTCTGAGGGGGAGGCAGCACCTGTCCTGGGGCTCCTGGGGGACAGGGTCTGAGGGGGAGGCAGCACCTGTCCTGGGGCTCCTGGGGGACAGGGTCTGAGGGGGAGGCAGCACCTGTCCTGGGGCTCCTGGGGGACAGGGTCTGAGGGGGAGGCAGCACCTGTTCTGGGGGCTCCTGGGGGACAGGGTCTGAGGGGGAGGCAGCACCTGTCCTGGGGCTCCTGGGGGACAGGGTCTGAGGGGGAGGCAGCACCTGTCCTGGGGGCTCCTGGGGGACAGGGTCTGAGGGGGAGGCAGCACCTGTCCTGGGGGCTCCTGGGGGACAGGGTCTGAGGGGGGAGGCAGCACCTGTCCTGGGGGCTCCTGGGGGAGAGGGTCTGAGGGGGAGGCAGCACCTGTCCTGAGGGCTCCTGGGGGACAGGCCTGTGGAGGGACAGAAGGGGTCACGACCTGCCCTGAGGGGCTCTGATTTGAGGGGACCCAGCTCATTGCCACTGACTCAAGGCCAGCACACGCCCTGTGTGCCCTGGGACCCTTGCACCTTTAGGTCCAGGTGTGTCAGGTGGGCCCTGCGCAGGGGCTCGGGGGGAGGAAGCCAGGAACAGGTGCGGCCAGGGCCACACCTCCTGCAGCAAGCCGGCTGTTTCCTTGCGGGAAGAGCGAGGTGCAAGCAGAGGACCCCAAATCCCATTCAGGGCTGCTCTGTGCCTGCCCGCCTGGCCCTCCCAGGGCTCAGCAGCATTGGGCGGGGGCTTCCAGGCTCCCTGGGGTTGGAGACAGACCAGAGTCTGTGTGGTCACAGGCCAGCACATGGGAGAGGAAGCTTCCCGGAGGAGGTGCCACCCCAGCCAACCTCTGGAGCCTCCCCCTGCCCCCGGGGAACCCAGGCCTGCCAAGGCCCCAGGTCGGGCAACAGGGCAAGGGAGGCCCCGGCCCCTGCCTGGTCTGAGGGCTGCCCCGCTGGGCAAGTGCAGGAGGGGCAGGCCCAGCACCTGTCTCCTGGCTGGTGAGGGCCGCCCCACCCTCGGTCCCACCAGCTGCTCACTGCCCTGCGGCCTGTGGGGGCCTCCCGGCTCCCACTCCGTGGCTGCTGCGCAGATGGGGCACAGACCCACTTGGTACACAGGTGGCCCTGGGGTCTCCCTGCCCACCTGTGTCCCGGACCGCACGGAGAGCAGGAGAACCTGGAAAAGCGCTCTCCAAGGACAGCCCCGGCTCCTGCCACTGCCCTCCGACAGAAGCAAGCAGCTCCAGCCCCGCATTCCAGAGACACCTTTATTGCACTAAAAACAGTGTTTATAAACAAACACGGAGGGAGAGGTGCCTTCAAGGCTCACCAGGTCAACTCCAAACACAAAGGTACCAAACGGGCTATAAAACGGGGGTGTCCCCACCACGGGAGAGTGGGGGTCAGAGCTCGTGCAGGCCGGTGGCCGGCAGCCCAGGCCCCGTGCAAAGCCCAGGGTCGCAGGCGTGTCTTGTGGGCTGGGGTGGCAAAGGCCACAGACAGGCTCCCCTGCAATCCTGGGGACACCCCCGGGAGTCCACTCAAGAGGAACAAGTTGTGGAGGGGAAAGTGAGCAGGGAGGAACGTCCGTGCAGCCTGCTCCGCTCTGGAGCTCCACTAAACACAGCAGCAGGACCCTGCAGTGGCCCCACCAGAGGCCCCTAGGGACCCCGCCCTCCACCAGCATTGCAGCCCAGCCCATGGACGGGGGCCGGCCTAAGGGAAGGGGGCACTGGGCCCGAAGGTGGAAAGCCACTCTCTGGCACCCCCAGGCAGTGGCCAGGGCTCCAGGGACCCCAGCAGGACTGGCACACAGGCTCCAGGGCCAGAAGGCAGTGGCACAGTGGTCTCCAGACCCCCACGCTGGCTCCCGGCCAGTCCTCCGCCTGCTCCACATGGCCCTGCTCCAGTCGCCCTCAGGGGCAAGGTTGGGCAGCTCCCCGACCCCTCTCACCCCCAAAGTCCAGTGTCAACCCGGCCTGGAGAAGGGACTTCGTGGGCAAACCTGGGTCTGGGTCTATGGTCACTGCGAGCTGGGGATGGATGCCTACGCCCAGCTCCTCCTGGTGGCAGAGAGGCTGGGGGCAGGAGACACGCAGAACCAGTGACCTCCCTGTGTGTGGCCCTGCCTTGCCCGGGGCCCCTAGGAACCGCTCTGGAGGGGGCACGGGGGCCTTTCTGCCCGGCAAAGGCCACAGGGGGCCATCTCAGCAGACGCAGCCAGAGCCTGCAGGCAGCCCCGGCCGGCGCCAGCCCGCGGCGCCTTCGCCCGCTCTCACAGGACCGGCAGCAGGGCCGTCAGGGGCAGCTCCTCCTCTCCCAGCAGCGTGTCTCGCTTGAGGCTGCCCCCCTTGTTGACCACCTTGACCCTGAGCGCCAGCTTGCGGACGCTGGCCGGGCCCAGGCCGTCGAAGAAGAAGTCCTCGTTGAAGACGGGGTGGCGGCTGTTCTTGACGATGGTGCTGCGCTGCTTCTGCAGCTTGCCCGGCACCAGGCACAGCCCCACGCAGCAGTTGATGCTGCGGGCGTCACACAGGTGGTCGTAGAGGCCCTCGGCAGCCAGCAGGCGCACCCGCAGCCGGGCCTGGGCTGCCTCGTACTCGGCCAGCAGGCGCACGCTGCCCCGAGCGCCCAGCCGCACGGTGCGCTCGGCGCGTGGCGCCGCGCCCGGCTCTGGGCCGGGTTCCTGCGCGGCGCGGCGGGTCAGACGCCGCCGGACTCCAGGGCTGGTGTCCGGCGTGCTGTCCTCCGCCGACAGGGAACCGTGGCGCCCGACCGAGTGCCGGAGCTGGCTGACCTTGGCCTGGCCGTCCTGGGCGAAGCCCTTCAGCAGCGACACGGAGCGTGACAACAATGGGGACCCGAACGGGGACGACTCGGCCGAGGACCCCGTGTCGCTCTCCCCGCCGCTGAAGTAGCGGCCGGGGCTGGCGAGGGCGCCCCCGGCCTCCCCGGGGCCCCCGACACCGCCGTTGGCCTGGGCGCCCGCCCGGCGGCGGCCAGCCCCAGGGGAGCCCACCTGGGCCAGGGCACCGTGCTCGCTGTGGAACAGGGACTCCTTGCGCCGCGTGTGCGGGCTCTCGGCCAGCGCGGCGACGCCGTAGGACGTTTGCGCCTTGGGGACGCAGGACAGGGACTCCGCGCCGGCGCCCGCGGCCTCCTCGGCCGGCCAGTCCTCTGCGCTCTCGATCTGGATAACGTGCCGCGTGGCCGCCTTCAGCAGGCTCCTGCTCTCGGCCGCCAGCTTGGCCGGCAGCCGGGGGCTCCGAGGGGCGCGGCGCGGCGCGGCCGAGGCCGGGCTCTGCTCCGACGCGGCCGGGCCCGGCTCCGCCTGCCCTTCGGCCTCTGGGGGGCCCGAGGGCAGCTTAGGGGGAATGAAGAAGTCGGGGATCTTGTCTGGGGTCAGCACGTTGCTGTACAGGGGCCCCCTGGAGGCCCGGTCCCCAGCCTCCCCGCCCGCGCCCCGCGCAGCCCCGTTCTCCCCGGAGCCCCGCAGTCGCTCCAGGAACCACAGGTTGGTTTTCCTCATGGGGGCGGCAGCGTCTGCGGAGAGAGGCAAGCAGTCAGGGGTACCAGGCCCCGCCAGCGCCCTCCACCCCCCTCCCCAGGACCGCGCTCAACTTCCTAGCGCCCAGCCAGGGACCGGGGTGGGGGGCGCGGTCCCCGTCGGACACTGGGGGTCGCCCGCACACGCTCCCAGAGGGCCAGCCCCGGGGAGGACCCGAGCAGCGGCCGCCGCGGGCGCTTCAGTCCCGCCCTGAGCTCCCCCCACCTGTGGATGCTCCCAGCGGGGTCGGGGCTCCGAGCTGGGCCGGAGCGCGCGGCGCGGTTCCGGGGCTCACCTGTCCGGGAGGGCGTCGGCCCGAGGCTGGGGCTCCGCTGCGGGCGCGCAGGGGCCGGTCCGGCTTCCAGGCGGCCGCCGCGGCGCAGTCGGGCTCCGGGCTCAGCGCAAAGCCGCCCAGCCCCGCCGCCGCCGCGCGCCGTATTCCTTCTAGTACGGCCGCGCGCCCGCGCGCCCCCGGGGGTCGCAGGGCGGAGCCTGGAGGACGGAGCGGAGACGCGAGCAGGGGGCCCTCCGCAGCTCGCGAAGAGCCGGGGCGATGATGGGCTCGGGGCTCGGCGCCCGGAGGTCACCCCAGGATGTGGGCGGCCGTCTTCTCCCCGCCAGAGCCGGGTGGCTGCCGCCTGCGCCCTCAGCGCAGCCGTGGACTGAGCACCTATTTGCTGTGGGTAGACACCCGGCGTCCAGCGGGAGGAAGAACAGCAGAGAGGGGCCCAGGTGAGTCACAGAAGTGAGGAAGGGGCAGGGCCGGGAGGCGCAGAGCCAGGGCTCCTACCGCCTCCGTTCCCAGCCTCTGTTAGAGGCTAGTGTCACTGGCCAACTTGGAGCTGGCAGGAGCCCAAGACTTGCTGACATCACCGATGTCCGCGGCCACAGGGACCACACCTAGGGTGGGCGGGGGCTGCACAGGGAGGCGAGGGGTGGGGGTGGGGGTGCGGTGTCAGAGCCGAGCTGTGGGTCAGAGCGGTGGGGGGTGGGAAATAGGATGCCCCCAGAGGCCTCATCCAGCAAACCCTGAGGATCCCCACCGTGGACACCCATCGGGAGGCTGACACAAAGCCTGTGTCAGTCCTGGCCAGCAGCACCCTCCGCTGAAGGCCATGGCCCCTGCTCGGGGCACAAGGGGCGTGGACAGCCCAAGCATGACTCCAGGCCCAGCCAGGTGCACTAAATACCTACCAGAGACAGGCAGGTCAACCCCATGGCGGAAGCCGGCCCCTGGAGCAGCGCGCACCCCAGTGCCAGCTCTGCTGGTGGCAAAGCAGCCCGGTCAGCACCAACGTCAGGCGGGCAGTGGAGAGACTGGCTCCTAGAGCTGCTTTGTCAGGGTCCACTCCCTGCTGGGCACCTTCAGGCAGCATCTACACCTCTCTGTGCCTTGGTCTCCTTGACAGCCCCTACACAACAGCATCAGGGCAAGGGGTCAGCAGGTCACTGTGCAGAGAAGGAAGAGCAGCCCCGGACCCTGGGCCCACCCCAGCGCTGTCCCTCAGCCCCATCAGGGCCCTGTGGGCTGCTGTGGGTCTCCTGGGGTGGCCACCAGGCCCGACCCTCCCAGCCAGTTTGCTCTGCATTGTCCTGGGGAAACAGGAGCCACCACTGGTCAACAAAGCTGTCTGCCTCCTCCCACCTGGCAAGGATGGGGTGGGGGGGATCCTGGCTGCAGCCTTCCTGGAAGGAGGTCGGAGTGGCCCACTGGCCCACTGGCATCGGCAGGCTGTGGTCTTTGTCGTCCGCCTCCGACACAGGTGCTGCCCAGGAGCCAGGCCTAGCTGTCTGCTGTGCCCAGAGGCCTCCGGCAGAGCAGGGAGGCGGCAGAGAGGCCTGAGACTGAACACAGCTCCGAGCAGGTGACCTGTGCCACTCAGCTGGAGCAGCAGTTCTGTGACCGGCACCACAAGCTCCCCAACAGAGCAGCCTGGAGCTTCCCTGTCTCGAGCCCAGGTCAGGCAGCGGAGGCCTAGGGGCATCGCCAACGCCTGGCTCAGTGCCAGCTGATGCTGTCGCCGTGGGCTGCACTCACTCTGCCCGGCCACAGCTCCAGCATAGCCCCTCCAGGCTGCATGACCAATCCATGAGTCAGATTTGAACCCAGGTCTCCCCCACCTCTCACCCAAGGCAAGGTTGGGGCAGGAAGCGTTTGTCGACCGAATGATTGAAGACAAAAAGCGGTGGGAGCCAGGCCTCTGGCGTCCTGCTGCCCGGCTCCCATCACGTTCAGGGAACCCCAGGCTCAGCCAGTGTGGACAGCAGAATGGACCCAGCTCTGCCACTCCGGGGGTGTGGAGCCTGTGCACCCTCATCTGCATGGTGCACAGCCTGAGCTCCCAGCGATGCTGCGGGACACACGTCCCTGTGGGTGCCAGGCCAGCAGGGCCTCCGGAGACGGTGGGCGGCGCCTGGGACAATGTTGGAGGGAGGTCTGGATCCCAGGGCGGCCTCCCTGCCCTCCCCAGCCCCGTCCTGTCCCCAGCGGCACACTTCCTGCTTGGGCAGCTCCTCTCGTGACTGATGCCCACCCTGGGCAGAAAAGACCGTGGAGCGGCCGCCGGTGCCACATCCTGCCTCAGCACTGCCCTGCGCCC
The DNA here is from genome assembly GCA_949820135.1 of Sylvilagus floridanus. Taxonomy (NCBI): domain Eukaryota; kingdom Metazoa; phylum Chordata; class Mammalia; order Lagomorpha; family Leporidae; genus Sylvilagus; species Sylvilagus floridanus. Next base: position 126,922 of record OX463229.1, read on the forward strand.
CCGCCCTGTGCCCCCTGCATGTGTTGTGTTCCACATGCCGCCGGACTCCCCCACACCAGGGCCCCTCCCTCGTCCTCTGGCCACACCTCCAGACACCCTCCATCATGTGCTGGCCTCTCGTGTGACTCCTTGCACAGCTGTCATCCTACCAGTATTGATGTCCCCAAGACCATGTCTACCTTGGCCACTGCCGCAGCCCTGCTGCCCACCAGCTGTTGCTCAACAGGCAGGTTAGAGGTGTTAGGTAGAGGCAGCAGGTGGGTGCATGGACACTGAGTGGAGGGCAGGTGAGTAGGTGGAGGAATGGGTGGATGGCCACAGGGGCCATGTTCGCATGGAGGGATGGACAGGCAGGGAGGTGGGTGGATGGAGGGACGGACAGGCGGGAGGTGGGTGGATGGAGGGACGGACAGGCGGGGAGGTAGGTGGACGGAGGGACAGACAAGCAGGGAGGTGGGTGGACGGAGGGACGGACAGATAAGTGGATGGATGGGTGGACGGGTACAGGTGGATGGACAGTGGGCTGGGAGGTGATGGATGGATGGATGGATAAAAGGTGGGTAGCTGGATGGACAGATGGGCCCGTGAGTGACACAGCATTAAAACGCTCCTCTGACAGGTATAGCTGAGTGGGACCAAAGCCCGTGGAAGGCACGGGGGGGGGGGCGGGGCGGGGGGCTGTGGTGAAGTGACTTAAGCTGCTGCCTGTGATGCTGGCATCCCATAATCCCATATGGGCACTGGTTCAAGTCGCAGCTGCTCTGCTTCCTGTCCAGCACCCTGCTAATGCGCCTGGGGAAGCAGAGGAAGTTGGCCCAAGCGCTTGGGTCCCTGCACCCATGTGGGAGACCTGGATGGAGTTCCTGGCTCCTGACTTCAGTCTGGACCAGCCCTGGCCATTTCAGCCATCTGGGGAGTGAACCAGGGGATGGAAGATTTCTCTGTCCCTTCCAGTCAGTCTACCTTTCAGATAAAATAAATGGAAGGAAGGAAGGAAGGAATAGAAGGAGGGAGGGAGGGAGAGAGGGAGAAAAAGGCACAGGGATTGGTGGCCCCAAGGCCATGGGGCTGAGGCTGCTGGTCGCAGGAAATGTGCAGCCATTCCATGGAGACCCGGACCTGGGCAGCCTCTGCCCTCAGCACCGGTGGGCGTTCTTTAGCGGGGTGTCAGGAGGGTCCCGGGTCCCTGGGGGCTGTCTAGGAGGCAGCGGCTCAGAAGTGACCGGAGCTGAAAGCACATGTGGACGCAGGTGGGTGGCCGGAGGGTGAGAGGCCATGGCCAGGGGCGTACGAGGGACATCTCGGAGAGAGGAGCAGGGAACAGCTGCCGGTAAGTCAGGGAGGCGGCGAGGGTATCTGGGTGCTCTTTGGATGGACACCACAGGTGCCGCCCCCTCAGCGTGGTCCAGGCCCCACTCCTCGGCTCAGCTTCCCACCCCAGAGCTTCCTCCTGGCCCCACCCTTGATGTGCACGGCTCACACTCCGTGGGCATTCCCAGGTTTAATTACAAACAGGTCAGCATCCAGTCCAGGTTGGATGAGGGCGCCCTGGGCACAGCCTCCTGTCTCCAGGGTGGGCGGGGCCTTGAAGTGTCCCCCAGGTCAGGGACATGGTACGGCCTGGACGCCTCAATCCCCCCCACCCCCTTGAGAACCAGAAGCAACCCAGCTGCTCCCCGGGCGAGAGCTGCACTCCCAGGTCTCAGGTGGGAGCGCAGAGCCCAGCCCAGGCAGGAGCCATGTCCTGCCCTGCGAGTGAGTGGCACCCGACCCCTTCAGGCCCTGCGGCCACCCCCAGTGGGCAGCTGCCCCAGGGATGAGTTCTCTTCCAAGGAGAGGGAAGGCTCCATCTTTGGTGTGTGCGCTGTCACTCCAGGTGAGTGGTGGTCAGGCAGGAGGCTCCTGCAGGAGCTGGGGTCCTGGGCCAGCCGGGGGTAGCTGGAGGCCGGCAGATTCCAGGGATGGAGGAAGGAGAGGCAGCAGTGGTTCCGTGGCTCTGCCCTGGTCCGGAGGCAGCAGCGGGAGGGGGCAGCCTCGTCTGCAGGCAGAAGGTGCCAGGGGTCAGGGTACTGAGCCACGCCAGGTCTGCCCCCGCTCCTGGTGTGTGATGCGGGGCCACGCTGAACCTGCAAAGCGAGAACGCCAGGGCCCGGGCAAGGAACAGCCGTGGCCGTGGGTACCTGGCCCAGCAGCTTGGCCCTTGGGGCCCAGCCCCCAGCTCCCTGTTCCACTTCCCCCTCCCCCCAACAGTGCTCTTCCTGGGGCGCCAACCCCCCACCAAAGCCCCACTCTCTCTGGCCCAGACTGCCCAGCCTCCCCTCCCGGAGCTCCTGAGTCACCCAGGATTCTTGTGCTGCCCTTCAGTCCCCAGCAACAAGTCGGGCAGGTGGACAGTGGGTGGATGGACAGTGGGCGGATGGACAGTGGGTGGACAGTGGGGGTGGATGGTGGGTGGATGGATGGCCAACTCCACCCACCTCACCGTCCACTGCGGAGTGGTCAGACGCCACCTCTCCAGGAGGGAAGCCTGACCCAGCAGAGAACTTAACACCGGGGTTCTGGTCACTGGCTGGCCACTGTGTCACCACTCCTGGACAGTGAAGACACACCCACACCAACCCTTGCACGGACGCCCTCAGGGGTGAGTGGACACATATGGCATGGGCCCCCCCTCCCCCGGGGCATCACAGCCAGAGCAGGAGTGAGGCTCTGACATGGTCCCACACATGCAGGACCCAGGGAGAGAAGCACACACGGAAGGCCCCATGTGTGGGCTCCACTGACGGGAAACACCTCGCACAGGGGCTGGAGGAGGAGAGGGAGTGACTTCCTGGAGACCAGGGTTACTACTGGGTGGAATGTTCTGGAAGCAGACAGAAGCGAGGGCTGCATGACCATGAGGATGTGCTAACACCCACCATGGCAAATCCTCCAAACGGCCGATCTGCGCGCTGCAGGGCATGTAGCTCATGTTTTGGTAAAGAGAGCAAAAAGCCTGTTGCCTGGGCAAGCAGCAGGTGACACACACCTGGCTCAGGGCTCCCGGGTGACCACCCCGCGCAGGTGCAGCTCGCTCTCTGCAGCCACGATGGGCTGCCCGTTCTGCAGGTGGTAGCTGATGAGGTGGCTGATGCTCTCGAACAACACATCCTTCGTCCGCACCTGCAGGGCCAAACACAGCGTCCGCGTTGCAGAGCGCAGCCAGCAATGTGCCTCCACTGACCCCCGGGGAAGTCCAGCCTGTGCCTCCTCTGAGCACCCCTGGGGCTTCAGCCACAGAGCCATGGATGCACACGGCTCCTGGCGGCGAGGAGTCCACTGCCACCGCCCCGGGCCGGTCCTGCACCTGCAGCAGCTCAGCACCACATCTGAGCGGCTGGTACGAGAGAGCTTGCTTGGAAAATCCGAATACACACGGCTGACAAGGCCGTATTTTCGCCCAAAGACATTGGTGTCTACTGGAAGGTGCTAGCGGCCGTGGGAGGAGAGCGCATCGGACCCAGGTGACCCGCGGTGCCTTGCACATCCGGAGTGAACCGCGGGAGCACTTTCGTGAACCACAAACTCGGGAGCCCTGAGATTCCTGCCAGCGTGCAAAGCGCTTGGGATGCTACTGCGGCCGGAAGGGCGTGGCCTGGACGCCTCCGGGAACCCGCCCGCGCGCGCGCCCCCTTACCACGCCCTCGGGGTCCACGAGCAGCAGGTGCTTGGGCTGCCCGGCCTGCATGCCCGAGAGGACGTACTGCCCGGGGTTGGTGACGCTGTCGCGCACCAGGAAGTCGCCGTCAGCTCGAAGCAGCTTCTCGGCTGCGCGGCGGCTCATGCGCCCGTGGTACCAGGGCTCCTGCCGCAGCTGCTCCTCCGTGGGGGCAACGGGGGCCCGGCGAGTGGGCGGGCTGGGCCACTGGTCCTCCAGGGGGAGGGGGGCTGCCAGGGCGCACTCGTGGAGCCTGAGCGCATCCTCAAAGGGCCCTGCGGAGGGAGGAGAGGGGGTGGGGGCGGGGCCGGAGCTGGCGGGGCGGGCGGCTCCCCCCAAGCTTCCAGGCAGCGTCAGAGCCCCGCGCCACCGCGGGCGCACAGCCTGGCGCCCTCCCCGGCCTGGAGCCCAGCGCAGTCCCTTGGGTTTCCTGAGCATCCACAAGGCGACCACACATCTGCCTCCCCCTGGTTTCCGGCTGCCCCGCGCCCTCCCTCCCAGCGTGGGCCCTCGCGGGTCATTGCTGGTCCTACAGCACTGGCCACGGCTGGCGGCGCAACACTGCTCCCCCACTCCCCTGGACGCCTGCCATGGCCACTGCCCACCAAGCAGAAGTCCCTCTCGTCCTGCTTCCAGCGGGGACCACTGTGGTTTGGACACGCCCCTCAGAGCCAGCGTGCAGCCCCGGGGGCTCCCTCCCCTTACACCAGCGTCCCCAGGCCTGGTAGCAGTCACAAATCTTGGGGTCGGGTGACATAGTTGGGGGCTTCCAGCAGCATGGGAGACCCTAGGGGGCAGTCCTGAGGGACCCCAGCCCCCACCACATCCAGCAGCAGTGTGGGGTTGCTGGGTGGGTGGGACTGAGTCACTTTGGGTATAGGAAGGCAGGCCCCATCCACCAGATAGACCTCCACCATCAGACTAGTTTCTTCCCGGAGGCGTGAGGGGGCCAGGCCTCCCTCATCAGACTGGGGAAACCAGAGATGGGGAGCCGCGCCTCCCCAACAGACAGGGCAGGGGTCCAAGGCAGGCTTCCGGCACCCCCAGTCTGGGGCCTGTGCACCGTGAAACTCCACGGGAGCGGGCCTCAGCTGCCCGCTTCGTACTGCAGGCTCACGGACCAGCCACAGCCTCTCCCACCCGGCTGCAGACTCCTACAGGAGATCCCAGAGTTCCTCTGGGAACGCACCAGGCCTCCCCGTCACACAGGGCCCCCCCAGGCCCCACGTACGCATGTCGAACAGGTCCTTCTTGGGGCTGTCCTCAGCTGGGCCCTCGGGCTCTGCGCTGTCCAGCCCCTGGGTGTTGACGTACAGGTGCTCCTCGTAGTCCCGCGGCCCCTGGGCATCCGCCTGCACGTAGCCATCCCCCGGAGGAGCTGGGGACGGAGGGGCGTGCTGAGGTCAGCAGGGACTGCGGGAGGGGCTCTGGATGGGAGGAGGCCGCCCCATCCGCTCACAAAGGCCCAGGCACAGTGGGCTGGAAAGCCACACAGGGGCCTGAAGTGACCAGAGATGCCCAGGTGCCAGGGGGGCCCTGCACTCCTGTGGTCCGTCACTCCTGCCGGACTCCCCCACGTTCTCTCTGCCATCTGCAGGCCTGGGGCCAAGGCGCAACTGCATGACCGGTCTCCCTGACCCCTGACCGCCGTGGGGGTTGCAGGAAGAAGGGGTGCACAGGCGGGGCCTTCACCTATACAGCTCACATGTGGCCTGGCTGCCGTGTCCCCAGCACACGTGTGGCCCGGCTGCCGTGTCCCCAGCACACGTGTGGCCCGGCTGCCGTGTCCCCAGCTCACGTGTGACCCGGCTGCCGTGTCCCCAGCTCACGTGTGGCCCGGCTGCCGTGTCCCCAGCTCACGTGTGACCCGGCTGCCGTGTCCCCAGCTCACGTGTGACCCGGCTGCCGTGTCCCCAGCTCACGTGTGGCCCGGCTGCCGTGTCCCCAGCTCACGTGTGACCTGGCTGCCGTGTCCCCAGCTCACGTGTGGCCCGGCTGCCGTGTCCCCAGCTCACGTGTGGCCCGGCTGCCGTGTCCCCAGCACACGTGTGGCCCGGCTGCCGTGTCCCCAGCACACGTGTGGCCCGGCTGCCGTGTCCCCAGCTCACGTGTGACCCGGCTGCCGTGTCCCCAGCACACGTGTGGCCCGGCTGCCGTGTCCCCAGCACACGTGTGACCTGGCTGCCGTGTCCCCAGCTCACGTGTGACCCGGCTGCCGTGTCCCCAGCTCACGTGTGACCTGGCTGCCGTGTCCCCAGCACACGTGTGGCCTGGCTGCCGTCCATGCATGTTCTGGGGGCTCCCTGACCAGGGAGGGGGCGGGGAGCAGTAAGTGACTTCCTGTGAGGCCTCTGCCCTCCTAGGTGCCTGGAGCCAAAGGGACCTGGGGGCTCAGATAGGAGCAGGGCGCAAAGCTGGGGAGAGGCGGGGCCGGGCTGAGGGACCCCTGGCAGCCTTAGGGGGTGGGGGGTTCAACCAGTCCTACCTGCGCCGCAGGGCCCCAGGTCCCACTGCAGGCCATGGGCCTCCCTCCGAGCAAGAGAGGACATTCCCTGAGAGAGAAGCATGGGGCCCCCTCAACACCCACACACCCTGCCCAGCACCCAGCCTCCCCTCCTCCCAGGTGGCTGCGGCCAGGACACTGGGGGTCTCCGCCCTAGACCCTTCCTGGGCACCCAGAGCCCACCGGGGTCTGCATGGTGCCCACCACCCATCCCTGCTGCCTCACCAGCCTTCTCCCCATGCAAGGGCAGCCCAGCCCTCCTGCCAAGCCCATCCTGGCCCCCCTGTCCACCATGCTGGTAACTGTCTGCCACCTGACCCTCTGCTGTGCTGGCCCTGCTGTCCACCACCCTGGCCCCTCTGTCCACCATCCTGGTCCCCACCCTGCTGGCCCCTCTGTCCACCACCCTGGCCCCTCTGTCTGCCCTGCTAGCCCTTACCATGCTGGCCCCTCTGTCCACCACCCTGGCCCCTCTGTCCACCACCCTGGTCCCCACCCTGCTGGCCCCTCTGTCCACCACTCTGGCCCCCACCCTGCTGGCCCCCACCCTGCTCTCCCAGGCCCAGCCCAGAGGCTGCTTCTTCAGGAGAGACCTCCCACCCACCCCACCCGCCAGTCCCACTGTGGGCACAGCCAGGATGAAGTGGACGTGGGAATGACAGAGCCCAGCTCAGGAAAACCGAGCAGATGGAGCAATAGGGGCACCTGGGGGTTGGGTCGGGGTTCCGGGGGGCGGCCCCAAGGACACAAAGGCTGACCTGGCTGAGGGTCCCGAGGGTGCAGGGCTGGGTGAGGGCCAGCCTGGAGTCCACCAGCCCCCCCAGGGGCGGCTCCTTGCCTGGGATGCTGTTGTAGTAGCTGTGCTCTGGGGGCTCCTCCTCATCCCCCCAGGCCGACTCCTCCTGCCTGGTCAGCCTGGGGACGGGCAGCATGGACAGAGGACACTGATCTCCCAGCACAGCCCCCCAAGGAAACACACAGGGAGGGGGACCACATGCCCTGGGGCCACCTCCAGAACCAGAGCCCAGGCACCCACACACTTAGGGCGCCCTCGGTCTTGCAATGCGGCCCACAGCCCTGTCCAGCGGCCGTCCTCCCAGGAGACACGCCAGCCGCAGCCAGGAGACGGGAGCCCCGCCGGTGGCTTACCTGTCCGGGGGCGCGCCCACCTGCGGGGGGCTGTGCAGGTACTGCTTAAAACGCAGCTCGAAGGCCTGGCCCACAGTGCTGATGACGCGCTGTGCGAGCCCCTCGCAGCACTCCAGGATGTGGCAGGCTGGGGGGCACAGGCGTCAGGACCCAGCCGCCACAGCCCCTGCCCACACCCCCCACTGCAGCCATGCCCTCAGCCTCACCTCTCTGGTTGACTGGGTCCTTGGCCACGTAGGCCACATAATCCGTCATGTCCTGGGGGGGGGGGGCAGTGGGAGCAGTCAGTGGGGCCATCTGGGACCCCAGCGTGGGCAGGTGCTGAGGGTCTGCCCCTCCCAGCCTGGCCTTACCGTGTCACCGCCAGACGCAAAGGAGATGGACTGCATGTGGTGGCTGGCGATGGTCTGTGGCCGAGAGGCACAGGTGGTCACAGGGGCCCCGGACAGCAGGGACCAGGGAGGAGACAGGTGGTCACAGAGGTCCCAAACAGCAGGGACCAGGGGAGAGACAGGCGGTCACAGGCGCCCTGGACAGCAGGGACAAGGGGGGACAGGCCCTGGGCCAGGCTAGCCAGCACACCTGAGCAACCAGGGAGCTGGGGGGCCCGGGGGAGGACAGGACTGGGGTTCCAGGTGGCGTGCACACCCCCCAGTGGTGGACTGTCTCGCCATGCAGCACTCGGACACTCACACGCAGGTCAGCATCCCCAGATACACAGACACAGGGAGACACACACAGACTCACAAACTCACACACACAAGCTACCCCTGCGGCTCACTCCCCAGATACACAGACACAGAGACACACACACACACACAAAGACACAAACTCACACACACACAAATTACCCCTGCCACTCACTCCCCAGATACACAGACACAGAGACACAGACACACACACACACAAGCTACCCCTGCTGCTCACTCCCCAGATACACAGACACAGACACACACACACACACACACACACAAAGACACAAACTCACACACACACACAAAGACACAAACTCACACACAAGCTACCCCTGCTGCTCACTCCCCAGATACACAGACACAGAGACACACACACACACAAAGACACAAACCCACACACACATATTACCCCTGCCACTCACTCCCCAGATACACAGACACAGAGACACAGACACACACACACACACACAAGCTACCCCTGCTGCCCACTTCCCAGATACACAGACACAGAGACACACACACACGCACAAGCTACCCCTGCCACTCTCTCCCCTGGCCTGGCCACCTGTGTGCTCATTTGCATGCTCATCTGCATGGCCCCACTTCATGCTGCCCTCACCCAAGCCCCCGCTCCTCACTGTGTGGTCTGCACAGGGTTCTGAGGCTCTGCCCCAACCCCGCTTGGCACAGAACATCTCTCAGCATCCCCTGCATGGGGGTCGGGGAGATGCAGAGACACCCCCCACCCCAGCCCCCCACTGTCTCAGCCCCTCCAGTCCCAGACTCCCATCCCAGCCTCCTGTCTCAGACCCCTGTCCTCAGCACCCCCATGCTGGTCCCCCAGTTTCAGCAGCCCAGCCCAGCCCATCTCAGCCCCCCAGTCCCAGCCCCCCATCCCGGCCTCCCCCTGTCTCAGCAACGCCCCCAGCCTGGCCCCCCATGTCTCAGCAGCCCCAGACGCTACGCCCCATGCCAGCCCCCGTTCTCGCCAACCTCCAGGACCCTGCTCCTGGACACCCCAGCTTCTGCACAGTGCTGCTCCCTTGTCCACAGGGAGACCCCTCCCCTCTTCCTCAGTCCTCCTCAGAGCCCACGCCCCCCTAGGGCCCCGCCCATGTTCTCCGGGGGTTTGTGAGGCCCCCTCCTTCTTGCCATCACCCTGTTTCCACAGAAGACAGGAAGCCAGGACCCAACCCTACACGGGACATTGGGATGGGGGCTCTGGGGGGTGTCCTGGTCTCTCCTACCCCGTGCCCGGGGGCATTGCTGTTGTCATGACAACCGTGGGAGCGGGGTGCCCGGGAGCCCCACTCTGTGCTCACTGATGTCACCCCTGGACCCCTGGAGGTGACCTCAGGTGCGTGCCCCCTACACCTCCCCCACTCATCCAGGCACGGACCTGAACGCTGACCCTGGGGCCTCCCAGTGGGGCCAGACCCACCTGGCGCGTGGCGGGCACCGAGAGGCTGAGGCCGTCTATGGAGATGTGCACCGAGATGCTCATGCCGGCAAAGCGCAAGTTGCTCTTTCCCAGGATGGAGGCCAGAGCCTTGTTGGGGGCCTGGGGACAGAGACCACGCCTGCCTGTGGTGTGGGCGTGGCCTGAGGCAGAGGTGGGGCCTGCCTTGTGGGGGCGTGGGCTGAGGCAGAGGTGGGCCTGCCTTGTGGGGGCGTGGCCTGAGGCAGAGGTGGGGCCTGCCTTGTGGGGCATGGCCTGAGGCAGAGGCAGGCCTGCCTTGTGTGGGCGTGGCCTGAGGGCTCCCCATGGGCCTGACTGCACCTCCTTGGGGACCACACGGATCACCCACCTTTTTCTTCCAGGAGCCCCGGACGCCAGGCACAGCCTCGTGCAGGCGGTTGATGGCCTCCCTGTGTCAGAGAGAAGGGGGCTGCAGGGGGCAGAGGTCACAGGGAGGGGGCCCTAGGGATGGGGCTCAGGGTGGAGCAGGACAGAGCACTGGGGGAGGGGCTCCAAGAGGAGAGGGCTGCAGGGGGCAAGGGGCAAGGGAGGGAGCAGGCTGAATGGGGGGGTGGGCTCAGAGGGGCGGGGCCGACAAGGCCCCTTACAGAAGCCGATCCTAGACCCCAGGAGGGAACCTGGGGCACCCCCATCCCTGACGATGCGGCGGGCCACGCTGGAAGTGTCGGGGTCCTGTGGGGACTGCACCCTCCCCACACTGGGTGGAGTTCGGGGGCATCAAGTGCAGGTTGGGAGAGCCAGAGCAGATGTGTGTGGAGCAGTGGGGGGGTGCGGGGGGGTGTGGGGGCAGGCGAAGCGGTGTGGAGACTACTGTGTGCGGAGCGGAGTGTGGAGGTGGAGCCACTGTGCGCAGAGTTGGGGGGCTCCTAGAGCTCCCGCGGCAACTCCACCCACACTGCGCCCCAGTGTTTCCTGTAACACCTGTGGACACGCACGTGTGCATGCGCACCTGCAGCTCCTGGTCTGCACTGTCCCCGGCAGGGCACAGGGCAGGGTTCCTGCAGAGCGAGTAGATACACGCTGGGGGGGCCAAGGGTCGGTGCAGAGGTGAGTGGACGTGTGGGGGAGGGAACAGGGTTGGTGCAGAGGTGAGTGGACGTGTGGGGGCAGGGAACAGGGTCCGTGCAGAGGTGAGTGGATACACACTGGGGGGCCACAGGGTCGGTGCAGAGGTGAGTGGACGTGTGGGGGCAGGGAACAGGGTCGGTGCAGAGGTGAGTGGACACTAGGGGCACAGGGGTGGTGTGAGGGTCCATGGAAACGAGTGGACACACGCAGCGCGTTCCATGCACACGGGGAGCAGCACAAAGCCCGAAACAGGAGCAAGGCTCTGACACACGCCACAGGTGGAGGGACCTGAGGGCACCTTGTCTAGGGAGACACAGTGTGTCTCTGGGCACACTGACAGGACACATCCAGGACAGGGGACTCCATGGGGACAGGAGGAGACACGGGGTCGCTGGGGCTGGGGGCACATGGGGGGGCGTTAAAGAGGTGGGCGCTGCACACTGCGAAGGTTCTGGAAGGACTCAGCTGTGCTCTGGGTGGGCGCCCAGCAACAGGGCTGAAGACTGGGTGCAGAAATAAGTGTTCCCATCCAACAGACGTCCCCGCACATGCACACACATGTGCACACGAATCAAGTGCACACACACACACACGCACCCATGATCCCTGTTCCCACTCAGAACACAGAACAGGGACAAGGGGCCGGGGCCCTCCCAGTCCCAGCCTGGGTCACAGGAATGGCCACAGCCACACCTGCCGTTCCCACTAAGGGCAACGCCCACACTGCACCACTTCACAGAGGAAGAGGGGGCGGGCGGCGGGCACTGGGGACAAGTGTGCCGGGGGCCATGCCTGACCCGCTGGGCAAGATGCAGGGGGTTTCTTCATGGATGTCAGCCAGGGCCATCCCGTCTCTGAGGCTCACCTGGTGACTTGGGTGCGAGTGTGGAAGTCCAGGGAGCGCATGGAGCGGAGGACCTCGATGCAGCCCATATACTGCAGGGAGAGAGCCGAGTCGGCAGGTGAGGCCAGGGCACCGGCTGGAAGGACCCACCCACACGGCAGAGCAGTGAAACACTGTCCCTGACCCCTGGGCGTCCCCACCTGGCTGCACCTGCTGCCCCGCCCTCACTTGTTCACGCAGCTGTGCCCTCCCAGGCTTAGGCTCAGACACCAAGGCCACTCCCCCAGCTCCGAGGGTTTTCTGTTCTGTCTGCCAAACCCATCCCTGTGCAGCAGGCTTGCCTGCTCTGGCCCTGACCAAGCCGATTTTCCTTGCACAATCTCTCAGAGAGACTGAGGGACAGGAGCATCTAGGAGCAGAGCCCCCTGGGCCAGTGCAGGTACAGGACACACCGCAGGGACCGGCCCCATGACCTAGCAGGCAAAGCTGCCTCTGCAGAGCCGGCATCCCATATGGACGCCAGTTCAAGTCCTCCCTTCCCATCCAGCTCCCTGCTAATGCACCTGGGAAAGCAGTGGACGATGGCCCAAGTGCTTGGGACGCTGCACCTGCATGGGAGACCCGGATGGAGCTCCTGGCTTCTGGCTTCCGTCTGGCCCAGCCCTGGCCTTTGTGGCCATTTGGAGAGTGAACCGACAGATGGTAGATGTCTCTCTCTGTTTCCCTCTCTCTTAGCAACTGTGCATTTCAGATGAATAAATAAATCTTTTTTTTTAATGGTGAATATTTCCTACCCTAAGCCCAAACTAGTACGCAGAATACACCCTAAAAAGTACTCGTGTTCCTTAGAAACTTAAGTCGACGCAAAGGGGGAATGCTGTGGCACACAGATGTGGCAGGACACGTGTGCGGGGTGGAGCAGGGGTGGCAGGGTGCTGTGTTCCACGTGCAGGTAGCCGGCCAGGGTGGTGTCCCAGAGCACGTGAGGAAGGCCTGCCTGGAGGGGACGTGGGAGCTGAGGCCCGAGGGTGCGGGAAGGGAGTCCAGGCCAGCAGGGCCATTGCCAAGGCCCCATGGCGGGATCACGCCTGGTGCTGCTGGCAGAAGCTGAGCCGAGAGCCCCCGAGGGCTTGGACAGGCCTGGAGGGGACGCAGGAGCTTCCCGAGGGTGCGGGAAGGGTGTCCAGGCCAGCAGGGCCATTGCCAAGGCCCCGTGGCGGGATCACGCCTGGTGCTGCTGGCGGGAGCTGAGCTGAGAGCCCCTGTGGGCTTGGGAGACCAAGCGGGCTGGCCGGGTGGAGTCGGCAGTGCGGACAAGGCCTTCACAGACAGCACCAGGGAGGGGAAGGGAGGGGAGCCCCAGCAGGAGGGCACGGAGATGACAGTGGCCATGTGGCGCCCTCAGAGTTGCCCAGTGATGATGGGCTGGAGATGGTGGCCCCAGCCCCCAGCTCTGATCCTCTGCTGCTGCCTCCACACAGGGCCCAGGTGCCCACACAGGGCCCAGGTGTCCAGACAGGGCCCAGGTGCCCACACAGGGCCCAGGTGTCCAGACAGGGCCCAGGTGCCCACATAGGGCCCAGGTGCCCACACAGGGCCCAGGTGCCCACACAGGGCCCAGGTGTCCAGACAGGGCCCAGGTGCCCACACAGGGCCCAGGTGTCCAGATAGGGCCCAGGTGCCCAGACAGGCCCAGGTGCCCACACAGGGCCCAGGTGTCCAGACAGGGCCCAGGTGCCCACACAGGGCCCAGGTGTCCAGATAGGGCCCAGGTGCCCAGACAGGCCCAGGTGCCCACACAGGGCCCAGGTGTCCAGACAGGGCCCAGGTGCCCACACAGGGCCCAGGTGCCCACACAGGGCCCAGGTGTCCAGACAGGGCCCAGGTGCCCACACAGGGCCCAGGTGCCCACACAGGGCCCAGGTGTCCAGACAGGGCCCAGGAGCCCACACAGGGCCCAGGTGCCCACACAGGGCCCAGGTGCCCATATAGGGCCCAGGTGCCCAGACAGGCCCAGGTGCCCACACAGGGCCCAGGTGTCCAGACAGGGCCCAGGTACCCACACAGGGCCCAGGTGCCCACATAGGGCCCAGGTGCCCAGACAGGCCCAGGTGCCCACACAGGGCCCAGGTGTCCAGATAGGGCCCAGGTGCCCAGACAGGCCCAGGTGCCCACACAGGGCCCAGGTGCCCATATAGGGCCCAGGTGTCCAGACAGGGCCCAGGTGCCCACACAGGGCCCAGGTGTCCAGACAGGGCCCAGGTGCCCACACAGGGCCCAGGTGCCCACACAGGGCCCAGGTGTCCAGACAGGGCCCAGGTGCCCAGACAGGCCCAGGTGCCCACACAGGGCCCAGGTGCCCACACAGGGCCCAGGTGTCCAGACAGGGCCCAGGTGCCCACACAGGGCCCAGGTGCCCACAGAAAGTCTGAATCTGCAGGTGGTGCAGTGCGCGCGGTGCGGGACAGTTTCCGCAGTATCACCTGGAACAGCGCTGGGGTCCTTGGGGTCCTGCGGCCCCTGACTGCGCACGGAGGCATCCCCACAGCAGATCCCCACATCCCGGGCTCGCGGCCTTCCTCCCTGCACCCTGCCTTCCACCTTACAAACACCCGGGCCTGATCTGGCCGCCCTAACCCCTGAAGACTTCTCCACGCCCAGCCCGCGGCTCAAAGCCCCTGGCCACCTGCGTGTCTGCGGGGCTGAGGCACACACTGGGCGGGGCGTCGGGGCCCCGTGTGCATGGATGCAGGTGTGGCAGGTGTGGTGCGGCCTCACGCCTGAACAACGGGGGCTGCTCGCGAACACTCGCCTCCCAAACGCCCCGCCCGCCACACTCCCCCTCCGGATCCCCGAAGGCCACCTCTCAGCCGCCCGCCCCGAACGGCGGCGGGGCGGGGGGGGGGGGGGGTGTCCCCCAGCTGCGCATGCGCATTCCCCTCCCACCTGCCATCCTCTCCCCGCCCCTCCCCACGTGACGCCAAGGGAACTCGGACCCCGGTGCCTCGGGTGGGGCGTCCGTGGCGCGCGGGCTGGAGCCGGGGTCCGGGAGGCGGGGCCGGGGGTCTAGAGATGGAGAGAACCCCGCTGTCGTGCCCGGCGGTCGCCGAGGACAGCCGGGGCGGGGCACTCACCCGCACGATGTAGGAGACGCCGGGCCCCAGCACCCTGGCGTCTGGGTGCAGCCAGCCGTGCGCCGGCTTGTGGATGAAGCTGCCTTTGCGGATCCACTCGGCGTCCGCGGGCCCCGCGGCGGCCCGCTCGCCCCGCGCCCCGCGCGCCCCCGCAGCCCGACAGCGGCCGAGCGCCGGCAGCGGGCAGGGCGCGGCGCAGCGCGGCTCGCAGGCACCCAGGACCGCGGCTGCCAGCGCCGGGACCCCCGCAGGGCCCTCGGGCTCCGACGGAGCGTGGGCGGTGCCCACAGCCCCCGGGGTACGCGCTGCCGCCGGGCCGCGGCCCAGGAAGCCGGCGGGGGCCGCGAACTTCCACTGAGGCATGCGGGGCAGCAGCGCGCAGAAGGTGGTGGGCGCCTCGGGCTCGGGGGGCGCGGGGGGCGCGGGGGGCGCGCGCCCGCCCGGACCCTGCGTCATGGCGACGGCCGCCCCACAGAGCCCGCCGGGCGCTGCGCCTGCCTGGGAGGCCCTGCCGCTCCTCCGCGGCTCCCGCGCCTCCGCGCCTCCCGCGCCTCCGCGCCTCCCGCGCCGCGCTCCTCCCCGCCCCGGCCGGGTGATGTCATCCGCCCGGCCCAGCGCGCAGCCGCGGGGGGCTGCGCCCCTCGGACCCCGGCCCTGCGCGTCTTGGCGCCTGGCCGGGAGGCTGGGGAAACCCGGGTCCGCCCAGGCCACGGGTACCGGCCTGGAACCCGGAGCCCAGGGTAGAGCGAGGTTCCGAACCCAAGGCCTCACCCGCCACCCCTGAGCCGGGACGGGCTGGGAAATTGCTCCCCTCTGCCCAGGACGGATGGAGGGGCGGTGGCGCCGTCAGGGAGACCCCTAGCCCTCATTCCAGGATCCTGCCACGCCTTCGCGCAGGGTGAGCTGCGCTATGGGCGGCGGAGCGGGCCTGGGGAGCACCCCCCCTCCACGAGACCGCGACCCCGGGGTGCCGGGATCGGGCCTCCGTTTCCCAGGCTGAAGGGGCGCCTCGTCTGCACCCGCCCCTTGCGCGCGCCAAGCCCCAGGCAGAGCCGTGCTGCGAAGCAGAGGGCGGGGCGGCCGGAGCGATCGATGGATGGAGCGGTGAGATCACCGCCCGCAGCCTGTGCCGGGGTTCGCGTGTCTGCTGCTGTCAGGGCGCGGCTCTGGGGGAGGGGCGCACGGCAGCGTCCTCCTCCGTGGGCAGAGGGTGTGGGCTCAGGTGGGCAGCCCCAGGGGTGTGCCCCGTGGGAGTCCACACTCGTTGGGCCCAGGTGCCAAACCCCCACCCCTACCCCGGGCCCCCTCAGGGTGTGGCAGGAGCAGAGCCCAGGGCTGGGGTCAGTCCCAGCATCAGTGGACATGGCTGTCTCTCCCGGGATTCTCTCCTGGCAGACGCTGCCGAGGGGGCGCGGTGTCGGGGTCGGGGGGGGGGGGACTGTGTCCACATCTGGACCTCGGGGGCTGCTCCTGAGCCCTCCCTTCGGTGTCCCCGCGAGGCTCCCACCTGGCTCTGCCAGGCTTCCCAGGCCCTGGGGCCCCTCCAGAGGTCCCCTGCAGACCCCTGGGCGGGCAGAGCTGGAGGGCAGTGCTGCACAGTGGATAGACACACTCGGGAGCCGTGTTTGTGAGCCAAGCCGGCAGGTGTGGAGCGGAAATTTATTGGTAGCAGCTCTACAGGGTGTGCAGGAACAGGAGCTTTGTCTGGGCCCTGGGTGCCGCGGGGACAGACGCCGAGTTCTGGGACACAGGAAGCCGTCTTCAGGCAGCCGCACAGGGTCAGGGTGTCGCTTTCCCCACCTGGCCCGGCCTGGAGTGACCCAGGGAGGAAACTGGGGCATTGAGAGGAGACTTGCCCTGCACCCTGCCCGGCCACAGGGCCACAGGGCCACAGCCTCCAGGGGCCAGAGGATGGGAACCTGGACCTGGGGCGGGTCAGAGGATGGGAAGAGACAGCTTCTCCCCCGCGCCCGCCCGCCCCCTCTGAGCCCCCAGCCCCAGCCTGGCCCCCATCACAACGCAGGAGAGGGATGGGCCTGTCAGGGCGTGGTGGCCGCAGCCATAGTGGCCGCCCGACGCGAGTGGCGGATGCCCATGGTGTAGGCGGGGGCCCTGGCTTTGTTCACCGTGACCTGCTCAGGGCAGTGGCTGCCGGGGCCCGGGGTCTCCTCCGGGGGCCGCGGGGGGCGGGGCCGCCCCAGCATGGTGAAGGCCGGCGGGCGGCCCCGGTAGGTGCTGGGGTCTGGGCTGTCATACTGGCCAGGGCCGGGCATGGCTGCAGGGTCCTGTGGGGGCCGGGCGGGGCGCGTGCGGCCCACCACCGTGTAGCTGGGACTGCTGGGCTTGGTGAGGACTTGCGAGCCCCAGAGGGGGGGCATGGTGTAGGCGTTGGGTGCTGGGGCCGTAGCGTCCAGGGGCCTCAGGTGGAGGCGGGGGCCCAGGGTGAAAGCTGGGGGTGTCCGCTGGCGCACAGGGGGCACCTTCTCGGGGCTGTAGGCCCCAGGGCCTGGCGTCACCTCCAGACCTGCAGAGTGGGGAAGGGAGGCTGGCCCTGGTCCCTGCGTGGCTCCCCCAGCTCAGGGCATCCCCTCTCCATCCTCCACGCTCGAGGCCAGTTCTCCAGGCCTGCGGCCCGAGCCCACCCTCAGCAGGCCTCTCCCCATCCCTCCTGCAGCCCCCTGCTGCCGGCTGCCTCCCCACACCCTCGCTCTGGACAGTGGGCCCAGCCTGCCCTGGGAGTGCCAGCGGGCTCTTCCTTTTGCTGCAGGCAGAACCACACTGAAGGCGGGCGGTCCCCGGGTCCAACTCCACCACGGGGTCCCAGAGTAAGGAGGACGTGTCCAGTCCGCTCTGACTCCCAGCAGCTGACTGGTGCACGTGTGTGAGTGGATGGGAGGGTGGTGGACGGATGGGAACACAGATGTAGAAGTGTGCGGCTGGGTGGGTCAGCTCGTGCCCGAGAGGAAGGGTGGAAGTGGGTTCCATCTGGTGGGCAATGGACGGGTGGGTGGGTGGGTGGATGGATGATGGATGGACGGGTGGGTGGGCAGGTGGACGGATGATGGATGATGGATGGGTGGATGGATGATGGATGATGGATGGGTGATGGACAGGTGGATGGGCTGGGTGGACAGATGATGGATGGACAGCTGGATGGGTGGGTAATGGATGATGGATGGGTGGGTGGGTGGACAGATGATGGATGATGGATGGGTGGGTGGGTGGGTGGACAGATGATGGATGGATGGGTGGATGGGTGGGTGATGGATGATGGATGGATGGATGGATAGATATGGATGGGTGAGTGGACGGATGATGGATGATGGGTGGGTGGATGGGTGATGAATGGGTGGGTGGATAGATGGGTGGGTGGGTGATGGATGGGTGGGTGGATGGATGATGGATGATGGGTGGGTGGATGGATGATGGATGATGGATGGGTGATGGACGGGTGGATGGGCTGGGTGGGTGGGCAGGTGGGTGGATGATGGACGGATGATGGATGATGGATGATGGATGATGGACGGATGATGGATGATGGACAGATGGATGGATGATGGATGGGTGAGTGGATGATGGATGGGTGGGTGGATGGGTGGGTGATGGATGGGTGGATGGGCTGGGTGGACAGATGATGGATGGACAGCTGGATGGGTGGGTAATGGATGATGGATGGGTGGGTGGGTGGACAGATGATGGATGATGGATGGGTGGGTGGGTGGGTGGACAGATGATGGATGGATGGGTGGATGGGTGGGTGATGGATGATGGATGGATGGATGGATAGATGATGGATGGGTGAGTGGACGGATGATGGATGATGGATGGGTGGGTGGATGGGTGATGGATGGATGGGTAGATGGGTGGGTGATGGATGATGGTTGGGGGTGGACGGATGATGGATGGGTGGGCGGGTGGATGAATGATGGATGGATGATGGATGGGTGGGTGGATGGGTGATGGATGGGTGGGTGGGTGGATGGGTGGGTGGATGGGTGGGTGGATGGGTGATGGATGGGTGGGTGATGGATGGGTGGGTGGACGGATGATGGATGATGGGTGGGTGGATGGATGATGGATGGGTGGGTGGATGGATGATGGATGATGGGTGGGTGGATGGATGATGGATGGGTGGGTGGATGGATGATGGATGATGGGTGGGTGGGTGATGGATGGGTGGGTGAAGGTGAGTGATGGATAGGAGGGCGGGTGGGCCGATAACCAGGTAGATTCACAAATGTTTATGTGTGCACAGGGCTCTCACACCGTGGCCCACCCACTTGCCCAGTCCCATGCCCACTCCCACCGTCCGGGGGTCCCCTGTGGGCACCCGAGTTCCTTGTGGGTTCCTTGGAGGCTCCCCGGAACTGCAGAGGGGCGTGGACGCCGGGTGCGGGCACTCACCCCGACACCTGCCCCGGCCCTGCATGGAGTAGGCGGGAGCGCAGCTGCGGCCGAAGCGTGTCACTCTCGGGTCCAAGAAGTAGGTGGGTCCTGGGCTGAAGTCTGGGGGAGGTGCTGGGGAGAGGAGGGCGTCCTGAGGCGCCTGCGCGGTGGATGCCAGCAAGATCGATGTCGGCTCGAAGCCCAGGCTGCAGTCGCGCTGAGCCGATCACTGCCCGGGCCGCTGCCCCCGAAACGGCCTGCTGGGCGGGAGTGAGACCCCAGCCGCGCCCCAGACCCAGCCCACGGGGGAGGCTGAGGGAGGTGCAGGTACGTGCAGGTGCGCCCCCAGGTGCCGGCCTGGATGGGGAAACTGAGGCAGGGCAAGAGTGGAAGCACGGCCCTAGCGGCTCCGCCCCAGCTCTCTGCCGGCCCCACCCACTCCCACGTCACTCACCTGCTACCTGGGACTCTGAGGTGAGGAGACCCAGAGAGGCCCACAGGAGAGACCACCCTGCCCCAGCCCCCGGCCCCGGGCCTTACCCTCACTGGGCCTCCCGGCCAGCGAGAAGGCCGGGCTGGCCGCCCTGGTGCAGTCGTGTTTGATGAAGCCCACGGTGGACGGCAGAACGTACAGTCCCGGCCCCCGGGCTGTAAGACAAGGCCGTGGTCACCCCTGGGCAGGCCTGGCCCCTGCCCAGGCTCCTGTACTTCCCCCCCCAGGGCAGGGGGCAGTGGACATCTGCCCTCAGGGACAAGCTGAAGCCCCCCCATTGTGAGTCACTGTGGAGTCACAGAGAGAAGGGTGCAGTCTACACAGCAGCCCCTGCCTGGGGAGGTCGAGTACAGTGAGGGCTGTCAGGAAGGGAAACTGAGGCCCGAGTGCAGAGGGGGTCCCCACGCACACAGACGACACCGTCACTCACTGCCACTGTCACACACACAGTGTCACCATCACTCACACAAATGACACCGTCATACACACACAGTGTCACCATCACTCACACAAATGACACCATCACTGACGCTGTCACACAGACAGCACCATCACTCACTGTCACACACACAGTGTCACCATCACTCAGACAACACTGTCACTCACTGTTACTGTCACACACACTGTCACATCATTCACACACTGTCACCATCACAAATGACACTGTCACACACAGACGCTGTCACCATCACACTCATACACACACTGTCACACACACTGTCGCCTTCACAGACAACACTGTCACACACAGACACTGTCACACACACTGTCACCGTCACAGACGACACTGTCACACACAGACACTGTCACCATCACACTCATACACACACTGTCACACACACTGTCGCCTTCACAGACAACACTGTCACACACAGTCACTGTCACATACACTGCCACCATCACTCACAGATGACACTGTCACTGTCACTCACACTCTGTCACCCACAATAGCCTGCCCCAGCTCCACAAGTCACAAAGCAAGGAGCTCTGAGCAGGCCTGCTGTCTATAACGGGTGTACTGAGGCCCAGTGGGTCCCCCTGCCCTGGCCCCTGCCTCTCGGACTTCCTCTCTGCCCGTTCTCCGCAGCTCGGCCACATCACCGCTCACCCGCTCCGCTTTGGCTGCTGCACCCCTGCCCTGACACCTGGGCAGCCCCACGATGCTACGGCTGGGGGCTCCACCGCCGAGCCCACCCACCCAGGGGACAGAGCGCCTCGGGGCACAGGGGCCAGCCCCACACTCCTGCCTCCCTCTGGGAGCCCACAGCCCTCCAGAGACCCTGGCACAGGCCCCTGGAGCAGGAAGGGGTCCCCGGCCCCCCTCCCCAGCATACGAACCATCCTGCTGCGTGGCCGGCTCACAGGGCGGCCTCAGGCCAGTCTCCGGAGTCAGGCGCTCGGCCAGCCGCCGGCACAGGGGTGCTGTGCATGACCGCAGAGCGGGGTCGCAACCGAGGGTCCCCATGCCGGGCAGCAGTAGGCAGCACCCCAGGGACCAGCGCTGTCGTAGCTCCAGCGGCCACAGGCCCAGGCCCGGCCAAGTCCTCAGCCCCAATCCACTGGGCAGAGCCGGGTCTCCCCACACCTACTGCGCCCACACAGACGGCTCCTTGTGCCTTGGCAGGGCGTCCCGGGCCTGGCCAGGGCAGGCCTGGAAGTGGGCTGGGATCAGGTGTCAGCCAGGTGGCCGGAGGATCCAGGAAAGATCTGATGTCCACAGGGCAGGTCCCCTGGGAGCCGGCCTCAGGGAGCAGGAACTGCCACCCACCCCACCCCCTACCTGTGGCCTTGCCACGCGAGCTCACAGTTCTGGGGGAAAACACAGATGAGCGCCTACTGTGTACCAGGCTGCTTGAGGCAGTGGGCCAGGATGGAGGGAGACGGACAGGGGCCGGAATTCTCAGGAGGACGAGATGAAGTGGGTATAAACGTGGTCCGTACACAGCCTCTGGGCCAGTGCAGGCCAGCTGGGCGCTTGAGCCCCACGGTCCCCACCTGTCTTACAGAGGGGAGGGGGGCATCGCAAGGCACCGGGCAAGGGGAGATGAGCAGGTGCAGCAGGCTCTCCAGGCCCCCCGCTGCCCCCCGCAGCATGACACTGCATCCCCGCCTCCACCAAGGGCTGCCTCTGGCTCAGGCACCAGGGTCTTGCCCAGCGCTGTGCCTCGGCACAGCTGGGGGAGGTGCTGCTGAGACCCCTCACCCACTGCAGTGGGGAACTCGGGGCTCCGGGGCCCCCGGGAGACCCCAGCTTCAGGCTCAGCTTGTGGACGCAGGTGTCTCTTGGTTCCAACCAGAGCTCAGCTTTCTGGGAAGCCTGGCCTTGGGACCGGGCCGCAGCTCCCACGAGCCCGTGCTCTGGCCCCACCGGCCCGGAGTCTGTCCCTGGAAGCCCTCGAGGCCGAGCCCTGTGCCTGAGGCCCGGCCATGGCCCACACCTGTGCCACACGAGCCATCTGCTCATTTCTGGAGCTGCCCCTGAGCCGGGCACCGGGGAGGGGGTGGGCAGACCCCGCCCAGCCTCTCCCTCATGCCTGCAAGGCCTCTCATCGGCTGAGATCTCCGCCTTGGACACCAGAGCCGGGCAGAGGGATGAGGGCCTGCGTGTGGCCTCGTCCCCCCGCGCTCAGGCCCTGGGCAGAGGACCCAGGACGCAGGGACTCGGCCCCCACAACTCAGGCTCCCCCTCCTCATGTGGCGGGAGCCAGGACGGAGCAGCCGACACTGGAGGGGCATGGGAGGCAGCGTGCAGCTGTCAGGACGGCCAGGACAGCAGCCTCGCGGAGGCTCGGGCCGAGCTCCTGCAGCCAACCCTGCAGACCAGGGAGCTCCCATGAGGAGTTTTCCAGTCTCAGCACAGGGCTTCCCAATGAGATGCAAATCTATGCAAACGAATGCAAACGAGCCGTGCAGTGACAGGTCTGGAACTGGCCTGGGGGGCGGGGAGGCCGGGACTGGACAGGTGGGGGCCGGGCGCGCGCTCGAGGGGCATCGTCACAGAGGCTGGAGCCCAGGTGCAGGTTGGTAAGCAGCAAAGGTAGTGTGGGGAGCTTCATATGGGGACCGCGGCCACCCAGGACGGCCCGCGCCGGTGGGGAGGCCTGCGCGGCTGGAGGACGTGAGGGGAGGGCAGCGGGGGTCAGCACGGCCCTGGTCGGGGCATTCACCTCGAGTGAGGTGGGAACCACAGCGGGCTGGGGGGCAGAGCAGGGACAGCCCGGACGGTCGCTCCCCGGCGCCCTCTGGTGGCTGCAGGGAGCATGGCCCGGGGTGCGCGATCGAGGTGCTGGGGAGTGATGGAAGGCGATGGGGGTGATGGAAGGCGATGGGGGTGTCACCGGCTTCTTTCAGGCCAGCGAAGCAGGTTCCAGGGTGGTGCAGGGGCCTGGAGCTGACGCTCTGTGAGCCAGTGGTTACAGTGGGCGGCCGCTCCGTCTCAGCCCCTCACCCCCGCTGGGAAACTTGCCAACCCCATGTGTAACTTGGGATGTTCTGTTAGTCATATGGAAAACAGAAAACAAGAAAAATCGATTTTTTTTCCACAAAGATTTATTTGAAAGGCAGTTACAGAGACAGAGAGAGAGGTCTTCCATCCACTGGCTCCCTCACCAGTCGAAATGGCCAGGGCTGAGCCAGGCAGAAGCCAGGAGCGGGAGCCTCTTCCAGGTCTCCCACGTGGGTGCAGGGGCCCAAGGACTCAGTCCATCTTCCACTGCTTTCCCAGGCCATCAGCAGGGAGCTGGATTGGAAGTGGAGCAGCCGGGACTTGAACCGGCGCCCAGATGGGATGCAGGTGGTGGTTTTACCCGATACGCCACAGCACTGGCCCCACAAAATCAATTTTATTTACTCCAATATGTCCAAAATATTGTACTTTCGGCTTACAAAGTGACCGCTATGCCCACACTAAGTGTTCAGAATCAGGCGTGAGCCCTCGGTCTGACAACCTTGGTCTCGCGCTCAGGGCCCCCGAGGGGACGGCCTTTCCATCTGGCACTGACCCCCCAGGGGTCGCAGCTGGGGTGACTCCACCCAGGGACACCAGACTGCGGGCCCGAGACGGTGGGCACTGCTGCCCTGCAGAGCCCAGGGACACCAGGCCACACCCTACGGTGCCAAGCGTGTGCAGGGGCAGTCAGCAGTGTCCGCGTGACAACGGCACCCA
Source organism: Sylvilagus floridanus (assembly GCA_949820135.1). NCBI lineage: Eukaryota > Metazoa > Chordata > Mammalia > Lagomorpha > Leporidae > Sylvilagus > Sylvilagus floridanus. The sequence goes on from OX463229.1 coordinate 150,536, forward strand.
CTCAACAGACCCCCAGACGTGGGTCACAATCACAGTCACGGACGTGTCCCCAGTTCACAGAGGAGGCCGGGACCAGCAGGAGGCCCGCAGGGTGCATGCCGGCACACACGTGTACCTGCCCTGGCCCACGCACACGCGTGCTCGCCCCGTCCCCGCCCCTGTCCCCCAGCACACCTGCTCCGGAAGTGACCGCTGAGGCACTGCTGCCATGGCTGACCCGAGAACCCGCCCTGTGAGGCACACGCTGGCCGGGGCGGGGCCTCCCTGGGGACCCGGCTTCTCGGATGCCCTGTTGTTTTCCGTCCCTGGCGAACAGGGGCAGTGGGAGCAGCCAAGGCCTCCAGCCTCCCGTGTCAGCCCCCGCTCAGCCCATGCGACACCGCGATCCGTCCCGTGATCCGTCACGTCCCGGCTCCCCGGGGAGCATTCCCACCACCCCGAGCCTCCGCCGGCCCCTGACTCACGCTCACGTGCCTGTGTGGCCGCCAGGCTCCACAAGGCAGGCTTGTTCTGCCCTGGCTCCCCCGCCCTCCCAGGAAGAGCCGGCCGCGCGGAGCAGCGGGCACAGAGGCGGCTCCCTCGCTTCGCTGGGAACAGGCCCAAGTCCAGCAAGTCACGTTCCATGGGCAAGAACACAGGGGACTGGGGGGGACAGCCTGGTCAGTGAGGGTTGGGAGGGACAGCCTGGTCACCGAGGGTCGGGGGGACAGCTTGATCACGAGGTCCTAGGGGGGACAGCCTGGTCAGTGAGGGTCTGGGGGGGACAGCCTGGTCACTGAGGGTCGGGGGGGACAGCCTGGTCAGTGAGGGTTGGGAGGGACAGCCTGGTCACCGAGGGTCGGGGGGACAGCTTGATCATGAGGTCCCGGGGGGACAGCCTGGTCACTGAGGGTTGGGAGGGACAGCCTGGTCACTGAGGGTTGAGGGGGACAGCCTGGTCACTGAGGGTCAGGGGGAACAGCTTGATCATGAGGTCCCAGGGGGACAGCCTGGTCATTGAGGGTTGGGAGGGACAGCCTGGTCACCGAGGGTCAGGGGGGACAGCTTGATCATGAGGTCCCTGGGGGACAGCCTGGTCACTGAGGGTCGGGGGGACAGCCTGGTCACTGAGGGCCCTGGGTTGGGGGACAGCCTGGTCACTGAGGGCCCTGGGTTGGGGGACAGCCTGGTCACTGAGGATTGAGGGGGACAGCCTGGTCACTGAGTGTCGGGGGGGACAGCCTGGTCACTGAGGGTTGAGAGGGACAGCCTGGTCACTGAGGATTGAGGGGGACAGCCTGGTCACTGAGGGCCCAGGGGGGACAGCCTGGTCACTGAGGGTCAGGGGGACAGCCTGGCCACTGAGGGCCCTGGGTTGGGGGACAGCCTATTCACTGAGGGTGTGGAGGCCACAGTGGGTCCCAGCAGGTCCTCTGGCGCCTCCCCTGGGACCGCCCCCAGCCTCCAGGCTACCTGCTGCAGGTGCCCATCCCCTCACTGCCCCTTCTCCTGACTGGCCCGACCTCTCCCCTTGCCCACCGCCTGTCCCCGGCCTCAACAGGGCACTGAAGTGGTGTGTGGTAGCCAGCATGGGTGCTCACAGGGCCCTGAGGCCAGGCTGTGACCCTGCAGGGAGTGGCCAGGGGCTGGGGCTGTGCTGGGGACTCACTCCCCCACCCCACTTCCGGTCTGGGCTTAGGACTTCAGGTGCCCCCAGCAGGTGTCTGCGCACCTTGCTCAGGGACCTCCTGTCACCTAAAATAGGGCAGAACGCACGTGGGCACCCAGAGCAGACCCTCACCTGGAGCAAGGGCCCGACATGCCCGCCCCCAACCTCACATCAGGCTGGGGCCCGACATGCCCGCCCCCACCCTCACATCAGGCTGGGGGGCCCAACATGCCCACCCCCACCCTCACACGGAGCAAGCAGACGACATGCCCACCCACATCCTCACATGAAGCTGGGGGGGCCCGACATGCCCGCCCCCACCATCACGTGGGCCAGGGGACCGACATGTCTGCCCCCACCCTCACATCGGGCTGAGGTCTCGACATGCCCGCCCCCACCTTCACATGGAGCAGGGGGACGACATGCCCGCCCCGACCCTCACATAGGGCTGGGGGGCCCGACATGCCCGCCCCCACCCTCACATCGGGCTGGGGGTCCCGATGGGTCCCGGGTTGCGGCCCTGCTTCCGAGGCGCAGTTGGAAGCCGCAGGGCGAGGGGGAGGAGGGAGACAAAGCCCCGCGGAGGCACCGAGCGACCCCCGGACCCCGAGCCCCCACGCCGCCCAGGGCGGCGAACTGCTCGCGCTGCATTGTGGGCCACGGAAAGGCGGGAGTTGTGGTCCGCGGTGCCGGGGGTGGGGGCGCCCCGCCGCCTGGCCTGGTTTCTCGCGCGCCCCCGCCTCGCCAGAACTAGGCGCCAGAGGGGCCGTGGGAGCCCCGCCCTGAGGCCGAACGGGGGCGGGGCCTGGTTGGGGTGCCCCGCCCCATGCCCCGCCCCTCGACAGGCCGCACCTACCCTCGACACGCCCGTGGGTCTCCGGGAGTCGAGGCGGCCTCGCGGCCGAGGTGCTGCTGGCCGCTATGGGGACGCAGCTGGTCACGCCGCACGCGCAGTGGGTCCCCGAGGACGTCCCGCCACGTAGGGTCCACGCAGGCCCTGGGGCCGGGACTCCCACACCTTCAGCGCCCCTGATTGTGACCTAACCACTCCACAGTGCACAGTGCAGACCTGGCCCAGCCCCTGGCTCTGCCCCTCCCCTCCCCAGGGCCCTGCACAGCTCAGGATGGGGCCCAGCTGCGGGTGGGCCCTGGCGGGGACTGGGGGGGGCAGCGCCTCTGGTAGAAGATGGGAGGAGGGGGAAGAGGGGAAGGGGTGGATGTAGCCACAGGGACGCACCCGCCTGCCAGGTGGTGACAAAACTTGGGGTATGAGGGCTGGGCCGTGGGCATGGAGGACAGCAGGCTGAGGCCATACCCAGGTACCTATCCCATCCCTGCACCCATTTGAACCCTACCCTGTCCACGTGGCGCTCAGGACATGGTGGCCTCAGGGCCCCTGGACAAGGCTGTCAGGCCCACCTGGCCAGCCGGCTGCCCGGGAGCCTGTGGTTCCAGACCCAACCCCTGCAGAGGCCGCTGTCCCGGCTGCCCCTTCACCCACAAGGGCCCCCCAAGGTCCCTAGCTGCCCATCCACACCTCCCGCGGGACAGGTTTGTGGGCACCAGGGGCCAGAGCCAGCCACCAGCAGGCTTGTGGTCAGGGACCACTGAGCTCCCTGGGCTGCATGCCCAGTGCCCGGCACCAGCCTGGTGGGCAGCCGGAGTGGCAGCAGCTGCCACAGCCCCCAGGGCCTGCAGGGAGGAGCCCCCTGGGACCAAGGACTCCCTCCGGCCCAGGTGGCCATCTAGGATGCTTCCCCCAGGGAGGAGCCCCCTGGGACCAAGGGCTCCCTCCAGCCCAGGTGGCCACCTAGGATGCTTCCCCCAGGGAGGAGCCCCCTGGGACCAAGGACTCCCTCCAGCCCAGGTGGCCATCTAGGATGCTTCCCCCAGAACCTGACAGAGCCAGCCCAGCCTCAGCCAGCCCACTGACACCCAGCGGCTGCTCCCTCGTACTACGCTTCTAGCCACCCGTGACGCCTCCTTGGCTCAGACTGGAGCAATGGCCACCCCTGGTTTTGCCAAGGCATGTTGAGCGTGGCAAAGGGAGGGAGAGGCCCCGCCAGCCTGGACCCAGGTCCACCCCTCCCTACTGGCTCGTCAGATCCACGGGGCAGTGGGTGCCAGGCGAGCAGGCCCTGCCCTCACGAGGTTCCTGGCCACCCCAAAGCTGACCGGTGGGTGGCAGGGGGTGACGTGCCAGGACTCCGGGGGGGCACACAGCTCCAAGGCCATGGGGGAAGCCAGGATGGGGGTCTCCAGGGAGGCTGGGGGGCTTCCTGGGGTAGGACAATGCCAGGAAGGGGGGCCAGTGCCCTGAGGAAGCCTAGGTTGAAACCTTCAGGTGCAGGCAGGAAACGTGGAATAAACGCAAGCACAGAAGCACTGGGTTCCTCACCCCCCGCCTCGCCCCTGCCCCTCTCCCCTCCTCGCCTCCACCTCCAGCGCTTGGCCAGTGGCCCCCCGATGCCCCTGCCACTGCCATGTACGCCGAAGGGCTCCTTGTCGCACAGGGCATCCCTAACAAACCCCAGGAACCCGACCTGCAGAGCACTGGGCCCGGGGACCCAGGGCCCAGGAGAGCTGGGGGCACGCCCTACATGGGCCTCGGCAGCCTGGCGCCCTGACCCTTCCCCTCCTGCCCCGGGCAGCAGGAAGCAGTCAGGGGCTGGGAAGTGGCCCATTCGCCGGCCTGCTGCCCCCAGCCCGGGTTAAGGGCCCAGCTTCCCGGGCAGGGCCGCACCTCCGGCCCAGAGAGGGTCCACCTTGAGTTGGCCTTCCTGTGGCTGGCCTCTTCGTGTGGCCTTCCCGGCACCGCTGGGCACGACGGTGGGGTGGGGGAGGCCTCTGGTGTCCCTCCCAGCTCCCCCCGCCTGCGTTCTGTCCAGAATCAGACGGCCATGCCTGGAGATTGCATCCCCCACCCCCACTGCCAAGGAACCAGAGTGCGAGCCAGGAGCACTCCTCTGGCTGCGTCCTGCCGGCCTGCTGGGGTGACGGTGCCCCCGGCCTGGTTCAGGGCAGAGGGTACCTTGACAACTGACAAAGCAACTGGGGACGACCACAGAGGGCAGGGGACACACGGGAGGGGGAGGTGACCCACAAGAGGGGCAGATAACCCGCAGGAGGGGAGCTGGGCGGAACTGGAGCGAGGCTGGAGCAGTCCAAAGGGCGTGGGCAGGGCAGGGCCCTGGCACCCCCGTGGCCACGCAGGGGTCCGCCTGCCACGCAGGGCCAGCGCCAGCGGCAGGTGTGGGTCAGGGAGGGCTCCAGGCTGCCGCAGGAGCAAGCTCAGGGAGAAGTGGTGACCCCCCGCCAAGAGAGACCGAAGCCTCCTCGGAACGCGCCCCCTCCCCGGGGGACCCCCGCTCTGGGACTCTCGCCCCCCACCAGCCGCGCCCCGGCCGGGTTGCTCGCGGCCGCCCCCGCACGGCCACCCAGGGTAGTGCAGGCAGGACGGCCGTCTGGGCGGCGCTGACCACGGCGGCCTCCAGCCCCTTCGGCCTTCCGCCCGGCGACCTCCGCCGCCCCCACCCGCCGGGCTTCCGCTGCCTCAAAGCCACGTTTGGAGTCGTCCAGGCTTTCCCGCCCCGTAGGCTTGGACGCCGGCCCGGGCCCCCAGCATCACTGGCCCGCAGCCTCCAGGGTCGGGGGTCAGCCCGGGAAAGCCCCAGGAGCGGCTAGGGGCGGAGGGCAGGAGCGTGGGGCGCCGCTATTTAAGCCTGGCCGCCCACGCCCGGGCACAGGGCCGCCATGGGGCCGAGCACCGCCCTGCTGCTGGCGGGGTCGCTGGGGCTGCTGCGCGCGGGGGGCGGTAAGAGGGTTGGGGGTCGCGGAGGCGGCGGGGCGGGGGCAGGCGCGGGGGGAGGGGTCCTTGCGGCCCGAGCTCAGAGGCGCCGTCGCCGCAGGCCAGCCCCTGCGGGTGGAGCCCCCGGAGCCCGTGGTGACGGTGGCTGTGGGCACGTCGCGGCAGTTCACCTGCAGCCTAGCGTGCGCTGGCGGCGCGGCGGCCGACGTGCGTTGGCGGGGTCTGGACACCAGCCTGGGCGCGGTGCAGTCGGCTGTGGGCAGGAGCACGCTCACCGTGCACCACGCCTCGCCCGCGGCGGCCGGCACGCACGTGTGCGTGGGCTCCTGCGGGGACCTCACCTTTCAGCGGACCGTGCGGCTCGTGGTTTATGGTGAGCGCGCACACCCCACCTCCAGCCCGTGCGGGCCTGCCCCAGGGCCGCCTCCCCCTGGGAGCCCTCTGGGAGGCCCCTGCCTCCTCCAGGGCCGGGGCCCTTCCGCCCAGCACGGCCCTGACCTCTGGGCTCTCACCCACAGCCTTTCCCGACGAGCTGACCGTGTCCCCGCCGGCGCTAGTGCCCGGGCGGGACCTGCAGGTGGCCTGCACGGCCCACAATGTCACCCCCTGGCACCCCGACGCCCTCTCCTTCTCCCTGCTCGCTGGGGGCCAGGAGCTGGAGGGGGCCGAGGCCCTGGGCCGGGAGGAGGAGGAGGAGGAAATGCTGTTCCACGTGACGGAGCACTGGCGGCTGCCGGCCCTGGGGACCCCCGGCCCGCAGGCCCTGCGCTGCCAGGCCACCATGAGGCTGCCGGGCCTGGAGCTGAGCCGGGCCCGGGACATCCCAGGTGAGCCTGCCTGGGTTCACCAGGACACGGGCACAGCCTGGCCCTGCCCTGTGCCCAGCTGGGAAGTGCACGGGGCCCTCCTTGTAGCGCCCAGGGACCGTGTCACCTCGTGTCCTCGTGGGGCCTGTGGGGAGAAGGGACTGCAGCTTCAGTCTGCCCCTGTGGAGGCCAGGGCAGTGGTCACCACGCAGCCCTCACGGCTCCCACCTGCCTCTGGCCACAGAGCCGCCCCTCCCCCGGATGGGGGCCCTGATTCCCAGCACAGAGCTTGGGGAGGCCATGGGGAAGGGGCTCGGGGGACAGGAAGGGGACACAGGGGATGAGTGGGAGCCCCCCACCTCCTCTTCCCCCCACCCCCAGTGGCAAGGGCTGGCCAGGGCACAGACCCTCTGCGCACAGAGTCAAGGGAGGGAACTGAGGCCCGGGGAGACCAAGCAGCAGACTGGCCCCGGCCCCCAGCCGGGATACCTGCAGTGGACCAGATTGTCCTGGGAGAAGCCTCATAGGGATTTTGGCCCAACCCCCGGCCCAGACTGGGCCACTGGCCTGGGGCAGCTGGGAGAGTAAACGGCTACTCTTTCCAGTCCTGCACGGCCAGACCACCTTGAAGACCCCGTGGCCGACCTCGTCTGAGCCGCCTCCAGATCCAGGACCCCAGGAGCCCCCCAACCAGACGTCCTGGGAGCCGCCCCACCCAATCTCCCCAAAGCCTCTAGACCCATACTCCCCCAACCCGACCCCTCAGAAGCCCCCCGACCAGACGACGTCCCAGGAGCCCCCCGACCCAATTTCCCCAAAGCCTCCAGACCCATACTCCCCCAACCCGACCCCTCAGAAGCCCCCCGACCTGACTTCCTGGGAGCCCCCCGACACGGCCTCCCCCGTGGGGACCTGCCGCCCCGAGATCCTCCAGGCGCCCGGGCCCTCAGCGGTGAAGGGGGTGCACCTGGAGCTGCTGTGCGAGGTGGCCTGTGGCCCTGGCGTGGCCGTGCACTGGACCCTGGCCCCAGGGGGCCTGGCAGCCTACGAGAGGACAGAGGCTGGGGCCCGGGCCTGGCTGAGGGTACCCCTGACCAGGGACAACCCCGAGGGCTGGTTCCAGTGTCGCGTGGACCCGGGGGGCCAGGTGGCCAGCCTGTATGTCCGCGGCCGGCAGGAAGGTGAGTGCCGGCCCGGCAGTGCGGAGAGGGCGGTCATGGAAGGGGCACCCGGGGCCCTGCTGCTGACCAGGGCCGCCCCGAGAGCCGGGGAGCCGCGGGCTCTGAGCTTCGTGGCCGCGGAGCGCCTGCTCCCTGCTGCCTGACCCGGAGGCCTAGTGCAAGGGGGTGGTCAGCGTCCAGGGAGGCTGTGCCCCCAGGAACCCCGGGGCGGGGGCAGAGGAGAGGACGTGCTCCGCCCTGATCGGCCTCTTTTTCCTGCTCCTGCAGCCGCGAGGCCGCCCCTGGCCCTGTGGACCAGCGGCCTGGCGCTGGCGCTGCTGCTGCTGCTGGCCGCCCTCGCCGGCCACCTGCGGAGACGCTGCCGCCGCCCCGCCCCGCGGTGAAGACTCCGCCTGCCAGGTCCTCCGAGGGCTGCGGTGACCCTTCCCCGGCGGCCGCGCCCGGCCTCCCCAGCTGGAATAAAGGCCCGTGGGTCCGGCCATGACGTCTCCTAAGGGTCTGGGGTCGCCAGGGGAGGGCACGCTGCAGCGCGGAGCGTGGTAGCCTGCTCGGCCGGGGCCGCGGGGGGGGGGGGGGCGCCAGCCTCGAGAGGACGCCTGGCCCGAAGGCTCCGGAGCCATACAAGAGTTAGGGTCGCAAGGAGCGCGGCGTGGGGGGCCCCCTAGGCGGTAGAACCTGGGCCAACATCCTGTCGGCAGCAGGGAGGCTCCAGCGGACCCCCAGGCCCGCTGTAGAGGGCTGAGGAGGGCGTCCCCCCGCGGCGAGCCCCTCAGACGCAGGCACGGTTGGGCGAAGGTCGGCTGAGCTCGCCCCGAACACGGAGGCCCAGGGCCGCAGGCCGCACTCAGTCCCCGGGTCGGGGAGTGTCCAGTGCCCGGCTTCCCTGGGAACCAGCGAGATCGGTTGCTAGGAGACCCTGCCACTAAAGGGCTTGCCCCTCACCAAGATGGCGACCAGGCCGGCTTCATGCCAGAAATGAAGCCTTTCCCAGGAAGCCATTTTGGAATCTGGCAAGATTCATGTTGCGCGCCAAGGGGGCACGTTGTTGAGGAGCTGGGAAATGCGGGGAAGCTAGCCTTCCGCCCTTAACAAAGATGGCCTCCCGGGGCTTCCGCGCCCTGTGGAACATGGCGGTGCTTCCGGTCCCGCTGCCCTCCGCGACCATGGCGGCGGTGGAGAAGCGGCGACCGGCGGCATCGACGGCCAGTTTCACGGACAGCGGCCGGCCATCGGTGTCCCGCGCGGCGGCGGCGGCCGAGAGCGAGGAGGACTTTCTGCGGCAGGTTGGCGTGACGGAGATGCTGCGCGCGGCCCTGCTGAAAGTGCTGGAGGCGCGGCCCGAGGAGCCCATCGCCTTCCTGGCGCACTACTTCGAGAACATGGGCCTGCGCTCGCCTACGAACGGCGGCGCCGGGGAGCCCCCGGGCCAGCTCCTGCTGCAGCAGCAGCGCCTAGGCCGCGCGCTGTGGCACCTTCGCCTGGCTCACCACTCGCAGAGGTGCGCGGCGGGCGTCCCGGCAGGCGGCCGGACTACAACTCCCAGGGCGCCCCGCGCGGCTCCCCCTCCGGTGGGCGCGCGAGGCGTGCTGGAAGCTGCGGTCCTCCCTGCGCTGGGGGTCGGGGTGGGTTTCGCCGTGTGAGGCCTCGTGTGGCTCAGTCTCCCCTCCTGCCCTTGGCTTTGAAGGCGGCACCTACCCCAGGGAAGGCGGGGCCCGGACGCCCCTTCCTGTGGAGGGGACGGGGCGGGCGTCGGGAGGGTCCTGCCCGCCTGAGGGCTGCGGGGCCCGCATGTGTCTGGAGTAGGCTGGGTGGGGGCGCCGGCGCCGCCGGGTGTCCGCTGTCTGCTAGGGCCTCCTGGGGACGGACAGCTGGTCACTGCCAGGCTCCTGGGGACGGACAGCTGATCACTGCCAGGCTCCTGGGGACGGACAGCTGGTCACTGCCAGGCTCCTGGGGACGGACAGCTGGTCACTGCCAGGCTCCTGGGGACGGACAGCTGGTCACTGCCAGGCTCCTGGGGACGGACAGCTGGTCACTGCCAGGCTCCTGGGGACGGACAGCTGGTCACTGCCAGGCTCCGTGGCCCCCAAGCACAAGCGGACACCAGGTGACGCTCCCATGGCCACCAAGGGGCAGAGACAGCCCCTAAGGCCTTCCCGGGAGCCACGCGGGGACCCTGGCTGAGGTCCGTGCCCGGCCCCAGGAGTCCCGGCCAGGGTCCCCCGCCTCGGCTCCTTCTCTGGGGCGGGCAGCGTCCCTGCCTGCACCCACCCCATGGGCACAGAGCCCACGCGCCCAGGGCGTCCTCCGTGGCTCTCCGAGGCGGCCAGCAGGGAGCTGTGCGGGAGATGGAGCAGCCGGGACCCCGGCCCAGAAGCGTCCCTTCCTAAACAGAGCAACCCCCCCCAGCTGCTGCGTGCCCAGCTGACGCGCCCTCAGCCAGTGTCCAGCGGCCACTCTGCAGACGGGCACTAGAGCCGAGACTGGCACCCAGGCCTGCGGGGGCCACAGCTCGCTGCCTTGTCCCCTGGCCCGGGTCTCAGCCGGAGCCCCCAGCGTGCTGTTCCCAGTGTCCATGGTGGGGGGCGAGCTACATGCAGGAGGGCCACATCTTTGGAGGTGTCTTGAGGATCCCCCGGTGGCCCTATTTTGATGACAGAGGACAGCGGCACTGGCTCCTGCCAGGGTGACCCCACAAGCTGGGGCAGGCGCTGGCCTCTGGTCTCACGGGGTGACCAAGCCAGCAGGGACGTGTTGCCCAGCTGCCCATGTCCCCGAGAGGAGGAGGAGTTTGCAGCCAGATGGGGCCATCATGGAGGCCGGGCTGGGAGCATGCCCCACGCCCACGGTGCCAGTGACAAGGGAGGGCCAGCCCGGCATGGGGTGGGCACCACCACAGGTCAGCCACAGAAGCAACCACAGGGCCAGGCGCGTGGCCCCCAAGGAATGCCTGTCCCTGCTCCCTGGAGCTGATCTTCCCACAGCTCCAACACCCACCGGGTCACTCCTGGGCAGGGTTGTTGGCGGGGCAGTGAGCCCGGCCTCTGCGTCCTCCATGGCAGTGGAAGAGGCATCCGCTACTGAGCAGCCGGGAGGGGTGGGGCTGGGCCGGGCACGTGGTCGCCCCACGCAGGGGCTCATCCCAGCATTCCAGACACAGTACTGCGGGGCCGCAGCTCCGTGCCCTCCACAGGGGCACTCTGCACGCGAGGTCACCCCACGTGTATGGCACGCGCACACATGGGAGGGACCCCAGCCCTTGGGGGAGGGTCTGCTGGCTGGTGAAGAGCAGGTGCCCCCATAGACACCTGCTGTGCGCTGGCGGCAGTGACTTGGCACCAGCTTTATGCGTTTGGCTGGGAGGAGGCGCTGCAGGGACACGGCTAAGGGAAGGGCGTCGGGTCTCACCCGGGCCAAGTGCGGGATGTGTGTGCACGTGCGGGCGTCCCCGCCTCCCACCCGGCAGTCAGCGCCCCTCTGCCCGCAGGACCGCCTTCAACAACAACGTGAGCGTGGCCTACGACTGCCTGAGCGCCAGCGGGCGCAGGAAGCGGCCGGGGCTGGACGGGCGCACCTACAGCGAGCTGCTGCGGCGCATCTGCCGGGACAGCGCGGCGCCCGAGGAGGCAGTGGCGCCGCTGCTGCGCAAGATCCAGTGCCGCGAGCACGAGGCCGTGCCGCTGGGCGTGTTCCGCTCCGGCATGCTCGCCTGCTTCGTGCTGCTGGAGTTCGTGGCGCAGGCGGGCGCCCTGTTCCGGCTGCTGGAGGACCCGGCGCTGGCCGTGGCGGACCGCCGCGTGGGCCAGGCCGTGCTGGACACCCTGGAGGGGGCGCTGAGCGCCGGCGACGGCAGCCCCGCGCCCGCGCACTACCTGGAGGCCGGCTCGCGCCTGGGGCCCGACAGCCTGGCCCTGGCCATGGACCGGGCCGCCGCGGGCAGGCGGCCCAGCTCCCCCATGACCCGGGACGAGTTCCTGGAGAAGGCGGCCGCGCTCTTCATCGCCAAGGTGAAGCCGGTGAGCTGAGGCCCCAGCTCAGCGCAGCTTCCTGCCTCTGCCGGGCCGGCCCCGCTGCTCCCCAGGGGGAACCAGGGCTGAGGACCTGGCCCGAGACCCCCAGCCCCCCAGGAAGTGGACGCTGGCTCCCCAGACCTTGGCTGTTCCCTGCTGTTCCCGCCCCACCGGCCCAGGACCTTGCTAGCTCTAATAAACCCCCTGGAGGCTGACCTGTGTGCGTGCTGCCCGCTGCCCCAGCCGACCCTGCGCCTCCCTGTAACCACTGGGGCGCCCCTGGACTCCTGCCAGCTGTCAGGAAGCGGGCAGCCAGGTGGCTGGTGGTGGTGCTGACGGGGACTGGCAGCGTCGTGTCCAGTCCAGTGCCCCACGAGGAAGGGTGGGATTTGGGCCCAGGCCGCACCCCACACTGCCTCCCTCCGTCTTGCCCCTGCAAGGGACCGAATTTCCCGACACCCAGCCTGGCACAGGGCAGGTGATGGCGGTGGTGGGGAGTCAGCCTGCTCCACCCCACACCCCCTCAGGGCCGCAGACCTGGGGAGCTTCTGGCCCTCAGGGGCCGGCCCCCCTTGCAGGCTCAGACCTCAAAAAGTGGCTGCTGTTTTGTTTTTCCCTTCACACTGATTTATTTGAGAGACAGAGGAACAGGGAGGGGGAGGGAGCTCTTCCCTGCTGGTTCCCTCCCCAAATGCCCACAGCAGCCCGGCCAGGTTCCTGGGACGTGGGTGGGGTCACAAGGAGAGTGGCGGGGACCAGAAGCGGGCAGTGCCCAGCGCCTGGGCACTCGCGGGCCTGGCTGCCCCGCCTGGAGCTGCAGAGCCTTGGGGTGATGCCGCAGGGTGCTCACACCGTGCCGGAGATGAACCCGCAACCTCGCTCCGTGCGCCCCAAGCGTGAGGACTCCGTGAAGACGGCCAGGGGAGGCGGCTTCCTCCACACGTGGGGTCTGGGGGCTTCTAAACGCTTCCGTGTGTCTTCGTCACACGCTCAGGGCCTGGACACCTGGCCGTCTGCGTGGATGTGCCGCCAGGGCTCTGCTCCCCCAGCCAGCGCGCGACACCGCATGCATCCCTTCCTCACCGGGCCGCGTGCCCCCCATCCACCTTCCCCCGCTGGCCGGCTCCTCCCAGGCTGAGCCGGAGAACAGAGCCCCCTGCCCTTGCAGTGCCCACTGCCGGGCAAATGAGGTAGACAGAGTACCCCTGTCCTGGAGGCCAGAACAGGAGGGTGGGCCAGCTGGTGGCCAGAGTGACGGACCAGAGCACCTCAGAGCTGACCCCTCCGCTCAGGGCCACTCACACACCCCACCCGGCACAGAGCCTCTCCCTACTGCCTGCCCAGGAGCAGCCAGTCTGGGGTCCAGAGGTCGGCACACGTCAGGGTCTTGGAGCAGCTCTCCCTGGTCGGGCCCACGCCCCCTCCTTCCCTGCCTCCCTCTCACGGGGACCCATGGCTGGGGCCCTCACTCGGCTCCTCCAAGACACTCTGGTGGTGGAAGACAGCCCCCCCTCAGAAGCTGTCTCCCACTCTGGTAGGGGCTACACAGCCCCCCACCAGGAACTCCCTCCCACCCTCTGGGAGGTGTAGCCCCCCCCACGGAAGGCTGTCTCCCACCCTCTGGTAGGAGCTACACAGCCCTCCCCCATGGAAGTCTCCCTCCCACCCTCTAGTAGGGGCTACACAGTCCCCCCCATGGAAGGCTGTCTCCCACCCTCTAGTAGGGGCTACACAGCCCCCCCCATGGAAGGCTGTCTCCCACCCTCTGGGAGGTGTGGCCCCCCATGGAAGGCTCCCTCCGGGCTCCGCCCTCGGCTCCTCCCGAGAATCCAACTAGGTGCTGACCCGGCTTGGCCCACACCTCAGTGCCCCCAGCCTCCCAGGAACCCGCTGGGGGACGACCCCCAAGAACGTCCACCCCAGGCCCCCCTGGAGGCCTCGGCCCCCGGGAAGCCCCTCCCCCTCTCAGGACCCGGGACCTGGCTGTCCCCTGCCCCTCCCACCACGGATTCGCTTCCTCCCGGCCTCGGCGACTGGCTCGCTGCCACCACGCGACTCCGGCGGGCCACGCCGTCCCGGAACCTCTCCTCGGCTGCTCACCTGGGAGCCCAGCGCCCGGGCTTCGACTCGTACCCCCGCCGCGCCCCTTGCAGTGTCCGCCTGTGGCGCCGGGCCCCGGGCAACCCCAAGTTGTCCCCGCCTCGGTCCGCATCTGCGCCCCCTCTGCAGAGTCCCTCGGACCGCGGGAGTCAACGCGGACATCGCGTTGCGGGGCATTCAGGGGCCGGCCGGAGGCTCGCCGTCCACGCGCCGCAGAGGGGCGCTTGCGGGGGGCCGCGGGCCCAGGACCCCCACCCACCGGCGACTCCTGGGGCGCGGAGCCCGGGATTCCGGCCCAAGGGGGACAACGGCGTGACAGCGGGGGTCCGACACCGGGGGCCGCCCCACGGGGTCGGGGGACGCGGAGAGGCCCTGACCAAGAGCTCCCGGGGCGCCCGGGGGTCGAGGCGAGGCGGTGTGCGGCGTGGCTCCCGCGTGCGCCCCGCCTAGCGGGACGTCACAAAAACGGCCCGAGCAGCGGCGCGCGGCGCAGCCCTGCCCTGCCCGCCTCCCAGCGCACAGCGACCCGAGCCCCCGAGAGCGCGGCGGCGGCGAGCCGGCGGCGGCGGCGGGCACGGCCTCAGGTCGGAAGCGCCCAGGCGCCTGCGCGCCGCTCCCTCCCGGCGGTCGCCAGCGGGGCGGCGGGGACTCCGCTTCCCGGCGTGCCCCGCGGGCGGGCGCGCAGGCGCAGTCCGGGCCCGGCCGCGGCGCGCAGGCGCAGTGCGGGCGGGGCGCGCGGGCCTGGCCGAGGCGAAGGCCGGCCGGGCGGGCGGCGGCGGCGCCTGGGCGAGTGGAGCGCTCGGGGGCCCCGGGCGGCGGCGGCGGCGGTGTAGAGGAGGAAGGCGGCGGCGGCCCCGGCCCGGGTCCCGGCCCCGGTCCCGGCGGCTCCCCCGCGGCTGGCGCGCGGCCCGGCCCGTCCCGCGAGCTCGCGCCGGCCCCGGCCCCGGCCCCGGCCCCGGCCCCGGCCCCGGCCCCGGGCCCCTCCGCCGCCGCCGCCGCCGCCGCCATGGCCCGGCCATTGGTGCCCAGTTCGCAGAAGGCGCTGCTGCTGGAGCTCAAGGGGCTGCAGGAGGAGCCGGTCGAGGGCTTCCGCGTGACGCTGGTGGACGAGGGCGACCTGTACAACTGGGAGGTGGCCATCTTCGGGCCGCCCAACACCTACTACGAAGGCGGCTACTTCAAGGTGGGCCCCGCGCCCGCCTCGGCCCGGGGCCCCGCAGCTCCCGGCCCCGCCAGGTGTCGCAGGGCCTGGGGTCTTCCCTCCCCGGGGCCCCGCAGCTCCCGGCCCCGCCGTGTGTCGCTGGGGCTGGGGTCCTGCCTCCCTCCTGGCGTTGGCTGTCCGGAGGGGACAGAACCACGTAGGGCCGTGCGACCCCCGGCTGCCTGGGCCGCCCCTGCCGTGGGCGCCGCCGTGCCTCCTGCTGGTCCGGTTCCAGCCACCCCGCGCCCCCCGCCCCCGTGTCTGTACTTGGCGCTACGGGGGGGGGGGACTTGCGCCCCCAGACTCACATGACCGACCTCGCCGCTCGAGGGGCCAGAGGAATCGGGGTGACGTGGAAGTGTCACCCCCCCCCCCCCCACACACACACACTGCCGCCAAGGCTGCCCCTGGCCGCTGCCCAAGGCCTGGACATGGCCCTGCTGCTTAGGCCCCAGGTCCCGTCCCCTCCCGTGGCCCTAGGGGCGAGGCCTGCGCTAGGTTCTGGGTGCAGCAGGGGGCGGGTCCCCGGGGATCCTCCATCCCCTGCGCGTCGTGACTGCGTGCTCACCGCAGGGGGAGGGTACCTGTCTGCAAGGGATTGTGGGATTGTGGGCCCACCTCCACATTGGATAGCACCTGCCTCGGGGAGGCTGGGTGGGGAGACCCCTGGTGTGGGAGGCCACCTGCTGTGTGCGGGGGGGGGGGTGCTCACTGTCTCCAGGGCAGGGAGACCCCGCGTGGGCGTCGCAGGCTCACTCTGTGGCCACCTCGACAGGGTCTGTCAAGCGCCCCTGAGGTGGGGGCCTGGTGCCTGATGCCAGCTTCCTTTACCTGCTGAGCCCAGGAGGACACGGCTGCCCCAGGCACGTGGTCAGGTCCGCGCCTGGCCAAGGACCAGTCCTGCTGTACTTTGGTCACCTGCCTCAGCCCCTTGGCCAGACCCCGGGGCAGGGCCAGAACTGACTCCTCTCAGGCTGGGCCGGCCGTTCCCTCCCCCTGGGCCCAGCCACGTGCCTGCCAGGACGGCCTGGAGCCCCCGCGTGTCTCGAGCCTGCTGGAGGTGCCCAGTTCCCCAGCAGCCCCGGGGACTGAGGTGACTCGGGAGGGCTCCAGGCAGCCGGCCGAGCCCCTGCCCGGCCACGTGAGCGCCCGGCTGAGCCCCGCTGCCTCCCGCCCGCCCTGCAGGCTCGTCTCAAGTTCCCCCTGGATTACCCGTACTCCCCGCCAGCCTTCCGCTTCCTGACCAAGATGTGGCACCCGAACATCTATGAGGTGAGCGCCCGCGCCCTGCGCCCCGTGGGCGGGGCCTGGGTAGAGCTGAGCCCCTCTCGTCACAGACAGGGGACGTGTGCATCTCCATCCTACACCCCCCGGTCGACGACCCCCAGAGTGGGGAGCTGCCCTCCGAGCGCTGGAACCCCACACAGAACGTGAGGTGAGGCCGGCTCCTGACCTTTGACCCGGGTCTGGGTGACTGGCACGCTACCTCGGGCCCTGCTGGTCTGGGGCACCTGGGTCCCAGGGCCCCCACGCACCCCGCATACGCGGCCCTGGTCCCGCCAGGTGGGCGTGTCGGGGGCAGGGGGAGGCCAGCACGGCCCTGCCCCGCCCCTGCAGTTCGGGGTCCATGCACAGGCCGCACCCTGCTGACCCGCGCCTCCCCCAGGACCATCCTCCTGAGCGTGATCTCTCTGCTCAACGAGCCCAACACCTTCTCGCCAGCCAACGTGGACGCGTCCGTGATGTACAGGAAGTGGAAGGAGAGCAAGGGGAGGGACCGGGAGTACACAGACATCATCCGGTGAGCACGGGGCTGTACACGGGCTTGCTTGGGTCCTCCACACACGGGGCGGGGAGGGGGATCCCCGTGCACAGGTGCCGAGGGCGGCCATGTGGAGTGAGCTCTGCCCTCGCGGTCAGCGGTCGGCGGTCAGTGGCAGGGCGTCCGCCTCGTCCGCTGCTCTGGGTCCTTTGTCCGCTGTCGCCCCTGATCATTCGTGACAGGCCTCAGGCTTCAGTGCGACCTCTCCGTGTTCCCGGGCACACAGTGGGGCGGGGGCAGGCCGGCTGCGGGGTGCTGGGTCAAGTCTGCTCCTGCACACTGCTGCCCACTGGCTGGTTGAGGCCCCGTGAGCATGGACACTGCGCTCGGCCTGGTCCCCCGGGGGCTGTGAGTGCGGGAGCTTCCAAAAGCTGTGGACAGGTCCCTGGGCTGCCCGCCCCGTCCTGTGAGGCGCACCACAGCCTGTGGCCTATGGCCTGTGATCTGTGACCCGCCGTCCACCGGTGCTCAAGGACGTGTGCCGCGGGCAGCTCTGCCTGTGGGGCCTCAGCCCTCCCCCTGGCCTCTGCCGCCAGGCCCGCAGGAGGCCGGCAGTGCCCTTGTGACAGGCTCCTGCCTCTGCCGGGCTCCCTGGCCCTGCTTCGAAGGAGGCCGGGAGGGGCCGGTGCTCACGTCCAGTGGGGCCCCCGCCCTGGCTGCCCTGGCTGCCCTGGCCGTGGGGGGGCGGCGTGCAGGGCCTCAGGGGCGCCTCACTGCCCTGCCCCCCAGGAAGCAGGTGCTGGGGACCAAGGTGGACGCGGAGCGGGACGGCGTGAAGGTGCCCACCACGCTGGCCGAGTACTGCGTGCGGAGCAAGGCGCCGCCGCCCGACGAGGGCGCAGACCTGTTCTACGACGACTACTACGAGGACGCGGACGCAGACGCCGAGGCCGAGGGCGACAGCTGCTTTGGGGACGAGGACGAGGACTCCGGCGCCGAGGAGTCCTGACCCACGCCCGCCCCGCCCCGGGGAATAAACTGCAGGGCCGAGCCGCGGTGTCGGCACCACCTCGCTGGTTTGGGTTCAGCTCTTTTCTTTCTCCGCATTTGTTCTGCTCCTGCTCCGGAGGAGAGGGCCCCCAGGGGCTGGGTGCAGCCCAGGAGCACAGGGAGCGCACACGGGCTGCGGCCTGGCCCGCGAGGACCTCGCCGTGCCCTGGGGCCAGAGCTGGGTCTCCTGGGCAGGGGCCTGGCCGCCTCTCTGCCTCCATCTGTTTGGAATCCAGTAGAACTGCTTGTGAGAGCCACAGAGCCGCTCCCTGGGGGACGTGTGTGTGGCAGCACCCAAGGCGGCCCCTCGCAGGCCGGAGGACACAGCCCACGAGGAAGGCAGGCGAAGGGCGGGCTCGGCGGTGGTGACGCAGTGGCCAGTCCTGGGTGCCTGGGTCCAGCTGCCCACGGGACTGCATGGCCGCTGCGACCTCGCACCTGCACGGAGACAGCAACCGTGTCTGGCACAAGCTGACGACACAGGAGGCCTGTGCATGCCCGTGGGCTGCAGGCCAGGGCCCCCTGCACGGGATGACCCAGAAGTGATGTCCTCAGAGAGCTCCAGGTCCCCGGGCAGTGCACTCCCCTGTATATAGGTGTCACCCATTCCCGAGCTGTGCACTCCCTGTATACAGGTGTCACCCAGTCCCAAGCTGTGCACTCCCTGTATACAGGTGTCACCCAGGTGCTGGGCAGTGATCCCCTGTATACAGGTGTCACCCAGTCCCCAGGCAGTGCACTCCCTGTATACAGGTGTCACCCAGGTGCACAGTGTGCATCTTCACTTCTAGGCACTCCCTGAGCCTGGCCTCCTTCCTCTCAGGTTCTGGAATCTTCTGTGGCTGGGTCGCTGGCTGAGTGGGTGTCCTTGGCCCCCATGCCTTAGCGAGTGTCGCAGCCTTGTTCCCTCTCAAAGCTCCGGGAGGAGATGTTTCCTGGACCCGTGTCCTAGGTGGGAGGAGATGTTTCCTGGACCCGTGTCCTAATTCCTGGCCACAAGGCGCAGTGAGGCGAGACTGAGTACCTGGAGGAAACACCTGGGAGCCCTGACGCCCAGGGGCAGCAGAGAACCGGGGGCTCCAGGAGGAGCCGAGAGCGGCGGTGGGGTGGGAGCCGTGGGTCTCGCCACCCCCAGGCGCACGAGGAGGCCTGGACCTCAGGCCTCTGCTGACCCAGCTCCCAGCTCCCGCCCAGGAGGGAGACCTGGTGGCAGGCAGCCTCTGACACACACACACAGCTGGGGCATAGCCTGAGGCTCTGGGCGGGGCCACTGGCTCTGCACAGGAAGGGCAGGGAGAGACAAGAGCTCCTGGTGACGGGCCCTCTGCTTCCTCCCAGCTCTCAGCTAGACTGTCCAGAAGCTTCCGTGAGCAGAGCTCTGCCGGGGGCGG
The DNA here is from genome assembly GCA_949820135.1 of Sylvilagus floridanus. Classification (NCBI taxonomy): domain Eukaryota; kingdom Metazoa; phylum Chordata; class Mammalia; order Lagomorpha; family Leporidae; genus Sylvilagus; species Sylvilagus floridanus. The sequence continues at coordinate 169,493 of OX463229.1, forward strand.
CACCTGCTGGTGTCTGCCTGGAGCCGTGGCCACTCTGGCTGCCATGAGCGTGTGTAGTCTGTCTTTCCTTAGCCCCTGCCCTGGGACTTGCTGAGGGTGTGGCTGCTCCGAGGGCCTCCTCGCCCCATCCTGGAGATCAGCAGAGGCCAGGCCTGCATTGCAGGGCTGCGCCCTGAGGCTGAGGCTTATCTCTGGTCCCAGGCTCCCATCTCAGCCCAGAGCAAGGGCTGCCATCCAGCGGTCCCACAGTCCCTACCCCACCTGGAACCCGAGACCCCTGGTGAGTTCCAGTGTTGCAGAGGGGAGCCAGCTGCAGTGTGCGGCTGAGACCAGTGGCCACCCAGGGCCCAGCCACAGGAACTGGTCCTGTTCTGGGGTGGGTGCAAACTGCCCCCAGCAGAGAACCCAGGAGGAGGGGCCACCATGGTCCCTGATTCCTCCTAAGCCTCTGGCTGGAGCCTCTCAGGACAAACGGTCACCATGGAAAGGAGCCCTCCTGTGCCCTCAGAACACAAAGGTGCAGACCCCGTGTCCAGGACACCTGACCCAGGGTCCCCCCACCCACCCAGCACCCAGGACACCTGAGCCCAGAGTCCCCCCCCAGCACTCAGGACACCTGAGCCCAGAGCCCCCCACCCACCCAGCACCCAGGACACCTGGCCCAGAGTCCCCCCCACCCAGCACCAGGACACCTGAGCCCAGAGTCCCCCCACCCACCCAGCACCCAGGATACCTGGCCCAGGGTCCCCCCCAGCACCAGGACACCTGAGCCCAGAGTCGTCCCCCCCCAGCACTCAGGACACCTGAGCCCAGAGTCGTCCCCCCCACACCCAGGACACCTGAGCCCGGAGTCCCCCCACCCACCCAGCACCCAGGATACCTGGCCCAGGGTCCCCCCCCAGCACTCAGGACACCTGAGCCCGGAGTTCCCCCCCCCAGCACCCAGGACACCTGAGCCCAGAGCCCTCCCCAGCACACAGGACACCTGAGCCCAGAGCCCCCCCCCCCCCCCAGCACCCAGGACACCTGAGCCCAGAGCCCTCCCCAGCACACAGGACACCTGAGCCTGGAGTCCCCCACACCCAGCACCAGGACACCTGCGCCCAGAGTCCCCCCTCCCAGCACCCAGGACACCTGAGTCCGGAGCCCCCCCCCCCAAGCACCCAGGACACCTAAGAAGAGCCCCCTCATCCCCCACAGCTCCCTCCGACTCGGGGGCTTTGTTTGTCTCTCTGGCTGTGCAGGAGAAGCTGGGTCCATCAGAGGGGAGACAATGGAGGTGAGAGGTGGCTGCCCCGCCCAGCCTGCTGGGTGAGCCGAGGTAATAACGCCGGGCCGGCCTCGGTCTGTAACCCCCCCCCCCCAGCCCCGTGCAGGCTGGAGGCAGCCCTCCTGCCCCCCACCCCCAGCTGGTGGGGCTCCCACAGCTGCTGGCCCAGTCTGTGTCATTCTCACTCGGACACTGGTCCATCCGAGACCCTCGCCTCAGTCACAGCCGCGAAGACCCTTTTGCCAAGCTGTCACGGTTTCTGGGGGACACGTATTTTGGGGCCAACTCCCCACACCCCAGCCCCCAGTCCTGCCTGGGCCCCCGTGCCTTGGGCTCCGGGAAAGAGGTTGCATTCTGGGAAAACGTTCACAGGAATTCGGGACCCTGGAGGGTGACAGGGATGGACAGACAGGCCAGGGAGCAAGGCAGAAGGGGCGGGGTCTGAGCAGGAGGCCAGCCGGCCGCCCGGGGAAGGCGAGTCACCCAGTGCCCTGGAGAGAGGGAGCCTGGCGCTGGCCAGCATGGCAGGAATGAGGTCCCCGCCCCTGGCTCACCTCCCTCCCTCCGGGACAAAGGGTGAAATTCCGCCCAGGGTTTGCTGCCCAGACCTCAGGGCAGAGGGGATTCCCGTTGGGAGCCCTCCATGGGGGGGCTGGGCAGGGGCCTTGGGGAGGGTAGGCCTGGAGAGGCTGGTCGGGGGGCCTGGGGGGCAGCGGGGAGGGAGTGGCCTGGCCTCTCCCCCAGCAGCTCCAGGAAGACTGGGATGCTAAGGGGAGAGAGAGGTGCGGCCGACTGGGCTTAGGGCTGGAGACCCCAGACTCCAGGGAAGGCCCTGGCTGCTTGACTGCTGCCCCCTGCCTCTCCAGACACTGCCTCTCCAACTGTGTAGCAGGAAATTGTCCCGTAGCCTTGCCCAAATACCAAAGAATACACTGTATACTAAAAAGCGGCCCTCTTTGCTTTGTAAAGAAGTTTCTTTTTGCCGTGCTGTGGCCTAGCCGGTAAAGCTGCCGCCTGCAGTGCCAGTGCCGGCATCCCACGTGGGTGCCCCTTCAAGTCCCGGCTGCTCCAGTTCCGATCCAGCTCTCTGCTATGGCCTGGGAAAGCAATGAAATGTGATCCAAGTCCCTGGGACCCTGGGCCCTCGGGGGAGACCTGGAGGAAGCTCCTGGCTCCTGGCTCCTGGCTTCGGATCTGCACCGCTCCAGTTGCTGTGGCCAATTGGAGAGTGAACCAGCAGATGGAAGTCTCTCTCTCTCTCTCTCTGTGTGTGTGTGTGTGTGTGTGTAACTCTTTCAAATGAATAAATAAATCTTTAAAAAAAATTGTAGCATAGCAGGTAAAGTCAGCTCCTGCAGCGCTGGCATCCCACGAGCACACTAGTTGAGTCCTAGCTCCTCTTCCGATCCAGCTCCCTTCTAAAGTCCCTGGGGAAGCAGCAGAGGTGGCCCAAGTCCTTGGGCCCCTGCACCCACACAGGAGACCTGGATGGAGCCCCTGGCCATTGCAGCCATCTGGGCAGGAAACCAGTGGATACAAGATCTCTCTGTAACTTTTTCAAACCAAATAAACCAATCTTTAAAATACAATGTTTACTTATGTATTTTCACTTTACTTGAAAGAGACAGAGAAAAATCTTCCATCTGCTACTTTACTCCCCAAATGCCTGAGCAGCCAGGGCTGGGCCAGGCTGAGGCTGGGATCTGGGAGCGCCAGCCTGGCCCCCTTGAGGGTGCAGGATCTGCTGCCTTGGAGTGTGTTGGGAGGAGCTGGATCACCAGAGCTGGGACTCGCTGGGGTGGGGGCACAGGAGACAACGTAAGCACTGGACCAAATGCCTGCTCCTAATAACATCTCTCTTTTCTGTAATGCTATGCATTTCATATATTTGAAGGGCAGAGCAATAGAAGTGGAGGAGGGGGAGAGAGCAAGAGGGGGAGGGGGAGGGGGAGGGGGAGGGGGAGAGGGAGAGGGAGGTAGGTCTGCCATGCTCTGGTTCACTCTCCAGATGGCTGTGACACCTGAAGCTGGGCCAGGTGGAGCCCAGGAGCCAGGAGCTCCAACCAGGTCTCCCACTTGGGGCAGGGCCGCCTTCTGCTGCGTCCCCAGGCCATCAGCAGGGAGCAGGATCGGGTGTGGAGCAGCCGGGACTGGCACGGATGTGGGATGTGAGCCCGGTTCCAGGGAGCCTGCCCTCGCCTAGCTCTTTAAAACCTGAAGTTGCCTCGCACCAGTGAAGTCAGGTGACCTGGGAGCAGCTCCAGGAAGCAGAGGAGAGGGGACCTGGGGGCTGGCCGGGCTGGTGGGGTGGGCAGGGCCTCCAGGGTCAGGCAAGGCCTCCAGGGAGGCGATCAGAAAACTGGGTCTCAGACAAAGCAGCTGCTGCCCCGGTTCTGGGAACAAAGGCCAAGGCTTCCGGGCAGCCTGGAGTTCTCAGGGGCTCTGGGAGGGCCAGCAGGGGGCAGGAATTCCGCCCTCCCCGCCATTGTTTGTGCAGCCTCCTGGCCTCATGTCCTGCACGTAGCCGCTGGCTCCAGCCTGGAGCCGGGGCGGCTGGGACACTCCAGGCTCGTGCTTGCTGCTGCTCCTGCCAGCGGTCCTCCGGCCTCCGCCTTCCGTCCAAGGCCCTCTGCGCAGCCTTGGCCACCCGGGGCTCCATCCACCCCTTCCTGTGGCCTCTCCTGTGTCAGCCCAGGTGCCATCCCCAGCACAGAGCCACACGGGAGCCCCTGCCCCAGTCACTCACGTCACCCAGTGTTCCTGGAGACTCACCGGTGCCCACACCTGCCCCCGAAGAGCAGCCCCATCCCCAGGAGCAGTCAGTCGGCCCTGGCTAACTGCGAATCCCCTCCTGTCCCTGTGGGGTCCCCTGTCACTAGAGCCCCTGTGTCCGTGTCTCCGTGGGGTGGCCGTGGTGTCCTCGGGTCCCTCTGTCACTGCAGGAAAGGCTGTGGAAGCCGTGGGGTTCTCGTCTTCACGCAAGAAAAAATTCAGGCGTGAGACAGAGAGCAGAGTGCTAAGGCTTTACTGGGGACAGGGCACCCGTCAGAACATTGGGGACAGAGAGAGCACGAGCGCCCAGTCGCTGGGACCGGGGAGAGCAAGGCTACGTAGTTGAGTGAACACACCTGGGCAGCCCAGGCGGGCGGCTCAGCAGAGAGGCAGAGGGCCCTGTTTGGACTCCCCAAGTGTTTAAGGAAGTCTGTTTACCCACCTCCCCTCTCCTCCAGGACAAAGGACAAAGAACAGGAGAGACCTGGTGGAAGGGTTTGTTGGGTGAAAACTAGCAAATTCCTCACCAGATTTGCTGGGGCCAGGCAAAGCTGAGGGACTTCCCTTAGGGCATCTGAGAAGGTTTTACTGCCCCGTGTTGTGTTATCAGGCCAGGTAACCCCTGTGGTCCTGAGAGAGCAGTCTCCTGGGGGAAGGGCTGGGACCACCTGGGAGTCTGAGCAGGGTCTGAGCAGGACTTCCAAGGGCAAGGTGCTGGTCTCCAGGCTGTCTCTACACAGAGGCTGCCCAACACCGCCACACTGTCTGGCCAGAGCCTCCCGCTGCATGGTGTGCATGGCCCTGTTCCTGTGGATGTCCTGTGACCCCAGGGTTAAGCAGTGGCTCTGCCCTTCCAGGGACCACTTTGTGTCCCCAGAGGCAGAGGCAGAGTGCAAAGCCCCCCCTCCACCCTGCCCCCCCCCAGGGGGGCTGGTCAGACCTGCAACCCCGCAGTTCCCAGTTCTGGGCAGCGACTGTCTCAGGACACTTGTTCAGGGCTTCGTACACTTCGCACAGGTTTTATTGATTTATTTGAAAGGTTGAGTGACAGACACAGAGAAATCTTCCATCTGCTGCTTCACTCCCCAGACACCTGCACAGCCTGGGCCAGGCAGGAGCCCAATCCCGGTCTCCCACGTGTGAGGCAGGGCCCCCGGGGACCTGGGCTGTCACACAGGGCTGGTGGCAGCGGCACGGAGGGGACACCACAGCCCAGGTCAGCCTCCTGCTCACCCACCACACAGCACCCATGCCCGGATGTAGTGCCGGGGCCCGTGCTCTGGCCCACCCTCACTCCACCCCCGCCACTCATCCTTTCAAATAAAATATAACTGAAAAGCAGGGAGCGAGCACTTTCCGGGTGCACCTGCTGGCAGGGATGGGGGAACCGAACCAGTTCTCTTAGCAGAGGAAGAATTCTGAAGTCCGGCCAGGCAGCAGCAGAAGGGGCAGGCGGCCCAGGGGAGGAACGGGTGGACCCGCGTCCACCACCCACCCAGGGAAGCCAATGCCATGCAGCTACACAGGGACCGCAGCTCATCTGCGTCCAGACTGCGGACTGTGCAGACAGCCGTGAGCCTCCCACGGCGCTCCTCCCTCCTCAGCCCCAGGGGAGGGGTGCAGGAGTGACGGAGGGGGCTCCCGCCCCAGGGGAGGGGTGCAGAGTGACGGAGGGGGCTCCCGCCCCAGGGGAGGGGTGCAGGAGTGACGGAGGGGGCACCCAGCCCAGGGGAGGGGTGCAGAGTGACAGAGGGGGCACCGGGCCCAGGGGAGGGGTGCAGGAGTGATGGAGAGGGCACCCGCCCCAGGGGAGGGGTGCAGAGTGACGGAGGGGGCTCCTGCCCCAGGGGAGGGGTGCAGAGTGACGGAGGGGGCACCCGGCCCAGGTTCCCCGGCTCAGCGCTGTCCCGCGGGGAGCCCACGCGACCCCGGGCACAGAACGGCCTCCTGTCCAGTACGGGGCCTGGGCGGGATCCCGCGGGGTGAAACTCGGGGCCGCTTCCCCCGCGGGCTCAGGGGCTCCCCGACTCCTGGCCCTCCCCAGGCCGCGCTCGCACGCATGCGCCGACGCCTAACTTCCGCCCCAACTCAACGGCACCTGGACGAGCGCGCGCGCGCGCGGCCTGCGGCCCTCGTCTGGGTCGTGAGGTCCCAGCGCCGTCCCTAGCAGGGGTGCGGCAGGAACGTGCACGTCTGAGCGCGCACCCTAGCCCCCGTGCCCTGCCCGGGGTCCCCGCTAGCCCCGGGGTCACGTGGCCCGCTCCGGCCTCCGCCCGCCTGCCCGGCGCCCGCGTACGTGCGTATGTGCGCGTGCGCGGAGCGCCCGTAGCCCCCCCACCGTGCGCGCCCCGCCCCTGGGGCGCCGCCCTGCGTGCTCGCGCCCGCCACGCGCGCCCGGCCGGTCTTATAGGGGCCGTAGCCGGCCGCGGGCACGGCGCTCGGTGGACGGCGGACGGCGGGGACATGGCGGCTGTGCTGTTGGCGCTGCTGGGGCTCGCGCTGCTGCGCGCCGGGGGCGCCTCTGCGGCAGGTGGGCGCCGCTCGGGGGCTGCGTGCCGGGGCGAGGGGCTACGCGCCGCCGCCGCGCTGGGGGTCCCGGCCCGGGCTCGCGTCGGGAGGGCGGCCACCCTGCAGAGCAGGGCCTCGGGTCTCGGTCCCGCGGGATGGGGCCGCCGTCCCCCTCCAAGGTGCACGCGGCTGGGGCTGACCCCCGCGTGGGACGCCGCTCGTGGCCCTCGGCTGCAGCCCGCGGCCGCTGCCCGGGCAGGCTGGGCCCCGGGATTATCATTCCTGCGGGGATTTGGCCGGCGGCGCGCCCGCGTTTGCGGGGTCTGCGCGGGCGTGCGGGCCCCCTCCTCCTCTGCTTGTTGGGGGTGGGTCTCCAAGGTCACCGCGAGGTCGCCCAGGCCGCTGCGGGGAGCCCCGCGTGGAGCCCCAGGGCCTGGCCGAGAGCTCCCGGGCCGCTGCTGACCCACTTCGGCGGCTTCCTCTTCCCGGTCCCCGGCCTCGACCGAGCGCGGGGGGCGCGAGGGAGCCCCAGGCGGCGCCAGGTGTCCTGCGGGGGCCCCCGCGGAGCGCGCTCTGGCCCTGCCGGGCTTAGTCGACCGTAGCCCGGGGCCGGAGGCCGCGCGGGATCTCAGCCCTGCACCGAGCGGCGGTGTGCGTGGGCGCACGGTGCGTGGTGGGGTGTTGCTTCCGACTTGGCTCCCGGGCGCCTTATATGGGTGTTCGGGTCTTGCCCGTGCACGCTTTCTGCTCCCCGTGCGGGGCCTGGCCGCGCTGGGTTGGCCACCTCCTGTCCCCCCGGGTCGGGGCCTGGCCAGCTCGGTTCTCCAGGCGCACAGCCGCGGGCCCCCGCGGGGGTTAGCCCTGGAGGGCCGCACTCTGGCCAGCCCCGAGCAAACGCTTAACCTCTGGCCTCCGGGGGAGGCTTGGCTGAGGGTGGGGCGGCAGAGGCGAGGCCCCCAGCGGGTGGGGCCCTTCCCTCCCGAGCGGCCCCGCCTTAGGCTGGGCTTGTTTACCGAGGCCGGGCCTGGCCCCCTGCCCGCCTGCCCGCTCTCTAGTGAAGGTGACTTGAACCTGGGCTGCAGATCACGTGGGCCGAGTGGAGCTGACCCTGGGGCTGGATGTGGTGTGGACTGGGGCGGCCGGGGGCCTCACCCCAGGGAGCTGGGCCACCAGTGTCCCCCTGACATCCAGCTGCTCTTGTCTGAAGCCGCGTCTGTCCCTTGGGGAGCACCAGGCGGTGCGGACCTGTGGAGGGGCAGCCGGTTCCCCACTTTGGACACCGGGGCTGGGACAGCTGCGGCCAGGCTAGTACGGCCTCTCCTGGCACCGGCGGGCGTCCGGGGTGTTCGGAGGCACCTCCAGCTTCACTTCCTGCCTGACTCAGCTCTGTCCAGGGCTGTGGGGTTTGCAGCTAGGGGTCCTTTTGCTGGAGGCCACCTGGGCTGGTCCCGCGGCCTCCAGGCGGGCCAAGGAGGCAGGTGCCTTGTCCCCAGGGAGCTGCACTCTGCACACGAGCCTGGAGCTTCAGGACCCGGGGAGGGTGGACGGGAGGCCCTGCCCGCCCCTGTCCACCTTGGCGGTGTCCAGGATCCTCTGTCGTGTTCAAATAAGGAAGCCGATGATGGCCCTGGTGTCCGAGCCAAGAGGGCCCTGCGCCCTCACTGTCCCCACAGCTGCCCTGGGTCGCAGAGCCCAGCGCCCATCCTGTGACCTTAGGGGCTCAGTCCTAGCTGGACACGCGTGGCCCCCTGCCCTGCCTTCCGCAGGGGCGGCCCGCTCCTCCTGTTCTGCCGTGGGGACCTCACGCTCTCGCCCTCTCCCCTTAGCTGGCTTTGTGCGGCCCCCGCTGTCGCAGGAGGGGCGGGCGGGGGGCAGCGTGGAGCTGCATTGTGAGGCCGTGGGCCGCCCGGTCCCCGAGATCCAGTGGTGGTTTGAAGGGGACGGCCCCGGCGACAGCAGCTCCCAGCTCTGGGACGGCGCCCGGCAGGGCCGCGTGCACATCCACGCTGCCTACCGCGAGCATGCGGCCAGCACCGTGTCCATCGCCCAGCTCAGCGCCGAGGACGCGGGCACCTACGAGTGCTGGGCCAGCAACGACCCTGACCGCAATCACCTGACCCGGCCGCCCAGGGTCAAGTGGGTCCGTGCCCAGGCCAGCCTGGCGGTCCTGGAACGTGAGTGGCAGAGCCGTGCCTCAGTGTCCCTTTTGTGCCATCGGCTCCCACCCAGTAGAGCCCAGGCCCTCTCCTGCCCGGTTCTGTCCCTCCCACCCCGCCCGAGCAGTCTGTGGCCTGGATGCGGGTGGGCCCCTCGACCCCCTCCTGTCTGCCCATGCGTCCATCGCTCCCACCCGCTTCGTCCGTGCTCCCTCCCTCCGTGGGCGCCTGTCTGGCTCTTGTCCTTGTCGGTGGGGCTGGGTCTGCTCCCTGGCTCAGCCCAGGCTCAAGGCTCTCCGGACCTCCCATGGGACCTGCTCAGCTGACTGTGAGGCCGCTGTGTCTGAGCCTGGGTAGGGCTGGGCAGGGGCGGTGGGTGTGGGCGCACTGGGGGGCTCCTGAGGGGCAGCCCCTCCTGACAGAGGGGGTCCATGGGGGGCTGGGCTGCACACATGCTGCTAGCTGGGAGCTGTCGTCGACCCCACGAGCTGATGCCTAGGCCACACCCCCGTGCACGAGGGCCCTCCGGAGGGCACCCTCTGAGCCAGGCCTCGGCGGGGCGGGGGGAGTGCTGCAGGGGGCCAGCCCCTCCTCTCCTGCCCCTTGTTGACCTCTCGCCGTGGCCTCCCAGCGGGCACCGTCACGACTTCCGTGCAGAGCGAGGAGTCCGGGGTGCGGCTCACCTGTACCTTGAACAGCAGCACCGCGGGCGTCACCGGGCACCGCTGGCTGAAAGGGGAAAAGCTGCTGAAGGAGGATGACCGGCAGGATCTGACCACCGAGTACCAGTGAGTGTGGGCCGGGCCTGCCCAGGCGTGGGCCAGCGTCTCAGCCCGGATCCTCCTCCCGGGGGCCGGGCCTGCCCAGGCGTGGGCCAGCGTCTCAGCCCGGATCCTCCTCCCTCCCGGGGGCCGGGCTGGGGTGGGGGGCCAGCGTCTCAGCCCGGATCCTCCTCCCGGGGGCCGGGCCTGCCCAGGCGTGGGCCAGCGTCTCAGCCCGGATCCTCCTCCCTCCCGGGGGCCGGGCTGGGGTGGGGGGCCAGCGTCTCAGCCCGGATCCTCCTCCCGGGGGCCGTGCCGGGGGCCAGCGTCTCAGCCCGGATCCTCCTCCCGGGGGCTGGGGCAGGGGGCCAGCGTCTCAGCCCAGATCCTCCTCCCTCCCGGGGGCTGGGGCAGGGGGCCAGGGTCTCAGCCTGGATCCTCCTCCCGGGGGCCGTGCCGGGGGCCAGCGTCTCAGCCCGGATCCTCCTCCCGGGGGCCAGCGTCTCAGCCCGGATCCTCCTCCCTCCCGGGGGCCGTGCCGGGGGCCATCGTCTCAGCCCAGATCCTCCTCCCTCCCGGGGGCTGGGGCAGGGGGCCAGGGTCTCAGCCCGGATCCTCCTCCCAGGGGCCGTGCCGGGGGCCAGCGTCTCAGCCCGGATCCTCCTCCCTCCCGGGGGCTGGGGCAGGGGGCCAGCGTCTCAGCCCAGATCCTCCTCCCTCCCGGGGGCTGGGGCAGGGGGCCAGGGTCTCAGCCTGGATCCTCCTCCCGGGGGCCGGGCTGGGCGGGGGGACCCGGGGAGACTGGGTCTGCCCAGGCCACGGGCCAGCGTCTCAGCCTGGATCCTCCTCCCGGGGCGCGGCCCAGGGTCCTGCATGAGCCCCTCCGCGGGCCCAGGCTCACGGCTGCTTGTCTTGTCGCAGGGTGACCGGGGACGACAGGTTTGGCGAGTACTCCTGCCTCTTCCTCCCCGAGGACACGGGCAAGGCCACGCTGACCGTGGACGGTGAGCGGGGGTCGCGCTGGGGGCCCCAGGGGTGGGGCTGCTGCCGTGCCTGGGGTGCGAGGCTCCCTCCGGCTCCCCCCAGGGCCCCCCAGAATTAAGGCTGCGAAGAAGTCGGAGCACGCCAACGAGGGCGACTCGGTCACCCTGCTGTGCAAATCGGAGTCCTTCCCCTCCGTGACCGCCTGGGTCTGGTACAAGGTGGCCGACTCCGGGGACCAGGTGAGGGCGCGGGGCAGGCCAGGGGGCGGTGGGGGCCGCGGGGAGCCCTGTGGGGCCGGCCTCAGCCTCCCCCTGCCCCCTGCCCCCAGGTCATCCAGAACGGCTCCCAGAGCAGGTTCTTCATCAGCCACTCGGAGGCCCGGTCGGAGCTGCTCATCAAGGACCTGAACCTGGCCTCGGACCCCGGCGAGTACGCCTGCAACGCCACCAGCCTGCAGGGCACGGACGCGGCGGTGGTCACCCTGCGCGTGCGCAGCCGCCTGGCCGCCCTCTGGCCCTTCCTGGGCATCGTGGCCGAGGTGCTGGTGCTGGTCACGGTCATCTTCATCTACGAGAAGCGTCGGAAGCCGGATGAGGTGCTGGACGGTGAGTGACCCCCCAGGGGGCGCCACCACCCTTGGCTCAGGCCCAGCCGCCCCTCAACCGCCCTGCGGGGCCTGGGTGCGCCCAGGAGAGGAAGGGGGATGGGGACAGGGACCGGGACTGGGAAGGGGTGGTCCAGATCCCAGCGCTGGCTGTGGCTGCTGGGGGGCAGCACTGACCCCTGACCCTGCCCTTCTCTTCCATGTGGCTGTGGTGCTCAGACGAGGACGCCGGTGCCGCGCCACTGTGAGTCCCACTGGGGAAAGGGGGCTACAGGCTCCTGTCCTCAGCTCCGCTGGGCCCTGTGGGGGTGGGGGGTGGGGGCTTTGTCTCTGGCCACATGGTGGGGGCCAGGCTGCAGGCTCCTGTCCTCACCTGGGCCAGGCCCTGGGGGGGGCCTTTGTCTCCGGCCACGTGAGGGGCCAGGCTGCAGGCTCCTGTCCTCAGAGCTCAGCTGGGCCCTATGTCTCCAGGAAAAGCAGCGGGCACCATGTGAATGATGACAAGGGCAAGAATGTCCGACAGAGGAACGCCAGCTGAGCCGGCCACTCCGGGTGGGGGCGGAGCTGCGGAGGAGCTGAGCCCTGCCCACCAAGGCTCTGCCCAGGGCTGGAGGCCACACCCCTACACCTGCCTGCCCCAAGGCTCCGCCCAGGACCAGAGGCCACACCCCACAACTGCCTGCCCCATGGCTCCACCCAGGGCTGGAGGCCACACCCCTACACCTGCCTGCCCCACGGCTCCACCCAGGGCTGGAGGCCACACCCTTACACCTGCCCTCCAGGCCCCTTGTCGCTCTGGGTCCCCCCCACTGGGGGGCCTGCCCTTTGAGGAAGGTCACAGGAGGCCTGTCCTCCAGCCTGTCTGGCCACGCCCTGTGCTTCCATTTTTATTCCTGGCTTCTGAGGGCACAGGACAGCTGTGGGGCCTCAGCTGCCCGCAGGGTGACAACCTCGTCCCCCAATAAAGACTGACCCCACCCGTGCACTGTGGCTTTGTCTGCCCCCAGCTGCCCCAGGCTGTGGGGGTTGGGGATATCAGGCTGGGGCGGGTAAGAGGGCTGTGGTGGGCCCTCTGATCCCTGGAGGGAGGGACAGTGACCACCCTTGGAGCCCAGGCCTGACAAAGCCCAGGCCCCCCACTCCTGCCGGGGATGGTGGGGGACTTCCTGCCAGGCTCAGACCCTTCCCCCATTTCCACACATGGGAGGGACTTCCTGCCAAGCACAGACACCCCCCCCCACACACACACACACAGGGGGTGGATTTCCGGCTCGGTGCTGCACCCCCCCCCAGGCTTCCTGGACACATGGTACGGCGCTCTGAGACCTAGTGTCCCCTGCAGAGGCCTCCGGCTGAGCCGGGACAAGCATCCACTTCGGCCCTGAAGGGTGCTGTGGGTCCCCAGGACCAGGGGGCCTCTGCTGCTGGCCCAGCGCAGCTGCACAGATGCTGGAGGGGACTGGGGGTGAAGTTTGGCTGTGGGGGGGGGTGGCGATGTGGGGCCCTGGGCCCTCAGCAAGCCTCTGCACCTGTGCCTTGGCTGGCCAGCCCCTCCCGAATGCACTGAGAGGCCGGAGATCGGGTCAGACAGGGTAGGAGTTCTCAGTGTTGGAGGGATGCGGTATTGTGCCACACAGGCTGAGGGTGGTGGTGCAATGGGCTCTGCTGCTTGAGACCTGCGTCCTGCGCCCTCCTGTCCTCCCAGCTCGGGACTGGGGCGGCTCTGAGACGGGAGCTCCATTCCCCAGAGCCCTGGGCCAGGTGCGCGGTGAGGGGCCCGGAGGAACGCAAGACTTGGCTGGCTGCGGTTCTGCTTGGAAACCCAGACCCGAGCGCCCAGCGCGGCCGCAGAAGCCCGCGCTTCCTCCTGGCAACCACCAGAGGGCGCCACGCACACACCGAGCAGGCGCGGACCCACAGGGAGCCGTGTGCGTCTTCCCGGCTCCCAGCAGGGACTCGGCACCACTCTCCCGGCTGTCGGACGCACCGTGGTTTGCGTCCCTCTGGCTCGCCGCCGCCTCGAGTGGGCAGGACAGGTCCCCTCTTGCATTTGCTTGGCGAGGGGCAATCCTAGGATGCTGGTTTGGTGCGGCCAAGGGTCCCACGCACAGGCAGAGAAAGGCCAGTCCAAGAGAAGCCGTGAGGGGCATTGGACGCCCGTCCCCCCGGGGTACCCCAGCTGGCTGCATTGAAGGCACCAGAGATCCTGCCGGGCCTGCACCTGCCTCAGGGCAGGGGCACTGGGGTCCCTCCCACCCAGGTGGAGCTCCCACTTCCTGGCTGCAGCCTGCCTGCCTGCCTTGCAAATAAAATGAAAATACCAAAACTTGAAAGTTTTTTTAATTTAAAAACCTTGTCACATGGACATGCTGCCGGAGGGTCCGTGTTCATTCAGGGAGCGCCTGCTGTATGCCCCCTGCACCCAGGCCCTGTCACAGCAGCTGGCTCACTGGGTGCTCAGCAGGGGCGCCCAGTGGGCAGAGGGGCAGGGCTGGGTGTCCAGCAGACAAGGCCCATTCATGGCGGGAGTCCGGCGGGCACAGCAGCTGGCTGCCCGCCTCTCCAGGGCGACAGTTGCCCCTCCCCCGGCATCCTGCTGTGGAGGCCCTGGGGGCCTGGCACCGACATCCTGGGGACGTCCCTTAGGGCTGGAGCACACCGGGCAGCAGGATGCCATGCCATGGCCCCCGGCAGAGGTGAGGGTTCACCAGATGCCCGTCCCCATGCTGCACCCCTGGGCCTGGGGCAGAGCAACTGAGGGTGCCCAGCACTGGGCAGACTGCAGCTGCACCAGCCTTGCGTGGGTCACGTGTGTGCCTCATGTGTTTGTGCGTGGGCTGTGCGTGTGTGGACCAGCTGAGAGCTCCTCCCTGGACCCCATACCTGGGATGAGCCACGCCCCCTTGCTAAGCAGGAAAAGGGTGTGCAGCCACTTCGCTGGCTGCCTGGAGCCAGCCTTCCGCACGGAAGCCCCCAGGTTCTCAGCTTTGGCCCTGGACACGGCACGGATGGGGGAGGTGCGAGCAGAGCGGAAGGGTGAGGCCTTGGGGTCTGACGAGGCCGGCCTGCTCAGGGCCCAGTGGGCATGCAAACTGGCCCAAGGGAGGGACCAGGCAGCCCTGGGGATGATAGACGTGGCCCCCACCCTTACCCTGCCCCTGTCACCCACCTGTGGTGCCCGGGACCTTGACCTCTGTCACACACGCAAGGTGTGACGAGGTCTCAGGACTCTGCTAAGGCCACGCCCCGTCCAGAGCACCTGCTGGCCCCTGTCCTGCATGGCCTGCTCAGTGGGTGGTCAGTGACAGGGCAGCACCCACCTGGCTGTGTGTCCTGCCTCTGCAGCTCCAGGCCCAGGTGTTGAACCTGCATCTGCAGCCTAAGTGGACGGGGCGGGTGTTCTCATCGGTGGCCCAGCTGGGGGCACAGGCTGTGGTGACAAGAACCTGGTGACCTCTGGGCCCCTGCTGTGGGCATGGCTCGCCCTTGAGCTGGCCATGTCCACCTCCGCTGGTGCCCAGATGTGCTTCAGGACTCTGGCAGCCAGCCCACCCGGCACATCCCCGTGGTAGACACATAGAGTCCACTTCGGCTGGAGCCCAGTTCTGCCAGATGGGCCGTGGCACTGCCAATGCCACCACCGAGAGCTGCCTGGGAGACAGCTGCCCTGTGGCCAGCACAGGGTCCCCAGGGTGTGGGGCAGTTCAGCAGGGCACGGAGTGGCAAGCCAGCTGCATACGCTCTGCACCCGGCCGGCATCTGCAGGTGCAGGGACCCCTCGACCCTCTGCCCTTGGAAACAGACCCCAGCAGGTACCACCTTGGTGGTCCAGCAGGACAGCAGGGGGGGGCTCCAACCTGCTGAGTGGCAGACCCCTCACTGCCCCTTCCTGACCCACTCTGGGAGTCGGGGGGGGGGGCAAGGTCACTGGGGTCCCTGGCTTCAGCCCCAGAGGCTGGGAAGAGGGGGAGCAGCCAGAGGCCAAGCTCTGGGACCCTCTGGCCCCGGTACCCCGTCAAGGTCCTCGCTGGGCTCCAGCGCACCGATGCGGGGGCGGGGGGCCTCCAGAGCCTGTGGTGGCCACGACCGCCACCCTCCTCGTGCTGGACACTTCCTCGCTTCCCCGCTGCGCAGGTCCTGGGAAGGGGGAGACACACGGGACCCCCAGTGGCCTGCCCTCCCTGCACGCCTCAGGGGTCTGTGCCCAGGGCCCGCCTGATGGCCGGGAAGAATGCACTTTTGTGGCGGAAATCTGCGAGCCGAGCCGTGACCTTGGGCTTGTCCTTCGCTCGGCCGCGCGGGCCTCAGTTTCCCCTCGGCTACCTCCGCGGGCCCGGGGGCCGCATGACCTTGGGCGTCCGACCCCGCGGCCTCAGTTTCCTCCGCCAGGGCGCGGCGCGCGGGCAGGGGGCGCGGGCAGAGGCGGAGCGACCGCCCCCGCCCCGCCCCCGTGGTCGAGACTCCGCCCCCCGCCGCGCCCCGCCCCGCCCCCGCGCCCCTCCCTCGGGCTCGGGCCGGCGGCGGCGGCGGCCGCTCCGCTCCGCACTGCCCGGCGCCGCCTCGCCATGGACGCGCGCGGGGGCGGCGGGCGGCCCGGGGAGAGCCCGGGCGCGACCCCCGCACCACCGCCGCCGCCGCCGCCGCCGCCGCCCGCGCCCCCCCAGCAGCAGCCGCCGCCGCCCGCGCCGCCCCCGGGCCCCGCGCCCCCAGCAGAGCCCGCCCGGCCCGAGCCCGCGGCCCCCGGGGCGGCGGACGAGGGCGGCCCGCGCGCCCGGCTCCGGAGCCGCGACAGCTCGTGCGGCCGCCCGGGCACCCCCGGCGCGGCTAGCGCGGCCAAGGGCAGCCCGAACGGCGAGTGCGGGCGCGGCGAGCCGCAGTGCAGCCCCGCGGGGCCCGAGGGCCCGGCGCGCGGCCCCAAGGTGTCGTTCTCGTGCCGCGGGGCGGCCGCGGGCGCGGGGCCGGCGGATGAGGCGGGCAGCGAGGAGGCGGGCCCGGCCGGGGAACCGCGCGGCAGCCAGGCCAGCTTCATGCAGCGCCAGCTGGGCGCGCTCCTGCAGCCCGGCGTCAACAAGTTCTCGCTGCGCATGTTCGGCAGCCAGAAGGCGGTGGAGCGCGAGCAGGAGCGCGTAAAGTCCGCGGGGGCCTGGATCATCCACCCGTACAGCGACTTCAGGTAGCGCGCGCCTGGCTGCTGGGCCCCTGGGTGACCTCCGGCGCGCCGGGACGCGCGAGGCTCCGCCCTCAGGAGCCCCGGAGCGCCCCCTTCCCCGAGCGCGTCAAGTCCGTGGGGGCCCGGATCATCCACCCGCCCGGCGACTTCAGGTAGCGCGCGGGCCGTCCTCGGGGGGCGCCCTCTCCCCCGCGCCCTGTCGCAGGACGCGGCGGCAGAGCCCGGGGCTGCGCGCTGAGGACGAGTGGAGGGCAACGCGGCCTTCGAGGAGGAAGGAAGGGCGGCGGGGAAGGGGTTAAGTGGGGCCTGAGGGGGGCGGCGCGCGGCGTCCCCGCGCGCCGCGGGAGCTGTGCGGGGTGAAGGTGGGCGTGTAGCCGCCGACGCGAGTGAGAGCGGATCGTGCGCGCCCAGGCGCGGTGCAGGGTCCAGAGCTGGGCCGCTGGGAGTGGGGTCATCTCTCCCCGGGCGCGGGAGCGAGATGAACGTGAGCTGGGCCTCGGGAGCAGGGCTCCGGGGGATGCGGGCCCGGTGGTGCGGGAGGCGTGCGCCGGGTGTGTCCGGGCTGCGTGCGCGCGTGCGGGGTGTGGGGGGCGCCTCTGGGGCCCTCCTGGCCCGCGCTCATGGTGCGCGCGACTTCAGCACCGCGGACAGCGCCCGGGCCCGCCGCGCCCTCCGTCCTGGCTGTCCTCCCCCGCGCCTGGGAGGACGGAGCCGGGATTCTCTGCTCCTGGACGCCCCCTACCCAGGCCTGGGGAGCAGGGTCTGTGGAACCTTCTGGTTCTCGACCCCTCCCCACCCTCACTGCCTGAGAACTGCAGACTCTGGGGTCCAGGGCCATGGAACAAAGTTCGGTTCCCAGCGGTGCAGTCAGATCCCACCAGCAGCCTGACCTTGCCAACCCCTGTCCAGCTCAGAGAAGCCCGGGTGGGTCGGCTCAGTGGTCCTGTCCTTGACACAGGACGGTCAAGAGCCATGGGCTTCCTGCTCTTTGCCCAGCCCCAGTGCCAGCTGGTCAGAGGGCTGTGTCCCCCCTCCAGCCCAGTTCCCTCCAGCATGACCGCCCCACCCCCAGCAGGACGCCTATGGGCGGGGAGTGGGTACAGGGCCAAGGCTGGGCACTGAGCCAGCCGTCCCTTCCCTGGGCAGTAAGAAGCCTTGGACTTACTCCTGCTGGGGGCAGCTGTCTCCAGGGTGGGTGGGAGATGCTGTGGGCGGCGGGAGCTCATCCAACTGCTGTGATCAAGTGAGGGGCCAGCCAGACAGAAGAATCGTCTCTGGGGGCTGGGGAGGGGGGGCAAACGTGGGACTAAGATTAACCAATTAATTAATTTGAAAGGCAGAGAGGGAGGTCTTACACCTGCTGGTTCACTCCCCAGGTGGCCGAAGCTGCTGGGGCTGGGTCAGGTTGAAGCCAGGAGATTCATCTGGGTCTACCACGTGGGCTCAGGGGCCCAAGCACTTGGGCCACCCTCCACTGCTTTCCCAGGCCATAGGAGGGAGCTGTATCGGAAGTGGAACAGCTGCGACTCAAACCAGCGCCCATGTGGGGCGCTGGCCCCGATTAGCTACATTTTAAAAAGGGACCTAAAAGTTTCCCAACAAGGTCACTCGGGCCTCAGGCCCTGCTGTGGTCACCATGTGCCCCCAGACCCTGGGATCCCACAGAGACAGAGCCACACTGCGGGCACCCGGCTCAATTCAGAACACGGACTTCTGCCGTGGTGTGGTGGGTGCACGGCAGGGCAGGGGCCCTCTCCAGGCCTGTGGGAGAGGCGGGCAGTGGACAGCGTGAGTGCCAGGGGCTGCTGGACCTGAGTGGGACCAAAGCAAACACTGAAGTTCATTCTTCTCCTGTGGACTTGGACAAGTACCTGTGTGTGCTCATGCATGTGTCTGTGTCTCATGTGTCTGTGTCCGCGTGTCCATCTGTGTGGGGTGCTGGCCAGGGTCCTCTCCATGTCCCCTTCACGTTGTCCTTTCTTCCTCATGGCGCTGTGGGGTGGACACTGTCTGAGGCCCTGTCCCAGGCCAGTGCTGTCCCCTCCTCGAGCGTGAAGTTTGCTTTCTGCCCCGGATTCCTCTTCAATAAACCGGCCTGGGCCCACCTAGGACCCTTGAGGACCCCTGCCGAGCTGGGGATGCTGTTCCGGTTCCAGGTCCGGGCAGAGGGGGCAGGTGGAAGGAGGGTCCTGGGCATCCTGGGCAGAGGGCACTTGAGGGACGGGGGCTCGGGCTAGATGGTCTGATGGCGGCCGCGGCAGTGCTCACTGACTCTCAGGGCCTCCTTCTGGGTAGGGGAAGGTCCTGGCCCCAGCTCTCCCCACCCTGCAGCTCTGCATGGGGCTCTTCCAGTCCACAGCACACGTGTGCCACGCTGCTGAGAGACAGGGGGCAGGGGCCACGTCCTCCAGCCCCCCACAGTGGCAGCTGGGTGGCCATGGCAGGCGTCAGTCACCAGCCTCTTCTAGGGGGCGTGGGAGGAGGGTGGCTCCCTGTTTTTTCCCTAACTCCCTGCTCAGGAAACTTGCCCTACCGTG
The DNA here is from genome assembly GCA_949820135.1 of Sylvilagus floridanus. Lineage (NCBI taxonomy): Eukaryota > Metazoa > Chordata > Mammalia > Lagomorpha > Leporidae > Sylvilagus > Sylvilagus floridanus. Next base: position 188,255 of record OX463229.1, read on the forward strand.
ACCTGGGGGTCCCTGCTCAGCTTCCTGCTGCCCGGCCTCTGACCCTCACCCCACATCCGGCCAGCCCAGGGTCCCATGCCCCCCTCCCCTGCCCGCGGTGCTGCCCCAGGCTTCTCTGGCCAGGGGAGCCGGCATCTCTGTCTCTTAATCTGTGACACCTGCTGTGCAGCCCCAGCTCAGACCCTAAGCCCTCTAATCCCTCCGGGATTTACTCCCTGATTCCTGGCTGCCTCCCGCTCCACTCCAACCTCACACCCTGCGGGGAGGGCCTGGCCTCCACGCTGGGGTCTCAGCAAGAGCTGAGGACCCCCGGGGCTGAGCAGCAGAGCTGCGAGCTGGCCCCTCACAGCCTGACACGCCTCGGTTTCCCCACCGTCACCCGAGCTGGTGTCTGATCAAGCCGGCTGCCGTGGGACCAGATGACCTTCGGGGTCAGGGAGCTCCTGAGGCCGGACAGTGACCCGGGGGTCTGAGCAGGGAAGTGGCTGGGGGTGGAGGTGGGGCTGGGTCTTCCCAACACCCCAGGTGCTTCCCCATGGCCCTGTCTCCCTGCCCCCGCCCCGTGATGCCCAGGTCACTGGTGGGCAGGGGCCAGCCCGGGCCAGCCCGAGTTGGGCCCTGGCCAGCCTCTGGCTCTCGCAGACAGAGCTGCTGTGCATGCCTGAGTATGAATTGCTTTTTAACGACTTTCTCTTCCTTTTGGAGGATTTCCTCGGGATCCGTTCCCCGAGGTGGACGCCAGGCACCTTGGGGGCCGCGCGGGGAGGGGCGGGGCCTGTGGGAGCTCCTGCCCGGGACAACATCCAGCCTTTCTCTGCCTGCATTGAGATAGGGCGGTGGGTTCAGGCCCAGCCCCTCTCATGGCTGCCCACTCAGCCATGGGACCCCTGCCCTGGGCGGCCTCTGCCCCACTCCCAAGCTCCCACGAAGCTCCCAGCCTCCCCTGCAGTGCTACTGTGAAGCCCCGACCCTCTTCCCCTGACCCCAAATCCTGTGTGGAGCCCCTGACCCTCTCCACCCCCCTCAGTGCTCCCGGAGAGTCCCTGACCCCCCCTCCACCAGTGCCTGCTTGAAGCTCCGCACCCTCGGTCTCTCCCTCGGTTCTAGGCCCACAGACCACTGCGTGGTCTGAGAGTGACTCTGTTTCCGACTTCTACGCGCATCTGCTTTACTTAAAAACTTTACTTGACTAAAACACAGAGGCAGACAGGTGTTCCCCAGGGGCTGGGACCTGCAGAGAGGGAGGACACAGGCGTCCCAGGCGCCTCCTAACAGGACCACCTGCCCTGGGGCGGGGCCTGGAAGGCGGTGGGGCCACTGGGGCGGGCTTTGGAGGGGTGGGGCTGGGGCGGGGCCTAACCTGAGTCTGTGTCTCTGGCTTCCTGGTGTTGGGGCCCAGTTGGGGAAGCCAGACTGGCTTGGACCTCGGACGCTGGGAGCCTCCTGCCCTCTCAGGTGCCCGGCGGGAGTCTTTTTATGCGGGAAAGACTGACACCACACACCGGCCCAGAGCCGTGGGCTGTAACTACACTGAGACAGGCTGGGCAGGTGGGGGCGGCCGCGATGGAGGCGAGGGTCCCTGGGTGCTGGACGGCGGGGAGCTTGCAGGGGGCTAGGCGGCCAGGCCAGCAGGCTGCAGCAGGGAGTGGGGGCCGATGCGGAGAGCTGGCCGCCTGGCTGGCGCTGAGCTGACACGTCTCCCTGTGCAGCCACTCCCGCGGGCCCAGGTGTGCTGGCCTCCGACGGCGGGTGTTCAGTGTGCGCCACCCCCCCCAAGAGGCACGCCGGGTCCTGGTGTGCGAGAGGAGCAGCCTGGGCCTGTTCCTCCTGCCGGCCCTGTCTCCTTGCTGTTTGGAGGCGGGTAGCTTTTTTCTTTTTAATTTCTCAGGCTTTGTCTTTTAAAAATTTTTACTTATTTTCACTTTACTTGAAAGGCAGAGAGAGGACCCCCCCCAATCTCTTGGTTCACTCCTGAAATGCCCCCAACAGCCAGCCCTATGCCACACACACACCCCATGGATTTATTTTAAAGATTTATTTATTTATTTGAAAGTCAGAGTTATACAGAGAGAGATAGAGGGAGAGGTCTTCCATCCACTGGTTCACTCCCCAGTTGGCCACAGTGGCTGGAGCTGCGCCGCTCCAAGGCCAGGAACCTGGAGCTTCTTCAGGGTCTTCCACATGGACTTGGGCCATCCTCTACTACTATCCCAGGCCACAGCAGAGAGCTGGATCAGAAGTGGAGCAGCCAGGACTCAAACCGGTGCCCACATGGGATACCGACACTGCAGGCGGCGGCTTTACCTGCTATGCCACAGCACCAGCACCCCCATGGCCTGTCTTGATTTCTCAGGGTCCCAGTGGGAAGGATGTGGTCAGGGTGCGCTGAGGCCCTGGAGCAGAGCAGGGTGGCAGACATGGGGGCTGTGACGCAGCCGTGGGTTCCTTGGCCTGGGCAGCCTGGTGTGAACAGAACCTGGCCCCAGAATGTGTGCAGAAACAAACCCCAAAGCTGTGGAGGCAGAGCCCCAGGAGTTTAGGCAGATGGTGCTGGGGGGGCAGGGCCCGGGAGGGGCTGGCTGGCCGCCAGGCACCCACTCCTCCCGTGCTCACTGTCCACTGTGTTGTTGGCAGACACCGGGGGCCCCCGGGGTTGAACCCTGAACCCCAAGCCACCAGCCAGGGGGAAGCTTCTCCCGGCCAGGCGCCTGTCAGGTGCTGTCCGTTGTGAGCACGTCCCCATGCCCAGGCTCCTGTCCTGGCCCCGTGCCCAGTGCTCCAGGACGCTGTCAGCGGAGTGACTGCCCTGGCTCTGGGGGGCTGATGGCTCCATGCCCAGTGCTCTGGGACGCTGTCAGCGGAGTGACCGCCCTGGCTCTGGGGGGCTGATGGCTCCATGCCCAGTGCCCCAGGACGCTGTCAGCGGAGTGACCGCCCTGGCTCTGGGGGGCTGATGGCATTTTCCCCGTCGCCAAGGGGCCTGTGCTCATCCCTGCCAGGTGCTCGCTCCCAGCCCGCCATCTGCCTGGGAGAGGCGGGGGCCTCTTCTGCCCCCAGGTGGAGTCCTGGGGTTGACCTTGGGCTGTCGGACGCAGCCCATCATTCCTGTCCCTGCGGCTGCCGGAGCCAACGCCAGACCTTGCCGAGTCCCGTGAGCCTCAGCCTCTCCCCTCTCTCCACACCCTGGACAGGCACCTGGTCCCTGGCTGCAGATGGGCTGGGTCCATCTGCACTGGCGCCTTCTGAGCCAGCGCCCAGGCCCCTCCCCACCCCCACCCTGGGGGCAGCTGTTCTTCAGGCCTTGGGAGTGTTCTGTGTGCACTGAGTGCCCTTGGCCTTGGGAGGGCCAGGCGTGGTCAGCGCCGCGGGGCAGGGCGCTCCCATCCCTGGTTGTCTAGGCACGCAGGCCTGCCCTTCCCCGCAGGTTCTACTGGGACTTCACCATGCTGCTGTTCATGGTGGGCAACCTGATCATCATCCCCGTGGGCATCACCTTCTTCAAGGACGAGACCACCGCCCCCTGGATCGTCTTCAACGTGGTCTCCGACACCTTCTTCCTCCTGGACCTGGCGCTCAACTTCCGCACGGGCATCGTGGTGGAGGACAACACGGAGATCATCCTGGACCCCGAGAAGATCAAGCGCAGGTACCTGCGCACGTGGTTCGTGGTGGACTTCGTGTCCTCCATCCCCGTGGACTACATCTTCCTCATCGTGGAGAAGGGCATCGACTCCGAAGTCTACAAGACGGCGCGCGCCCTGCGCATCGTGCGCTTCACCAAGATCCTCAGCCTGCTACGCCTGCTGCGGCTGTCGCGGCTCATCCGCTACATCCACCAGTGGGAGGAGGTGCGGGGCGGGGCCTGTGCACGCACCAGGTGGGCGGGGCATCGAGGGGCGGGGCTTCTGCACGCACCAGTGGAGGAGGTGGATGGGGTGGGGTCTGTGCAGCACCAGTGGCAGGAAGTGTGGGGCGGGGCTTCGTGGAGCGGGGCTTGCACTTGCACCAGTGGGAGGAGGTGTGGGGCGGGGCTTTGCAGCACCAGTGGGAGGAGGTGAGGGTGGGACCTGTGGCATGGAGTGGGGCTCTGACAGTGCAGGGACCATGAGGGACACATGGGCAGGGGTGGGAGGGAGGGAGGGGCGGCCCCATCTGCAGAGGCAGGCCTCTGGCTGTAGGGCCCCAGGCCAGGGTCTTGGCCTTGGTGGGGGACCAGGGTGAGGCAGGGCCGGGGTGTTGGGGAAGCTGAGGTTAGAAGGAGGACCAGGGACAGTCCCCTGGCCCTCTAGTCCCGCCTCCAGCCTCGGACCCAAAGGGACCCCACTCCCACCATGCCTCACAGGGCCGGGAGTCCAGGGCGACAGGGTGGCCTGGGAGGCGGGAGAGCGGGGCCGCATGTGAGGCCTGCGGCCCTGCCCCATCCCCAGATCTTCCACATGACCTATGACCTGGCCAGCGCGGTGATGCGCATCTGCAACCTCATCAGCATGATGCTGCTGCTGTGCCATTGGGACGGCTGCCTGCAGTTCCTGGTGCCCATGCTGCAGGACTTCCCGCAGGACTGCTGGGTGTCCATCAACAAGATGGTGGTGAGCCGGCCCCGCCCCTGCTGTCCATCAAAATCATGGTGGTGAGCCCAGGCCCCGCCCCTACCCCTGCTGTCCATCAAAATCATGGTGGTGAACCCAGGCCCCGCCCCTCTGGTGTCCATCAGCAACATGGTGGTGAGTCAGCCCCGCCCCCTGGTGTCCATCAACATCATGGTGATGAGCCCGGGCCCTGCCCCTACCTCTGGTGTCCATCAAAATCATGATGGTGAGCCCAGGCCCCGCCCCTACCCCTGGTGTCCATCAGCAACATGGTGGTGAGCCGGCCCCGCCCCCTGGTGTCCATTAACATCATGGTGAGTCTCACCCCCTCTCATTGGGGCTGGGCCGCTGCCTCTGCCCCCCCCCCACCTGCCCAGCCCCATGGCTGAGCTGTACCCTCTGCCCCGCCCTCCCCAGAGGGATCAGTACCCAGCGTTTTATGTAGGACTCAGGCATTTTTTAGAGAATTTTTATTTATTTGAAAGGTGGAGTGAGAGAGATTTTCCATCCACTTGTTCACTCCCCACATGGCCACGACAGCCAGGGCTGGGCCAGGCTGAATCCGGGAGCCTCCCCAGGGTCTCCCACACGGGTGCAGGGGCCCAAGGTCCTGGGCCCTCCTCCGCTGCTCCCCAGGCCACAGCAGAGCGCTGGATGGGAAGTGGAGCAGCCGGGCCTGGACCTGATGCGCCAACATTCGGTGCAGCGTGACAGGTGGCAACTGATGGCGGCCCACGGTGCTGTCCTGTCCTGGGCGATTGTGGCCTGGGACCCGGGTGCTCGTGTGCTGGGGGCGCTGCCCACCCCGAGCTGGTCTGGGCCATTCAGCCAGTACCATGGGGGCGCAGTTACCCCTCTAATTACCCGTGCATGTTCACACAATACCTCCCTCCCTCCCCCAGCGAGAGCAGAGTGGCCCAGCCTGGGGGCCACGCACGCAGGAGCCCAAGGTCCACTCCAGCCCAACTGCCTTGCGGTCTGGGTCAGAGCCCCCCAGCTGGCCTTGCCTTCATCCCCGCCCCCGGGGCGCACAGACAGCCCCTGCATCTCTGTCACCTCTGCGTGGGGAGGGGGCATGGGGCATGGCCCACCCACCCGCTGCTCCCTTGCAGAACCATTCGTGGAGCGAGCTCTACTCGTTCGCGCTGTTCAAGGCCATGAGCCACATGCTGTGCATCGGCTACGGGCGGCAGGCGCCCGAGAGTATGACGGACATCTGGCTGACCATGCTGAGCATGATCGTGGGCGCCACCTGCTATGCCATGTTCATCGGCCACGCCACGGCCCTCATCCAGTCGCTGGATTCCTCGCGGCGCCAGTACCAGGAGAAGGTCGGGGCGGGGGAGGCGCCCCGGTGTGAGGGAGGCGGGGACCCAGAGGGAGGCAGCCCTGGCCCTAGGGCAGAGTGCTGGGTGGAGCTGCAGGGGCAGCAGGGCCCCGCGAGGCTCCCCAGAGCTCAGACTCGGTCCACCCCAAGTCCAAGGCCGTGCCCAGTCCCCTCCGGATGCTGTCCTGTCTGCCCTGCCGGCTGGCCCTGGCCCGGGACCAAGAGCTCCCCCCCACCCCGGCAGTGCCAGCCGGGCCCGGCAGGGTCAGTCGGGTCAGCTGGGCCCCGTGCCAGGCGCCCCGGTGTCCGGAAGCCGGGGGCCTCACGCCCAGACAGGAGCTGGTGCTGCCACCCTCCCGCCGCCACGCGCCCGCTGAGCTCAGGGCAGCTGCGGCCAGGGGGGAGCGGGGGCCGGGACACCCCAGGGTGCCGCCCTGGGACAGCAGGGCCTGGCACCCACACCCCTGTCCTGCTGGAGGGGGGTGGCGCCTTCGGAAGGAACAGGGAGCAGAGCCAGGGCCGTCCTGCAGGTGTTAAGGTTAGATTTCGGGGAGCCGCGCCCCCCTCCGGAGCTGGGTGGCCCGAGCTGAGCCCTGTCCACGCCTCGCCCACAGTACAAGCAGGTGGAGCAGTACATGTCCTTCCACAAGCTGCCCGCGGACTTCCGGCAGAAGATCCACGACTACTACGAGCACCGCTACCAGGGGAAGATGTTCGACGAGGAGAGCATCCTGGGCGAGCTCAGCGGGCCGCTGCGCGAGGTGGGGGCGGGGGATGCACGCTGGGGCCTGTGAGGGACGTGTGGGGCGGGGGACGCACGCTGGGGCCTGTGAGGGACGTGCGGGGGGGGGGGGGGACGCACGCTGGGGCCTGCACAGGATGCGCGGGGGCAGGGGTCGCACGCTGGGGCCCGCGCAGGACGTGCGGGGGGGGGGGGGTGGCGCACGCTGGGGCCTGCGTGGCACCACCAGCTCTGTGGCGCCCACCTGAGACAGGTTTTCTCTGCATCGAAGCCAAGATGTGGGCGGGGCCGTGCGCTGCTGCAGGCGCTGGGGAAGGAAAGGGCTGTCTGCCCTCTCGGGGTCACTGCACCACCGTGGGCTCTGACCCCTTCAGGCCCCAGGAGGCACAGCACCCGGGGATGGGGCGCACACCCTCTGGGGCTCCCAGGAGGCAGGCGCTGTGGTTGACGTGGCTGAGGGGCTTCATGGGGACCCTCCTCACCCCCACCCGCCATGCCCCCTGCCTGAGGCCGGGCAGCTCTCGCCATGGTCATGATGCCGCTGTGTGAGATCGCTGATTCTGTCTTGACGGTTGTCTGCTACTTTCTCTGCGGTACACAGTGAGCGCTCCATGTATGCTCACTCCTACTTGTGTAGCTGGGAACTGGGCAAGCCCTGCTTGTGGTGTACACTCAGGGCTTCCTGTGCAGATACTGCAGGGTCAGTCCCTACTGTCTGTATACAGCAGGCACCCACTATACACGTGTACATGGGGGCTCGTGATGCCTGCCGGCAGCATACGGCAGACACACAGCACACACGTGAACACCAGGCTGACGGTCCGCCTGGGGCCACCCGGTGACGCTGTGCTCCCGAGTGACCTGGCAGGCTGGTCAGTAGCAGCCACAGCCCTGCGCAGCGGGCACAGGCGTGCGGACACGGTCACGGGCGGCCCGCAGGACCCCGCCCCTGCACCCAGCTTTGTTGCCGGACTCCTCCCTCGGGCGCAGTGGGCAGCCACGGCCGGCACCCACCCACTCGCTGCCGGACACTTGGACACTTGCTCTGAGCCGCCGCCCGGCCCCACTCCCGCCCCTGCCCGCAGGAGATCGTCAACTTCAACTGCCGCAAGCTGGTGGCCTCCATGCCGCTGTTCGCCAACGCTGACCCCAACTTCGTGACGGCCATGCTGACCAAGCTGCGCTTCGAGGTCTTCCAGCCCGGGGACTACATCATCCGCGAGGGCACCATCGGCAAGAAGATGTACTTCATCCAGCACGGCGTGGTGGGAGTGCTCACCAAGGGCAGCAAGGAGATGAAGCTGTCGGACGGCTCGTACTTCGGGGGTGAGCGCCAGCGGAGGGGCGGGGCGGGGCGGGGCGGGCGCTCCGCCCAGCGTCTGTCTGAGCCCGCCCCGCCCCCGCAGAGATCTGCCTGCTGACGCGGGGCCGGCGCACGGCCAGCGTGCGGGCCGACACCTACTGCCGCCTCTACTCGCTGAGCGTGGACAACTTTAACGAGGTGCTGGAGGAGTACCCCATGATGCGGCGCGCCTTCGAGACCGTGGCCATCGACCGCCTGGACCGCATTGGTGAGTGCCATGGGCGCCTCCCGTCCAGCCGTACGGGAGGAGCAGGGGCCGGCCTGCAAGGCGCAGGGGGCAGAGGGGGCAGGAGCAGCCACGGGAGTTCTCCGTGGGGGGGGCTGGTGGGGGTTGCAGTCCACAGTGGGGGCAGGGATGGGGGCAGGGATGGGGGCCCCAGGACGGTGGTGAGGAGTGTGCAGACGCTGGACAAGCAGACCCTCGGTTTCAGAAGGCACGCGTGGACAGGACAAGCGCTGCACACAGCAGGTGCTTGCACTTGCGGATGGCACCAGCTGGCTGGACTTGCTGTACACAGCAGGCACTCAGTGCATAAGCGCACACGGCAAGTGTGCAGAGGGTCTGAGGCTCGCTCCACACGTGCAGGGAGGTGCCGCGTGGGTGCCAACATGTGTCAGGATGCACACAGCGGGCGCCGCGGTGCGGGGGCACTGCCCCTGCGCCATGCCCACGCCCTGCCCCCACCCGCAGGTAAGAAGAACTCCCTCCTCCTGCACAAGGTGCAGCACGACCTCAGCTCGGGCGTGTTCAACAACCAGGAGAACGCCATCATCCAAGAGATCGTCAAGTACGACCGCGAGATGGTGCAGCAGGCGGAGCTGGGCCAGCACGGCCTCTTCCCGCCGCCGCCGCCGCCGCAGGCCACCTCGGCCATCGCCACGCTGCAGCAGGCCGTGGCCATGAGCTTCTGCCCGCAGGTGGCACGCCCGCTCGTGGGCCCGCTGGCGCTAGGCTCGCCGTGCCTCCTGCGCCGCCCGCCCCCGGGGCCCGCGCCCGCCGCCTCGCCAGGCCCCGCGCCTGCCGCCAGCCCCCCGGGCGCGCCTGCCAGCCCCCGAGTCCCGCGGACCTCGCCCTACGGCGTCACGCCCAGCTCACCCGCCGGGCCCCGCGCCGGGCCTGCACTGCCCGCACGCCGCCTGAGCCGTGCATCGCGCCCACTGTCGGCCTCACAGCCCTCGCTGCCCCACGGCGCGCCGGGGCCCACGGCCGCCACAGCAGTGCGCCCCGCCAGCAGCTCCACGCCGCGCCTGGGCCCTGCACCCACTCCGCGGGCCGCGGCGCCCAGCCCGGACCGCAGGGACTCGGCCTCGCCAGGGGCAGGCGGCGGCCTCGACCCGCTGGACTCCGCGCGCTCACGCCTCTCGTCCAACTTGTGACCCCTGCCGCGCCGCCCCAGGGGCCCGGGCGGGCCGGGGGCGGGGTCATCCAGACCAAAGCCATCCCGCGCTGCCGCTGCCCGCCCCGAAGCCATAGAGGAGTCCTAGGGAGCTGCAGCAGGAAGGGCGGGCCGGGCCGGCGGGGCACCTCCTCCGCGCCCCTGGCCGCACCCCCATCGCCCTGCGCCCACCCCCATCGCCCCCGCCCCGCCCCCACGGCGGCTCCGCTGCCTGCCGCGAGGGGGCGCCTTCACCTCGGTGCCTGCAGGGTGGGGCCGCCGTCCCGCGGGGTCTCCCAGTGCTGCCCCCACCGCGCTCACGCAATAACCGCCGGCTCTCGCGGCCACGCATCCCACGGGGGCCTCCCGGGCCGAGAGCCGAGGCGGCAGTGCCCCCACGCCCCCCCACCTCCATTCCGCGCAATAAACGACAGCATCGCGCCCGGCCTGGTCTCCGCGCTCCGCAGGGCGGCCACGGCTTTATTCAGGCGGGCGGGGCGCGCTCAGCTGAAGAAGTAGGTGGAGTGCTTCACCTGCTGCAGGTCGAAGGCGCCTGTGGAGGGGCAGCGCTGAGCCGGGCTCCGGCGCACCGGGCGGGCGGGCGGGCGGGGGGCGCCCCCTTACCTGTCTCGGGCACCGCCAGCAGCGTCTCCCGAAGCCTGGTGCTGTGGAGGCGCTGGGAGAGCTTCTGCGACCTGGGGCTGGGGGCGGGTGGGGGTGAGGCTTTGGTGGGGAATAGGGGGGACCGGGCCGGGCCTCACCTGGGGCTGGGGACGGGCAGGGGGTGCAGGGGTAACTGGGCCGGGCCTCACCTGGGGCTGGGGACGGGCAGGGGGTGCAGGGGTAACTGGGCCGGGCCTCACCTGGGGCTGGGGACGGGCAGGGGGTGCAGGGGTAACTGGGCCGGGCCTCACCTGGGGCTGGGGATGGGCAGGGGGTGTAGGGGTAACTGGGCTGGGGACGGGCAGGGGCTGTGGGGGTAACGGCTGGGCCGGGCCTCACCTGGGGCTGTGGGGGTAACTGGGTCGGGCCGGGCCTCACCTGGGGCTGGGGCAGTACCGCTGTACCAGGAACCGGGACAGGTCCTGCAGGATGGGCTGGCTGTGCAGCTGCACAAACTGCTCCCGGCACACCTGGGGAGGGGGCGCCAGGGGCCAGGCTCAGGGCATCTGCGCCTGCCCCACGCTGGGGCCCCGGGCGGCTGCGGGCGGGGCGACAGGTACCTCGTTCATGACGGGGACGTCGGCTGCGTGTGTCCAGAAGCAGTCGTGGACAGACACAAAGGTCAGGCCCTTCCTGGGGTGGGGGCGACACGTGTTGCTGGCCTGCCCCCGCAGCGCTGAGTGGGGAGCCCCGCACCGCCCCCCGGCCCACCTGTAGCAGTGCAGGGCCGTGAGCATCATGTGGGAGGAGTCCAGCGAGTGGATGAAGTTGGGCGGGAACCCGTTCCTCTGCTTCAGCACGTTGGGCCTCCTGCGGGGCCGTGGGGGGCTAGTGAGGGGGCACCGCCCCCGGGCCGTGTGTGAGGGGGCCGGGCACCGCCCCCGGGCCGTGTGTGAGGGGGGGCCGGGCACCGCCCCTGGGCCGTGTGTGAGGGGGGGGCCATGTGAGGGGGGCCGGGCACCGCCCCCGGGCCGTGTGTGAGGGGGGGCCATGTGAGGGGGGCCGGACACCGCCCCCGGCTGTGGGGGGGGCCCGGGCACCGGCCCCCGGAGCTGCCCCCCACTTACTGGCTGGTGTCCGCGCTGACGCTGCAGGAGACGCTCTGGATCCCCCCTTTGACCTGCAGGTGGGGCGGGGGCAGGTGCGGGCGGTCGGTGAGTCCCGTCCAGGCCCCGTGGGGGGGGCAGGGGTGGGGGGGCAGGCGAGGTGTACCAGCAGCTTGGCGTCCCGGTGGTAAGGCTGCACGACCGGGATGCCCAGGGGCGTGACCCACTCCACCGCCGAGCCCGCGTGGGAGATGAGCCGGGCGCTCTCAGTCAGCCAGTGCTGCGGGACAGGGCGCCGTGAGGAGGGCCGTGAGACGGCAGGGTAGGGGGGCCATGAGGAGGGGCCGGGAGATGGAGGGGGCGCACCTGAATGGCCCGGGTGCTGGAGAACATCTCCTGCAGGCTGTGGAATACCTGCCGCACCAGGTAGTGGGAGGCCTCCCACACCAGCTCCTGTGTGGGGAAGGGGGGATACTGAGGGTAAGGGGGACACAGGGGCGGGGCCCAGGCCTCCCATACCAGCTCCTGTGTGGGGAAGGGGGGATACTGAGGGTATAGGGGACACAGGGGCGGGGCCCAGGCCTCCCATACCAGCTCCCGCGGGGGGGGGGATGCTGAGGGTATGGGGGACACAGGGGCAGGGCCGGGCCTCCTATGCCAGCTCCCGCGGGTGGGCGCGGCCGCACCTGGGGGAAGTCGCTGAGTTCGCGGAGGCGCTTCTCGATCTGCAGGCGCCCGCCGTAGCGCGTGACGCCATACACCACCGTCATCACCGTCTGCTTCACCACTTTGCGGCTGACGAAGCCCTCGAGGGCCTGGGCCACCTGCACGCCCTGCTCCGCGTCGCGCCTGCGCAGTACCTCCACCTGGTCGAGGCGGGCGGCTGGGCTGAGGACGCTCCAGCGGGGGCGGCAGGCGGAGGCTGTGGGCGTCACCCTAGGGCCTGCCCCACCCAGGGTCTCAACAGGAGCCAAGGCTCCCGGCCGGGCGGGGAGGGGCGTGCGCCCACCTGCGCGGCCACCCCGCTGTACACGTCCTGCGGCAGGTCTGAGGGCAGCAGGTTCACGGAGGCGGCGCCCACGCTGTCGCGGCCCAGAGCGGCGTAGTGCTGCAGGCCATTGCAGGAGCCGTCCTGGGGGAGGGGAGGCAGCCTCAGTGGGACCACCACTCGCCTCAGGACAGGAGGTGCCGGGGGTCGGGGAGCAGGCTCGTGGCTGAACCGGCTCAGGCCCCACGCCCTCCCTGCATGACAGCAGAGGCCACACCGTGCACCCAGCACCGCGCTCACCTGGTGCACGGGGAGGTGGGAGATGTGGGCGGCCGGGTCAGGGGCTCGCACGGCACGCGCCACCTCCATGCAGCAGGCCAGGGTTTGCCAGGGCTCGTCTGCCTCCATCCACCACTTGCGGCCCTGCAGGGGCACCAGAGAGCTGAGCCCAGGGGTCCCTGCATCCGCGGGGCTACCCTTGGGCCAGGAGACAGGGGACCACAGGGAGGACAGGGAGCCGGGGGCACCCCAGGAGCTGCCCAGGCAGGGCAGGCCCACCGTCATGGGCCAGTCCGCCGAGTCCAAGATGTCGTCCATGACCTCATCGGCGAAGGCCAGGCGGGCCTGCAGGGACTCGCGCTTCTTGAGCCCGGTGAGGTTCACCAGGTGGATCTTGAGCCAGTTGAGCCCGTGGGGGCCCAGCGGGCGGCCGTGGGCGAACTCCAGCAGGGCGCGGGCCAGGTCGCTGCCCAGGTGGTTGAAGTGCGGCGGGCAGGGGTAGGTGCGACCCCGGAAGTCCATGTTGTGGGGCAGCCAGAAGACGTGGTGCCGCAGGTGCTGCGCCAGCGAGAGGCGGTACAGGGCGTCCGCCCGCAGGCTGTGCATCTCGCGGGCCGCCTTCAGGCACCGTGCCAGCTCCCGCCGCAGCTCTGCCTTGCGGGCCGGCGAGCTGCCGGGGGGCAGGCGGCCCTCGGGGGGCCGGGGGGCCTCGGAGGGCGGGGCGGGCACGCCCAGGCGGGGGCAGCCCTTGGCCCTGAAGAGCTGCAGCACCAGGTCCAGCACCGGGCCGTTGACGCGCCAGGCGCAGTTCCCCAGCTGGGTGAGGGCGTCCAGGGCCCCGTGCAGCTGGGCGGGCGGGCAGCGCTCCAGGAGCCGCTGGTGCTGCGTGGTGCCCTCCACCGCCCGCATCAGCTTGGTGGGGCTCAGCAGGAAGGCGCCGGTGTGGGGCGACGTCCAGGGCAGCGGGGGACACAGCATGGGCACCTCGGCCGCCTCGAAGGTCAGCGTGGGCTCAGCCGCGGCCAGCAGCAGCTGCGAGTAGGCTGGGTGCGGCTTCAAGATGCCAATCTGGAGGGAGACGGGCGTCAGAGCCTGGCCGGCCGGCGCTGTCAGGGCCGGGCAGGCCTGACCCCACAGGGAGGGCGGGACGCCCCCCAGCGCACCTGGCGGAAGCTGCGGAAGGAGTACACGTGGTACAGCACTGGGATGAGCCGGCAGGCGCCGTGGGGCGCGGCCAGGCTGCGTGGCATCTGCACGGCCTGCACCAGCACCTCGGCCAGCTGCTTGCCCAGCTGCAGCACCACCAGCAGCGGCCAGGGCCGCGGCGGCGGGGTCGCGGGCGCCCCCAGGGTCTCCCAGTACTGCCGCGGCAGGCAGGGCTCGGCCACCTGTGGGGAGGCTGCGTCAGGGGGCGGGCGGGGCCGGGACCAGCGGGATGGGGCGCGCTCGGCCGCGCCTCACCTGGGTGTCGGAGGCCAGCAGGTGCAGGTACTGTAGGTACCGGCGCTCGAGCCGCTGCACCTCACCGCTGAGCCGCTTGCTCTGCACCATGTGGCGGCTGAAGGTCCGCAGGCCCAAGTCCTGGGCCAGGGTGATGAGCGACTCCCCCTGGGCGGGCAGCGCCTGCAGGGTCTGGAGAGGCTTCGGTGAGCCCAGGGCCGCCCTGCCCCGCCCCGCCCGCCCCGCCCACCCCACCCTGCCCGGGCACAGGGTGCACCTGCATGAGCATCCGCACCAGCTCCTGCTCGCTGAGCAGGCACAGGAAGGGGTAGAGGGACGGGCGGCCCTCGTGGGCCTCCCGCGCCAGGCTGGCCTTGGTCTCCTGCAGTGTCCGCCGCAGGGCCGCCTCCCACTGCGTGCGCAGCGCCTTCAGGGTCTGTCGCTGCGGGCAGACGTGGGCCAGGTCACCCACCTCCCTCAGGGCAGCGCCCGTGGCGGACGGCAGGCGGGGACTTACCGCGTGCAGCGTCTCCTTGGTGGGCGGGGGGGCCTTCTCCACAGACTCCACGTGGACGCTGCTGCCCAGCTCCACGTGCAGCTGCTGCCGGAACAGCCTCTGCAGGGTCTTCAGGGGCAGGGGCAGCTTGGGGTAGGACGCGGGGCCGTCCTGCAGGGCGAGGGGGCGTGAGGCCAGCCCGGCACGGCCTGGGCTCCGAGGGGTGGGCTAGGGCACGTCGGGAGGGCCGAGGGCCAGCAGAGCCCAGGGGAACTGTGGGCCGCATCCCCCGTGTCTGCGCTCGCTTCCCACACCTGGACCCGCAGGAGCGCACGCAGCCGACAGGAAAGCGTCAGGCGTGGCCGTGCAGGCGCCGCCAGCGAATCCACGAGGAATCGCTGGGCTCCGCTCGCTTCCTGCAAGGCGTACCCTGTACACGGGTCCCTGGGCCCACGTGGGAGCCGACAGCTCTGGCTCCTGGCTTCCCTCCCAGGCATCGGGAGTGAGGCAGTGGATAAAGACCTCTCTCAGAGAGGAGCTGAGTCAGACACACGAGCTAAAGGCGCGACTAAGGCCAAAGCGCTGAGAATCGAGAGCAATGTCCACACGGGCCAGAGGGGAACGGACACTCCAGTGGTGTGGCCACTCAGAGCCATGCCACACCCACATGGACATGCCAAGTGGTGTGCCACGTCACACCAACAAGACACACCACATTGTGCCATATAGAGCTGCACCACACCCACACAGACTTGCTACGTGGTGTGCCACACAGAGCCACACCACGCCATGTGGTGTGTCACGCAGAGCCACGTTGCACCAAGACACACCATACGTGAGCCATACAGAGCTGCACCACACCCACACGGACACGCCATGTGGTGTGCCATGCAGAGCCACACTGCAGCCACACGGACACACCACGCAGTGTGCCACGCAGAGCCACATCACACCAAGACACCACACTGTGCCCCAGAGCTGCATCACACCCACACGAATACGCCAGCCTGTGCCACGCAGAGCCAGGCCACACCCCCAGGAGCAGGGCTGTGGCCCTGACGTGCTACAGCACGGAGGGCCCTGAGGACAGCACGCTCATGAGACGCAGGCACAGAGGCCACACCGCGGGGGACTCCGCTGACAGGAGGCACCAGAACAGGAAAATCCAGACAAGAAGTGGATTTGTGGTTGCAGGGGTGGGAGAAAGGGTGGGCTGACGGAGTGCTCTGGCCGACCCGGAGGCCCCCTGCATGCCCCAGCCCCGCCCACCCCGCTCGGGCCCTCCCGCTGGGGGCCCACGTCCTGGCCACAAGGCCGGGCAGCTGGAGGCCCTTGGCTGCCGACCACACCCCACCGCCCCCACGCGCCAGGCGGAAGCTCACCGTGGCGTAGACCTCCCTGAGCAGCGTGGAGGTGTTGAGCTGGGGAGTGGGCCGTGGCGGGGGGCTGAAGGCGGGCTCGGCCTTGACAATGGCTCTGAGGAGCAGGGCGTGCTCCTCCTCGGACAGGGCCGCGTCGGTGAAGAGCTGCGCCGGCTGCAGCCCGTCCTGGCGCATCTGCTGCAGACACCTGGGGCGGGGGGCGGGGGCGGCGCTGGGACAGCAGCCTGGCGGGGCGGGGGTGGCGCGGGACGCCGTCTCCCGTCTCCCCGGAGCCACTGTGGGGTGGGAGCGTCTCCCGTCTCCCCGGAGCCCACCCGTCGCCCCGGCCTCCGCTCCCGCTACCTTCGGATGGTGCTGGCATCCTGGTCCCGCCGCCCCATGCACTGCAGGGCGGCGGCGTAGGTCTGCACGTCGGGGGCGAGGCCAGCGTCTCTGACCATCAGGAGCACGTACAGCAGCTCCCGGAAGGCGCCCTGCGGACACGGCGACACGGGCCACTGTGGGGGCCCTGCACACCCCTCCTCAGGGCCGGGCCGCCCCCAGGCCGCTGGTGTCTCCTGAGTGCTTCTGCCCTCCCCACCCTGCACAGAGCTGGGAGCTGGGCACCAGGCGGGCACTCCCCTGTCACTCAGGATGCAGACCGTGGCCACGGCGCCAATGCGGGGGGGGGGGGGGCAAGGTCTCTGCAGGGGCCAGGACGAAGCCACACTGGCTGGGAGCTCCGACCTCCCCCACTGAGTGCCCAGAGGGAGACAACCCAGCCGCACCGGCCACCACGCAGGGCAGGGCAGGAAGACACCTCCCAGGGCCACCACCCCCCCATTCCCAGGGCGGCCTTGGGCAGGAAAAGCCAATGCATCCCCAGCACGCGGTCGCTCGACCAGCTCCCCGTCTGTGTGCCCAGGGACGGTCACCCAGCCCCACCACAGACCCGACTGCTCTGATGACCACGCTTCCGCCCAGCCGGTCCCCTCCTGCCACCAAGAACCCGAGATCCCCCGTGACAGCGTCTGTGCACGGCACAGCCCTAAGTGGGGACCGGCAGCCAAGGCGAATACCCTGGGGTGGGCAAACGCGGGGCCACAAACACCCGGGTCAGGCGGGCTCCCAGGCTGGACGCCGGGGAGGGCCCGCAGGCAGCCCTGGCCTGGCCGGAAACCCCAGCAGGACACCCCTCTGTCCCAGTCACCTTCTCTGAGGGCCGTGTGGGACTACCACCTGGGGAGCCCCGGGGGTTCCTAAGGTGAGGACGGGACGCGGGGCCGGCTCACCTTGCGCGCCCAGCCGAGCAGAACAGCGTTGTACATGGCGAGCGTGAGCAGCGGCTGCCGGCGGGGCCTGCTGTGGTAGCTGACCAGCACGTGGTGCGCTAGGGGCAGGTGCTCGGTGAGGACGCAGCACTCCAGGAAGGCCAGGAGCCTCTGCTGCTGGCCTGAGGGGGGTGCCTGCCTGTGGCCCGGGGCCTGCGCCTCCTCGCGGCTCAGCCTCTGAGGGGCCTCCAGCAGGGCCTGGGCCAGCCGCTCCTCCCAGGGGCTCTCGGGAGCCCCCCGGGCCCCCCGCTGCAGGCAGCTGGCCAGCTGCGCGCTCAGCAGCCGCGGCTCCACGCGCAGGGGCCGGGGCGGCAGCCCCTGAGCCAGCTGCTGGGCCCGCGCCTGCAGCTTCACCTCCAGCCGCTGGCGGCGTCTCTGCAGCGCCTGCTGCTCCTTCTCCAGCTTGTCCGCCCAGCGGCTGCGAGGCTCCGGCGCAGCGCCCTCCGGGGTCTGCCGGGGTAGCGGGGTGCCGCCATCCCCACCGCCGCGTTCCGGGAGCCGGGCCACCTCCAGCCTCTTCACCGTCACCTCCGACACGTTCTCCGCCTGGAGCTGCCGCACCCGCGCCTCCAGCACTGCGGGGGGGGGGGGGGGATCAGAGGACCCCGCTCTGCAAGTCCCTGGTCCCCAGCCTCCCGCCCAGCGCGCCACCAGCACCGGGGCCTCTCCAAGAGGGCACCGCCGCTGCCCGGCCGGGGCGCGAGTTCTGCGCTCATCTGCTCAGGCCTGGGCTCCCCAAACTTGGGAACGTGGATCGCTGACCGTCCCCGCCCCCTTCCCCGTCCCATTCCAGACACTGGAGCTGAGCCGGGGCGGCCCCAGTGCACTGGGCGCTGGAGAAGCCGGGGGTGGGCAAAGCCCTGGGGGTCTGGGCTCGCGGAGAGAGACGAGAGAGGGGACGGGGGTCGGGGGTGACACGATCCGCTCTGGGCTTTGCTTTAAAACCGGAGGCGAGGCGGCCCGCCGGCTCCCGCCTGCACCCGCTGCCCGGCCTCCCCGTCCGTGCGGCGGGGAGCCCACGAGGGAACCAGGGAAGGGGCCCCCCAGCCGGCTCACCCTCCAGCAGATGCGCGCGGCCCCAGTCCTTCCGGGGGTCCTGCTCACAGGGGCTGGCCGACGAACTCCGGCTGCGGCCCAGGGCGCCCCTGAGGGTCCCTGCGGGAGAGGCCGAGCAAGCTGAAGGGGGCGGGGGTCGCCCGCACGGAAACCGCGGGGTCGGCGGCCCTGGCCCGGGGGGCATGGCCGTCGGTCCCAGGCAGGACTCGGGGCTCAAGGCCAAGGGCTCCAACCCCAGCGGGGGTCGGAATGCCCAGTCAAACCCGCGCCCACGGCCGCAGGACCCCGAAGGGGCAGAGGGCCCGAGGCCAGGGGCGGCAGAGCTCGGCGTCCGAGGCCCTGGCTGCAGAGGCGTCCCCCCACCCCCAGGCCGCGTGCCCCATCCCCGCGTTACCTTCTTCGGCCAGGAGCGCGGGGCAGCCCGAGGGGCGCAGCGCCTGCCTGAGCCCCGCCGCGCCGCGGCCCCAGCGCAGCGCCGACATGCCGCCCGCCCCGCCGCCCCGCGCGCGCCGCCTGCCGGGTGTTGTGGTCCCGCTGCCGTCGGCGGCTGCGCAGAGGCGCGCAGGGCGGAAGTGCGACGCCAGGACCACAACTCCCAGGGAGCCGCGCGGCCCGGAGACAGGAGGGCATGCGCCGGCGGAGCGCACTGATTGGCCGCACCCTGAGTTCCCAGGGAGAAGCGAGTGCAGCCGTGGCAACCCGGACGCGTCTCGGTCCGCCCTTGGAACCCGGGACTATCCAGCGATTAGGGAAGCGCCCTGCAGTGTAGCGCTTCCGCCCGTGGCCCGCGTGGGTCCAAGCACAAATTTTGGGTGGAGACTACTTTTTAAAAACGATGTACTTCTGGGCCGGCATAGTAGTTGCGTAGGAGGCTAAGCCTCTGCAGTGCCGGCGTCCCACATGGACGCCAGTTCGACTCCTGGCTGCTCCTCTTCTGATCCAGCTCTCTGCTATGGCCTGGGAAAGCAGTGGACGATGGCCCAAGTCCTTGGGCCCCTGGCCCCGAGTGAGAGACCCGGAAAAAGCTCCTGGCTCCTAGCTTCGGATCGGCTCAGCTCCGGCCGTTGCGACCATTTGGAGAGTGAACCATCGGATGGAAGACCTCTCTCTCTCCCGCCCTCCCCCCTCTCTCCCTCCCTCCCTCTCTCTCCCTCCCCCACTCTGCCTTTGCTGAACAGGTGCACTGATCTCCTCCTGGCCCCCTTGTAGGCGGTGTCTCCCTGTGTCAGGTGCTGTGATCACAGCTGCGTCAGATGCCACCTGCTCTGCAGGAGACCTGACCCTCTGATCTCTGACCTCTGACCCCTGTAGACCTCGCTGGCCCTGACCTGGCCCAGCCCTGGCTGCTGCCTCCGTTTGGGGAGTGAACCAGTGGCTGGGAGATCGATCTCCCCCTCTCTCTCTCCCTCTCTCTCTCTCTCTCTCCCCCCCAACTCTTTGTAACTCCACCTCTCAAATAAATAATAAATCTTTTTTAAAAAATGTACTTGTCTGAAAGTCAGAGACAATGTCTCCTGTCCACCACTTATGCCCCAGAGGGCTGGGCTGGGCATCCAAGACCCCCATGGGGAAGAGGGCTGAGCTGGGGAGCCCGGGGTGGGGGGTGGCTCACCGACTTCAGTCTGTGGTGGTCAGGCTGCCTGGGGCCGCACAGCATGGCCCTAACGGGGTGGCTCAGTTTACCCACGAAGCCCTGGGCTCTGAGGAGCAGGAGGAGTGGGTTAACCCCCCCGGGGGGGGTGGGGCGGACAGTGAGGAATGGGATGGGGCAGCCCCCAGGGTCTGCATCCAGCACTGGCCTCCTGCTGAGCCCTGTCAGGAGCGGGCAGAGCTGGAAGGATGCCCCCGGGGACCCCCACCAAGACCTCAGCAGGTGCCAAGGCCCATGTGAGGCACCGCCCGGGGATGCAGGAGCCTGGCAGAGAGGTCTGGGGGTGGGAGGGCACCCAGGACCAGGGCCCACGCTCCGGAAGGGCTGGGTCCTGGGCCCCCACGGCACATTCCAGACTCGGCTGCCCACGCAGGCCGGGGCTGCTGACGCCAGCGGCCGGGAATGTCTCCAGCAGCCGGCAGCGTCCTCCGGGTCCCGCCCCTGCTCCCCCAGGATGCCCCGGGGGCTGTGACCTCAGCACTGGCTCAGTCCCGGGGACACCCCTGGAACCCCTCAGTCAGGCAGGGCCAGGAGCGGGGGTGGAAGCCAAGATGCAGCTTGCTGTGTTGCCTCCTGGGCCTGGGTTTTCTTCCATGTGTGAGACCCCCACCCATGTTTCAGAGCCAGTGTCAGGCCTGTGCCCCCTGCCCGCGGCTCCTGGAACCTCCCTTTGTGCCCCAGGCACCAGGCCTCACGCCGAGCCAGCCCACGGCCAGCACTGGCTTTGCGCTGCCGAAGCCGAGGTCTTGTTCCCTGTAGCACACGGGTGCACTGGAGGGCCTGGGACTCGGTCACATGAGCTGCACCCGGACGGAGCCACTGGACGTGAGACCTGAGGGAAGCCACGAGGAGCCGTGGCATTTTTCTGGCTGTCTGCCGGGACGAGTTCCCAAAACCTGGTGCCGTGAAGCCGCACACAGTCACTCCCTCTGGTTCCTGGAGGCCAGGGACCCACGGCCGGGACCCTCCTGCCTCCGCCAGCCGCTGAAGGCCCCCACGCAGGGGTCCGCACAGTGCCCTCCTTGGCCTGAATTTCCACCAGTGGCTGCACCGAGGGCCTGGGTGCCGACCGCCCCAGCCGCGTGGCCATTGTTTCCACCCGGGCTGTCCCCAGCCGGGGTAGATCTCACAGCTCCCACAGACTGGAGCCAGGCCCAGAGGGGACAGTACGACTCCCAGCTAGAGCCCCAGCTGTTTCCAGCACAGAAGCTATTGTGGGAGGGGGTGTGGGGGGGGTGGCACCCACCCGACACACCAGTGGGCAGGTGTCCCGAGATCTGCCCGACAGCCTGGCTTTGGCTTCTCTCACTTGTGGGGAGCGTGGGGGGGGGGTCAGGGCGGAGGGCTCAGGGGTCATGGGCACAGGCACTGCTCCACTGCCCTAACCCCACAGGTGGGGGACTCAGAGCCCCTAGATCTGCACACTGATGTGCACGCAGAGGGGTCACAAGAACCCCAAGTGCACACAACACAGCGTCTGCCACAGGGGGTGGGCAAAGGCAGGGGGTCCACACACACCAGGAGCAGCACACAGCCAGGAACGGGGTGAGGCCCAGGGCCACGCTGACACAGACGTGGGCTCCACTGACAGGGGACTCCACAGGGACAGGAGGGGACACGGGGTCGCCGAGGGCTAAGGGGACCGCTCCTGGGAACGCGGTGGAGGCACGCGCCTGACGGATGCACTCAGCCTGGGCGAATTGCATTGTGCGACTCGTGTTCCAGGGAAGCTGGTTCCAGCAAACTCACCGGCACCTGGGACCGCCCCTGGCCCTCTGCGCGAGTCACCTGGGCTTGCGGCTCAGCCAGGAGCTGACCTCATGCCCGGCGCACGGGGCCGCCTCCGTCCCCGGGGCCGACGGGGAGCCCCCGCTGCGTGGAGGCTCTCGGGCGTCCGGCAGGACGCAGGCTCCCGCCTCGTCCCTTTCCAAGCTGCTGCTCGGCGCCGAACAGCGGGCAGGGGTGGAAGGCGAGCGTCCGCCACTCCGCCGGGCGCACCTGTCGCAGGCAGGGCTCGCGCGGGCAGGTAAGCCTGAGAGCCCGGCGCCACCCTGCGGGCCGGCTGCCGCCCACGTGCCGTCCACGAGCCGCCCGCCCCACGCGTGGCCAAGCCCACCCCGGACCCCAGCACCCGCCCCGCCGGCTGCCTCCAGGCCACGGTGGTCGCGGGTGACTCACGCACACTCTCCGCCCCGCCAGGCAGACACACGCGCGCCCGGGCCGAGCGCCGCGTCCTGATTGGGCCGCGCGCCGCGCCAGGCCCCGCCCCCTGCTCCCTATTGGCCCCAGGGGCCCGCCCCCTCGGGACGCCCCGCCCCGGCCGCTGAGGGCCAAGCCGCGCAGCGCCGGGAGGCAGGAGCGGGCGGCGAGCGGGGCGCGCGGCCATGCGCCGCCGCCTGTGGCTGGGCCTGGTCTGGCTGCTGCTGGCGCGGATGCCCGGCGCCGCGGGGACCCCGAGTGCGCCGCGGAGACCGCGCAGCTACCCGCACCTGGAGGGCGACGTGCGCTGGCGGCGCCTCTTCTCCTCCACCCACTTCTTCCTGCGCGTGGACCCCAGAGGCCGTGTGCAGGGTACCCGCTGGCGCCACGGCCAGGACAGTGAGTGCGTGGGTGCGGCGGCGGCGGCGGGGGCGGCGGCCCGCACGGGTCCCAGAGCGCCTCGCCACTGCCGGTCCGCGGCCTCGGTTCCCTCGGCTGCGAAGTGGGCAGGACTGCTGGCTGCTCAGGGGACCCGAGGCTGCGGGGGCTGGGGGGGGAGAGATGTCGGGCCGGGAGCTGGGGCGGGTCGGGCCGGGTCCCAGCCATCAGAGCCGACAGCCACCCTGCCTCCCTGGCGGCTTTCATCTGGGGCTCCCAAGGCCCTCATTAGGCTGCACGCGACCGAGGCAATGACAGGGGACTGGCCGGGCCGGTCCCTCTGTGAGGGCATGGCCAGGCGCGGTGGCCTCGGGCTGGGGGAGAGGCCAGGCGCAGGCAGGTGACTGGGGACGGTGGCCACGTCCCTCTGAGCCTGGGTTTCCCCTCCCAGCTGGCAGCGCTGGGTGGCTGGTGCAAGGGGCTCTTGTCTTTGCTTTCCATGGGCTGTGCGGGGACCCCAGGCCCTGAGGGGCTCCCAGAGCAGAGGGGTGGCCTGGGAGGAGGGGCCTGGGTGGAGCCTGCACAGGAGAGCAGAGGCCAGGGAGAGGATGGGAGCGGGTGGTGCCTCCACCGAGCCCCTCTGCTGGACAGGAAGCTGGCTCAGAGCAGGCTGGGGCCGCTGCGTCACCTGCTGGTGACGGGGTCCTCCCGCTGCTTCTGGTCCCCCACAGCAGCCGGCGTCCAGCCGAGTGTTGCACAGGCTGGACACCCTTGGGAGAGAGGCCCCCTGCCCTTCCGATCTGTCAGAGTCCAGGGCGTGGCCAGCGTGACCTGGAAGAGAGGAGTGAGTGGGTGACCACAGGTGGGCGGGGCCTGGCTCCCTGCCTGACCAAGCCCCCCCTCCAGGTGTGGTGGAGATCCGTTCCGTGCGTGTGGGCATCGTGGTCATCAAGGCTGTACACTCCGGCTTCTACGTGGCCATGAACCGCCGGGGCCGCCTGCACGGGTCGGTGAGTGCCGGCGGGCGGGCGGCGGGTGGCAGACGGGGACCTCTGGCCTCACAGCCCGCCCTTCCCCGCAGCGCATCTACACCGTGGACTGCAGGTTCCAGGAGCGCATTGAGGAGAACGGCTACAACACCTATGCCTCGCTCCGCTGGCGCCATCGTGGCCGGCCCATGTTCCTGGCCCTCAATGGACGGGGGGCCCCTCGTCGAGGTGGCCGGACGCGCAGGCACCACCTGTCCACCCACTTCCTGCCCGTGCTGGTCTCCTGAGGCTCCGAGATACGGCAGCGGCTCAGAGACGGATGTCGGAGGAGCAGGTGGATAGAGTGCGGCAGACCCGGCCCGGCGGCTGGAGGGGAGCTGGGCCCCGGCCACGCACCTCTTCTGCGCATGAAGCCAGGGTCTCCTGGGTGCCAGGTGCTGAGGCCTGGCCAGTCCAGGGAGGACCCAGCAGGCACCTCTTGGGCTGCAGGACACCACCCGGACTCTCAGGGACAGAGGCTGTGGTGCAGCGGGCGCCCCCTGCAGGCCGAGGGCCTCCAAGCTGTCTCTGCCGCGAGGTGCCCGCCGGCTGCACACGGCCAGCGCCCCTCGATACTCAAGTTATCCCCCTGCAGACTTCTGAACCCACAGCTCCCACTCTCCAAGAACAGCGGCTTCCGGCGAGGGGCTGCGAGGCCCGTGGCGGGGCCGTGGGCAGACAGGCAAGCAGCAGCCCATGTGTGTCTCCTGGGTGCAGTGCCGTCCCCACGCGGGTGACGACTGCACACGCGGAGCCCTGGAACTGAGGACATCTGTACCCTGGCCCCCGCCACCGCGGCGCGGGAGACCTGCATGGAGCTCGTGGCTCAGGCGCCGGCCCCGTGGGCCTCTGGGGAGCGAGGCAGCACGTGGAGAATCTGCCGCTCTGCCTTCCAGATAAGTAAACAATGTTGAAACGCAAAACCAGGGACAGCAAAGCCAGCGTCGCTCAGGGAAGACCAACAACGTTCGTGGATGCCAGGGCCTGGGCCCCGCCTGGTGACCTGGGCGCTCGTCGGATCCACGGGGGAGAGGCAGTGGCGCGGGTGGGGCCGCGGGAGGGATCTTCGCCCGACACCGCCCGCCCCGCCCCGCGGCCCGTGCCCACTGCCCGTGCCAGGGCCGGGCCCCCACCCCAGGGCGGCGGGGTCCGGGCATCTCGCTGGGTCTCCCGCGCTCACAGCTGTGGGGCCCGGGGCCTGCGTCCGAACCCCCCCCACCCCGGGATGGACCCCCAGCGCAGGCGCGGAAGGAAGACGCCAGCCCTGTGTGTTTCCAGGGGTGAATTTTAAAAGGCTTCCACCCCCTACACGCACACACGCGGCTTCCCTAGAAGCGTCCACCGCAGCACTTGGTCCCGGGCGTCGCTGGTCTCCAGGGCTCGCTGGCGCAGGAGCGCGGGGCTGTGGGCCCATCCTGGGTGGTGCTCGCCTGGAGCCACAGCCGAACCCGTCTTTCCCCAGATCACGCACGGCCGCGTGTGAGCTAAAACGTCCATTTATTTCAAAGCAGTAATAATTTAAAATTATAAAAACCTTCCCGCCGTTGAACATTTAGAGGGTGTTAGAGACCAAGGGGACGGGGGTCTGAGACACCCCTGGAGGGGCCGCGCCGCCGGTGCCCTCCGTCCGGGAGCACCCATGGCCCGGGCCGTCGCTGCCCCTCTGGAGGGCCGAGCCGGGCCAGCTCCGGTCCCGCCCCGGAGCAGGCAGGGTCGTCCGAGCTCGGCCCACGCAGCCCGCGGCGCACGGGCGCTGACCGCGAGGGCGCCGGCACCTGCAGCCGCGCAGCCGCAGAGGCTGGGAGGGGCGGAGCGCCCCCAGAGGCTTCGGGAGTGCGGCCGGCGTCGGGATCACGAGTTGCTGGTGGCGTTCTCGTTGCTGGGCGAGCTGGACGACGAGGAGGAGGAGGACGACGAGAAGCTCACCCCGCCCAGGCCCGGGGGGTTCGTGGCCGTGTTCTGTCCCGTGAGGCTCTTTCTGCAGACGGGGCAGCTGTCGTGCTGTCCACGGGGAGAGGGCGGCTTAGCGGGGGCGCGGCCGGGGCGGGCGGGGCCGGGGCGGGGCCGCACTCACCTGCTCCAGCCAGGGCACGATGCAGCCGTCGTGGAAGAGGTGGTTGCACGGCAGCTGCCGCACGCGCTCGCCCAGCGCGTAGTCGTCCTTGCACACGGGGCACTCGAGCCCAGAGCCTGGCGGGAGCGGGGCCGGGCGAGGGCCGTGAGAGCCCTGGGCGGGTGGGGACCAGCCAGGACCCCGCGGAGCCCCCCGGAGGGGCGGAGCCGGCCGCGGGCGGGCGCGTACCTACGTGCTCGGCGGTGACAGGGACGGTGGGCAGGGCCTGGATGCGCTCCTTGTCTGCGGGCGGGGGGCCCGTGCTTTCAAACTGATTGAGGAGCTGAAAGACAAGAGGCGAGAGTGCCGGGAGCTCCTCGGGGGCGGGGGCGCGCTCCTGGGCGGGGAGAAGGCCGCCGTCTGCCCGGCCCGCGGGGCTCTGAGCCGCAAGGCTGCGGGACCTGCAAAAGCACCGAGCCTGCGTTTGTCCCGGGGCCGGCGCCCGGGAGCCCAAGACGCCGCGGGGCCACAGGGGCGCCCGCCCCGGACCCACTGCCCACCCTGTGCGAGGGGCCAGACGCTCCCGGGAGGCTCCCGGGCCTGAGTGCCCAGCACCGAGATCCCGCGCGGGGACTTGGGGACACGCCGTGAGGCGGCCGAGGCTTGGACACAGCCGGGTAGCGGTGGCCGGCGGCTCAGGCCTCGCCCAAACTCTGCTGCTCTGGGTCTGGGGCAGGACACGAAGGCGGCAGCCTACCCGTACCTGTGTGATGATGGCATCCAGGCCATTGGCCCCCCAGGCGTAGTCCATCGGGTTCGAGTGCAGGACACCCCTGGGCGGAGAGGACGGGTTCAGTGGGCTGTAGGGGCAGGGGGCCTCCCCAATACTCACCAGGGGCCCAGGCTGGGGATGCCCCTCCACACTCACCAGGGGCTCAGGCCCAGGTTGGGGACGCCCCCGCCCCACACACACTCACCAGGGGCCCAGGCTGGGGATGCCCCCCACACACACACACTCACCAGGGGCCCAGGCCCAGGATGGGGATGCCCCCCCCACACACACACTCACCAGGGGCCCAGGCCCAGGATGGGGATGCCCCCCACACACACACACTCACCAGGGGCCCAGGCCCAGGATGGGGATGCCCCCCACACACACACACTCACCAGGGGCCCAGGCCCAGGATGGGGATGCCCCCCCCACACACACACTCACCAGGGGCCCAGGCCCAGGATGGGGATGCCCCCCCACACACACACTCACCAGGGGCCCAGGCCCAGGATGGGGATGCCCCCCCCACACACACACTCACCAGGGGCCCAGGCCCAGGATGGGGATGCCCCCCCCACACACACACTCACCAGGGGCCCAGGCCCAGGATGGGGATGCCCCCCCACACACACACTCACCAGGGGCCCAGGCCCAGAATGGGGATGCCCCCCACACACACACACTCACCAGGGGCCCGGGCCCAGGATGGGGATGCCCCCCCCCCCACACTCACCAGGGGCCCGGGCCCAGGCCGGGGATGCCCCCCCACACACACTCACCAGGGGCCCAGGATGGGGATGCCCCCCACACACACACACTCCCAGGGGCCCGGGCCCAGGCCGGGGATGCCCCCCCACACACACTCACCAGGGGCCCAGGATGGGGATGCCCCCACACACACACACTCACCAGGGGCCCAGGCCCAGGATGGGGATGCCCCCCCACACACACACTCACCAGGGGCCCAGGCCCAGGCTGGGGATGGTGGCCGGGGTAATGATGCCGTTGACCAGTTGCTGGATGATCCTGGGGCAGACGGAGGGGAGGGTCACACAGGCCGGACTGCGCTCAGCTCTGGCCAGCAGCTCACAGCCGCTGACAGTGCAGGGGACAGAGCACCAGAGAGAGCCGGCGAGGCCGTGCAGGCTCCTGACCACCATGCAGGACCCAGGGGCCCCTGAGTGCCAGGTGGGGCCTGGGGCCTGCGTGGGCTGGCGAGGGGACCAAGCAGCCACACCTCTCGTGGGCAGCTTTCCCGGTCCAACCTCACCGTGCAGGGTCCTGTCCACCCCCAGGCCCCCTCACCCTTCCAGCGTGGGGACGCCTTCGTGCCGGCCGGTGGCCCGCCGTGCAGTGAGCCGGGCGCGGGGCTGCCGGGCGCCATACCGGTGCCGGGACTGGTGCTCTCGTTCCCTCCGGCTCTCAGGGTCCCTGCCGTCATCAGCCTGCGCCCCAGGGGGGAACGTGGGGATCTCAAAGCTGTCGTCAAAGATGCCGAAAGCAAACTGCCCGTAGCCCTGCGGCAGCGTGAACAGCTGCTGGTCGACGTTCTGGGGAGGGAGAGGGACGCTGACCGGAGGCCGGGCCTGGCGGCCAGGGGCGAGGGGGAGGGGCGGTGGCCAGAGGCCGGGCCTGGCGGCACTGTGGGGACACGGCAGGTGAAGCCGCCGCCTGCGATGCCGGCGCCCACGAGCGACTCCACTCCCACCCAGCTCCCTGCTGGCGGCCTGGGGAGCAACAGGGACGGCTCAAGTGCTTGCGGCCCCGCCACCCCCATGGGGGACCCGGCTGGAGTTCCAGGCTCCTGGCCATGGCCTGGCCCAGCCCCGGCCACTGAGGCCACCTGTGGAGCGAGCCCGAGGGTGAAGCTTATGCCCTCGCCAGCTGTTCTGTCACTGCTGGCCAGGGCTCCGGGCAACACCAGGGAGGTGTCGCAGTTGGTTGTGAGCTACAGGGATGCGCAGGGGGCCGAAGGCAGGACTGGTGTCAGTGTCAGTGGTGACGCTGGCCTTGCTGCTGCCCCAGCAGGGTGGACAGCAGTGGGAGGGGCGTGTGGAGGGCCCCCACTCCAGCAGAGACAGCCCTCAGGCCAGGGGCCCGGACCCACCTCGAACGGCTGCCGGCTCTGGCTCTGGTCGGTGGGGGCTGTGGACGGGGCAGAACTGTTCTCTGTGTTCCTGGGGAGACAGAGGTATCAGCGCCGGTGTCTGTCGACAGGGGGCCCCCAGAGGGTCACACCCTGCCTGTGCCCCCATCTCTGGACCTGTGAGCCAGGGCCCCAGGGCGCTGCTGCCAGCCATGGACCCACCCTGGCCTGGGCTGTGCCATGCGGGAGCAGCTGCCCCTCCATCCTCGGCTGCACACCACTGTGAGCCCACATGCGCGTGGCCCCTCCCTCCCCTGCACGGCCAGCATGCCCACCCCCGGCCTTCACGGTTGAGGTCACCTGGTGTCTTCTGGAAGCTCCTCGATGAAGCCAGACTCGCATCTTGGGCAGGTGTAGTCCTGCAGAACAGTGGTCACTGAGGGGGACTGCCTCCCGGGGCCCCTCCTGGACACCCCCACCGGGGTCTCCCAGAACAGGGCCCCCGCGGCCACAGAGGCGCTGCTCGGCGGGACCAGCTGATGCCCAGGGCAGCCCTTCTGGAACACTGCAGAGCCCCGGTGCCCAGATCCCCCCCGGACTGCAGTGGTCACGACGCACCCCCCACAGCAGGCTGTGTGCCCTCAGCCTCTGGCTGGATCCCCAGACAGAGCAGCCAGCCACAGGGTGCGAGGCCATGGGGGATGGACCTGTGGGAGGGAGGGGCCGGGTGAGGGCGGCTCCCACGGGCAGCACATGTAGGACTCAAACGGACGCGGCTCCCAGGACAGGGCCAGCACCGCGATTACGGGCTCCAGGAACACGCCGACCACAACCGCGTCTCGCCCTGCAGCCAAGTCCACGAGTCTCCCGAGAGACACGGCCGCCGAGACAGCCCAGTGCCCCTCACAGGTGAGCGGCGTGCAGGGACCCAAGGACCCCCACAGAGGCCACACCCTGAGCGACTCCGCCGGCAGGAAGCTCCCAGGGAATCCAGGGAGACAGGAAGTGGATGCGTGGGTGCCAGGCTGGGGGAGGCAACCGCAAATGGGTGTGAGGTTTCTTTTGGGGTGAGAATGTTCTGGAATTAGACTGTGGTTATGGTTACGTAACTCTGGAGACCCTGAGCATAAGGACTGTGCACCCAGCGTGCGACATGGGAACACGGCCCCGGGACCCCGGCTGTGCTGTGGGCAGGTGCGGTGACCAGGACGGGACGCCCCACCCGAGTCATCCTGCTTCCGACGTCGGGGCCTGCGGGAACACAAGCCGTCTGCCACCCCGGCTCAGGGCGGGCACCCAGCACCCACGCTGCTGTGACTCAGTCCACCTGGACGGCTGCCCAGGTCCCAGCCACACCTCAGCCAGTGCTGGTGGCTGGCCCCGCCACGAATGGAGACGCAGCTCAGAGGCGTCCTGGCCCTCGCTGACCTGTGTCCACCCCTGGCGCAGCCCACCGCTCAGGTGTGCCCAGGCCCCCAGCCTCTCCCCCACCCACTGCTCAGGTGTGCCCAGGCCCCTAGCCTCTCCCCCACCCACTGCTCAGGTGTGCCCAGGCCCCCAGCCTCTCCCCACACACAGCTCTGTGTGCCCAGGCCCCCAGCCTCTCCCCCACCCACTGCTCAGGTGTGCCCAGACCCCCAGCCTCTCCCCCCACACAGCTCTGTGTGCCCAGGCCCCCCAGCCTCTCCCCCACCCACTGCTCAGGTGTGCCCAGGCCCCTAGCCTCTCCCCCACCCACTGCTCAGGTGTGCCCAGGCCCCCAGCCTCCCCCACACACTGCTTAGGTGTGCCCAAGCCCCCAGCCCCACCCCCCCAGCTCAGGTGTGCCCAGGCCCCCAGCCCCTACCCACCCACAGCTCAGGTGTGCCCAGGCCCCCAGCCCCACCCCCCCAGCTCAGGTGTGCCCAGGCCCCCAGCCTCCTCCCACCCACAGCTCAGGTGTGCCCAGGCCCCTAGCCTCTCCCCCACCCACTGCTCAGGTGTGCCCAGACCCCCAGCCTCTCCCCACACACAGCTCTGTGTGCCCAGGCCCCCAGCCTCTCCCCCACCCACTGCTCAGGTGTGCCCAGACCCCCAGCCTCTCCCCACACACAGCTCTGTGTGCCCAGGCCCCCAGCCTCTCCCCCACCCACTGCTCAGGTGTGCCCAGGCCCCTAGCCTCTCCCCCACCCACTGCTCAGGTGTGCCCAGGCCCCCAGCCTCCCCCACACACTGCTTAGGTGTGCCCAAGCCCCCAGCCTCCTCCCCTCACAGCTCAGGTGTGCCCAGGCCCCCAACCTCCTCCCAGAAACAGCTCAGGTGTGCCCAGGCCCCCAGCCCCTCCCCACCCACAGCTCAGGTGTGCCCAGGCCCCCAGCTCCACCCCCCCAGCTCAGGTGTGCCCAGGCCCCCAACCTCCTCCCAGAAACGGCTCAGGTGTGCCCAGGCCCCCAACCTCCTCCCAGAAACAGCTCAGGTGTGCCCAGGCCCCCAGCCCCTCCCCACCCACAGCTCAGGTGTGCCCAGGCCCCCAGCCCCACCCCCCCAGCTCAGGTGTGCCCAGGCCCCCAGCCTCCTCCCACCCACAGCTCAGGTGTGCCCAGGCCCCCAGCCCCTCCCGAGGTGAGCAGAGCCAGTGCACACAGGGTGCACACACAGTGGCCACCCTGCCCCGGCTTCAGATCCACGCTCAGACGAGGGCCCAGGCACAGCCCTGGGCTGCTGCCCGTCTGTGCTCCCCCCCACGGTTGTCGCCTTGGCAGAAGTCAGGGCCAGGGGCCACCCCATGCCGGCCACGCCACTTCCCACCCGGCGTCCGCTGTCACGCACAGGGGCTTGGGCCCCGCCTCCCACAGGGAGGACCTGGGTGCCATTCCAGGCCCCTGGACACTGCGGCCATCTGGAGAGTAAACCTCACTCCCTCCCCATCACCCTGCCTTTCAAAAAAGAATCAGGCTCAAGAGCCACCTCGACACCCCCACCTTGTGGGCAGGAGGCTCAGGGCCAGGCTCTGCCCCCCCGCCAGCCAGCCCAGCACACAGAGCTGCCCGGGATCCACACAGACCCCAGGTGGAGGCCTGGCAGGACCCGAGCCCAGGGAGAGGCCCCTCTGTGCCTGCCCACCAAGGGGCCCGCGTCCCTTCTCTCACATGGCCTCGCCACGGTCAGCTCCACAGAGACCCTCCTGGGACCCCGTCCTCCTGAGCTGCTCTCCATGCACTCTTGGGGGCCACAGCGGCAGCCCGGGCAGAGGCAGGGCGCCCAGGGGGTGAGGGCCCCTGCACGGCTCCCTCCTCGGCCTGGCGCCCGCTCGCTCAGCCAGGGCACTCAGCAGGCTCTGCCCCCCAGGCTGCCCGGGATGCCTGCACTAGGGACACACCCCAGGGCGCCCCAGCCGGGTCCCCTCCCTGACGGGGGACCAGGCATCACCGACTTCCCTCCTGCCTATCCCAGGTCCCGTCCCGGAAGCTGCTGCTGGGGCCAGCTCCAGACCTGCCTGCCGAGGGGGCGGGGGCTACGGCGCAGACAGGCCGGACCCCAGTGAAGATGAGCCCACGGCAGCCACGGCCCCCAGCAGGATGAACCCAGAGCTCTGTGGGACACAGGTGGCACCGATAGCCGGGCCCCGCGCTCCCTTCTCTCTGCACCCCGTGTTTCCAGGCACCCTGCTGCACCCAACCGCCGACCCCAGGGCAGGGCACAGCGCTTTCCAGCTGTGAGCCCGGAGCCCCCCCGCCCCTCCGGGCCAACTCTGCACACGCAGGGCACAGGGGACTCCCTGCACCCACACCATCCCCACGGCATGGATGCCAGCCCTGCCCATGCCCCAGCTCCCACACCTCAGCCAGCGGGCCCCAGAAGACGGGCGTGGGCCGTGTCCCAGCCTGCACGGCTGCCGCTCCCACACGCCAGCCCCACGCACTCCACCAAGGCGACCCCCCGCACCACCGCCGGGGGGGGGCGGGTCCACGGAGCCCACCCCACAGAGAGCGCCTGCCGAGTGTGGTCCACGGCCACAGCGGGCAGGGACCTCCCGGATCAGCCGCGTGCCCACGTAGGGAGCCGGACACTCCCTCTGCTCGCGATCACCTGTCACTCGCCGGCCAAGGCCACAGGGAGAGGAAGTCGCCCAGGCACTGCCCTGCGCTGCCCCGGGAGGCCGGCCAAGGCCAGCAAGCGCCGTGGGGTCAGGCCAGCCTTGCAGCCCACCCACGTGGGCCCCCAGGACCACAATCCCGTGCTTCCCTAGGGCTTCCGGGGTGGGAGGCTCACCCCAGCCGCCCCCACCTGCCACCGCCGGGACGGCCCAGAGCTGGGCGCACAGGAGGCTGAAGGCGAGCGGGCGGCTCTCAGCTCCCCGAGCCCGCAGGCCCACACTCTCCTTCCCCGCGCACCAGAGGACCCGACGCGTTCCCCCGTGGGTTCCTCTTCCCTGGGAGCGGCCACGGCGAAACGACACGGAGGAGGCACACAGCCAGCCTCCGGCGCCCCTAAGCCCTCGCCCGCAGGCCTGGCCCTCCAGCCGGCCCAGACGCAGGCAGCCGGCGGGCCGGCGACCCCGGGCTCGGGAGAATCCCCCGAGGCGCCCTCCGGCCAGCTCGAGGACCAGCGGCCTGGCTGGGCCGGCAGCGCCCGGACCCCGAGGGAGGCGGCCCCGGCCCGGGGTGCGCGCTGCAGCCGCAGCACCTGCCCCGCGCCCAGCCCGCTGCAGAGCGGAAGCTGCACCTGGCGCCGCCGGACGCCACGGCCACGCGCTCCGGGGCGTCCTCGCGGGGCCCGGCTCCCCACAGCCGCCCTCCTCCCGGCCCCCGACACGCGGGGCCTCGGTCTCCGCGCCTGCACGCCCAGCTCCGAGGCAGTCCAGAGCCCGACCCGGGGCCGCCGGGGCCGCCGAGGTCACCCGGCCCCGCCTGCGGGCCCGGCCTCAGTTTCCCGCCGGGGCCAGCGCGCGCCGGCCACCCCCGCCTCGCCCGAGGCCCGCAGCCGCAGGCCGCCGCCCGCCCCCGCCCCGGGCCTCACCGGCAGGCGCGGCACGATCTCGACCGAGCAGCAGTGGCAGAAGTACCGTCCGGGCTGCGGCGACGCCTCGGCCATGGCCACCGCCGCCTCCTCCGCGCCCGCCCCCCGCGCGGCGCCGCCGCCGGCCGTTTGCTGCTCCCTCGCCGGCCGACGCGCCCGCGCCCGTTCACGCACGGCACGCACGCTCACGCACGGCGCGGGGCGGAGCCGGGCGCGGAAGGGGCGCAGGGCGCACGCGCGGAGGGCGACGGTGGCCGCTGAGGGGCAATCTAGGGGCGGCCGCTGGGGGCGCGCCGGGCAGGGGGCGTGGCCAGGCCCGGAGGCGGGACCCGGGGCGGGGCCTGCGCGGGGCGGGGGTGGAGCTGCGGGTCGCTCCGGCAACCGCGGCCAGGGGGGTGGCCAGGCCTGGCGGCCGCGGAGACACCACACAAAGCCCCGCCTCTCCTTCGCCGCCGCGGAGACTGCGGTCTGCCCTTGCCCTCCCCGCCTCGCCGCCCGCCGCGTCCCGGCTGCGCTCCGTCCGCGGGGCCCCCACGGTTCCCCCAGGCGCTGGAGGGGCCGACCGGGGCGCCGTGCCCGCCGCGGACCCCTACTGGGCGGGACACCCTGGGTCCTTCCGGCCCGCGCCCGTCGGCCTGGAAACCTCAGCCCCTCGGGCCCGCGGCTTAATGCGGGGCGTGAAACCCGCGTGCGGGACCCTGGGCTGGGTGGGAGTGCGCGCGGGACCCGGCTGGCGTCAGGCTACAGAGACCACATGGTGCGGCTCTGTAGTGCGGAGCTTGCGTATGCGGGCCTCGGGGTGCGTGCGGCCGACAGAGGGCGCGCCGGCCTCGAGGCTGGGCCCCGGGACTCCCCGCCGCTCCCACCCCCTTCCCCGGCCTCTTGCCCCCCCGCAGGACGCCCCACCGCTGGGGTGTCCCCGGATCCTGGAGCGACACGGGTCCCCCGGCACAGCTGGCGTCCGCACCCTGACCCCTGCCCGGTCCTCATGTAGGCCGGCCTGGGACTCGGGGCCTCAGGCCATCCGTGCACGTGCGGGGACACGAAAGTCCTGGGCTCCCCGCCCCTCAGCGCCCACCAGGACACCCCCCCGCGCCCGCACCAGGGCTGCTGCTCTGCCTGGCGTCCTCTGCCCTGCGGGGTCACACAGACCGGCCCAGTGCCCCTGAGACGTCCTGCTGGCCCCCTGGGTGAGGGACCTTGGGACGGGGTGGGGTGAGGACTCTGGGCGACACTAAAAGGGAGAAGGCCAGAGGTGGGGGGCGTGGTTTCCATCAGCTGGTTCACTTCCCAAATGCACACAACAGTCAGGGTTGGGCCAGGCCAAAGCCAGGAGCGTCCTGGGTCTCCCACTGGGTGCAGGGGCCCAAGCGCTTGGCTGGGTGGAGCCTGCGCCCCAGGTGCAGTAGATCAGCTGGGAGCTGGGTCTGAGCCTCTGATGCCCCGGCAGGTTAACCCCTGAACCCCCGCGGCCTAGGCTGCTCTCCACTGTTTTTGTTTTGTTGCCCTGTGCATTTGATCTGTCTTCTGTTTGAGTTTCTTACTTTGTTACGGATACTGTTTGGTTTGTATCTTTTGCTTATTTTTCAGTCTTCTTGTATCTGTGGCGTGGGGTTCCCAAGTGAACCCCTTGTTGCTTTGTGCTCTGCAGCTCATGGCTGTGGATAAAGGCCCCGGTCCCAGGGACCGGGCACTGCCCAGACAGATTCCTCCACGCCCCTTTAGATTTTTTTGTTTTTATTTATTTGCAAGGCGGAGAGACAGAGAGAACTTCGCCTGCCGGTTCACTCCCCAATGGCTGCAGCCAGGAGCTCCAGCCCGGCCTCCCCTGTGGGTGGCAGAGGCCCCAGTGCCTGCGCCCCCACTGCTGCCTCCCAGGGTCTGCCTCTGCAGGAGCTGGAACTGAGAGGAGCCTTGTGCTCTGCTGACTTTATCCTAGAGTTTCCAACCAGCCGAGAAGTTGCAGAGCGAGGCCCCAGCGGCCTTGACCCAGCTGCCCAGCCGCCATCTTGCTGAGCCTGTCCCTAGGGGGCCGCCCAGCACAGCCAGGGGAGCTCCCTCTGTCCACAGCTATGGAGCCGGATGCCCAGGGACCCGGGCCTCCGGGCAGCCCTGCTGGAGCTGCCCCCTGTGCCCTGCCCTTCCCCCACTGCCGTCTCCAGAACACCTGGAAAGTGGGCAACAGGCAGAGAAGGGAAGGAAGACGTGAGAGTCGGGCGTCCACGCAGACGCTGGCCCAGCCGTCTGATGCCCACGGTGCCGAGAACCGATTTTAACCCAGAGCCTAGGGCGTCGGGTGGCAGGGCTGGTGCTGCACGCTCTGGGGGCCATGGTGGCCCAGCTGGGCACCTGCAGCTTCCCCAGGTGCCACTGGCTGGGGCAGGGTCACATGGCTGGGTCCAAGGCAGTGGTGAGTTAAAAGGAATGACCTTTGCCAATCCGAATTCACCGCGGGGCTCAGTGGGGGAATAAAGGTGGCCTCCGGGGTCCCGGGATGCAGGGGACACCGTGGGGAGGGATGGCTGTGGTAGGGACGTGAAGTGGCCCGGACTCTGTCCTCAGGCCCCCGGCAGGGCTGGGGCTGGGGCGGGGACACCTGCCACACCAACCGTTACCTGGCCCAGGCTTCCGAGCACCACACACTTGCAGAATCTACCAGGCCTTGCTGCCCTGGGCCCAGGGGGTCCCCAAGACCCTGGCCGGGGCCACGACCTGCAAACTGGGGCAGAGGCTGAGGTGCCTGCAGCCGCGGCACCTCTAGGGAGAGGTGGGAGGGACCTTCTGGGGAGCTGGTGTTGGGGCTGCAGGGGGCAGAAGGAAACCGTAGTGCTGGGGCGGGGCGTGGGGGGGGAGATCAGCATGGCCTGCATCCACCTCTCTTGGCCTTGTGTCTTGCTGGGCGGCGGCCACGGCCACCTGCCGCTCCAGGTGCCCGGGAAGGGTCCCAGGGCTGAGGGGAAAGCTGCCGCCTCGGCACCGGTGACCAGCAGGGAGGCCCACCCTGCCCCTCCGCCCGTCAGCCCTCGCACTCCAAGGCCGGGGTCTGTGCCCGTTTTACAGGTAGGAAAGCAGAGGTCCCGGGGCCCGGCCCTCAGCTGTGGGCTGTGCTGGCGAAGCCGCGCTCCCCAGGACAGTTCGCTCTGTGCTGTCTCGGCTTCCAGGGGCCACCCACATTCCTTGGCACGGGGCCCCTTTCTCCATCTTCAGAGCCAACAGCGGAGGCCAAGACGGCCTTACGCCCCCTCTCACTGGACGCAGAGGGACGGGCCTCCAGTTTTCAGGGTCCGGCTCCGGCCCTCAGCCCCCTGCCCTGTGACCCTCTCCGTCTCCCTTGGTGGGCTCTGGACAGCCGGGGGCTCGTCCAGCATGCACCGAGGTGAGTCGTCACTCCATGTCCACCTGTCAGGGCCCGGGCAAGGGAGCAGAGGCCCCGGGGAGGACGTGGGGCTGGGGGGGAGGGCCGGGCCAGGGGACACAGCTGCCTCTGGGTGGCCCAGCCCATGGCCTTGGGCCCGGCAGGCCACTGGCCTGGGACCTCGGGTTCCCTGCAGAGGCCCCGAACCCACGCCAGCCAGACAATGACCCTTTCATCTGCACAGCCCAGGCCACGGCAGCACGGCCACGCCAGGGTCAGGCCTTGGCCAAGGTCACCATCCAGCCGCGGACACCCACGGTGGGGACACCCTGCCCCATCCCAGGAGCTGGAAGACTCCCCGGGGACTGCCGGGGGCCAAGGCCAGGCCGAGACGGCCAGGAAGGGGTGTGGCGCGGCCTCGGCTGTCCTGGCTGTGGGCAGCCTCAGCCTGCGCTCCCGCGGAGGCAGGGACATGGGATGAGAGGTGCCCCCATCCCCTGCGCCCCTCCTTGCTCCAGGTTAACTTGTTGGTGCTGGGCTCTCAGTGGCCCCTGCAAGCCCAGAGCTGAGTGAGGGTGCCCAGGGTCTTCCTCGGTTGCCATGGCACCCAGCACCCCCACACCCACCTGTCCAACTCCTTGGAAGCCAGAGCTCAGCCCTAGACCCCGCAGGCCCTGCAGCCCTGAGCCCTGAGAAGCACCTCGCCCGCTTGTAGGGGCTGGGCTGGGGGGAGGGGAGGGGGCCCAGAACAGCCAAGCCCCCGAACTGCTTGCCCCCGCCCCAGCCGTGCACCGGCTCCAGCCTGCAGCAGGGCAGCGGCCACATCAGCTGTGGGGACTCAGCGGGACCCAGGGCACCTGTGGACCCCACCAGCGGCCATGGCTGCCCCTCCGAGTGGCCGTCAGACCCCTGAGCCTACAGCCACCGAAACACCTCAGGGGCCCCCTGACCCCGGCCCCCCAGGGCTGCCACCCGCGCGGACACAGCTTCACGCCCGCCACTCGCGCGCCCCGCCCCACCGGGCCCCGCCCCGGCCGGGCCAGCGGGTCCTTTATAGGCAGCGCCGGCCCCCTGCGCTCTGGGAAGTCGGTGCCGCCGCCCTCCCCGCCGCCCGCGACCGTCTCGGCTCCGCCATGCGTCCCGGGGCGCCGGGGCCACTGTGGCCGCTGTCCTGGGGTGCCCTGGCCTGGGCTGCGGGCTTCGTGGGCTCGGGGGACCCCGCGCCCGGTGAGTGGGGCTGCCGGGAGCAGCGGGAGGGCGGGGGCGGGCCACCCACGTGGGGCTGCTGGGCTGGGGGGTGCTGAGCCCTGGAAGGCTTGGGGCTGAAGCAGGGTCAGGGGGGGTCAGCGGGGGCTATGACCACGACTGAGCCCACACGACAGCCCCGTGTTGTGGGCGGGCTTCTCATCCACGTGTCCCAGATGGGGAAACGCTAGCAGAGCCCAGAGGTGGCAGAGCCGGGGCGAAAGCCTGGGCGGCCCCAGGCAGGTCCTGATGCCCTGAAGGGGGGAGGAGGGGCAGGCCGCCACGCGGGGGCCGGGGGCCGGGCACTGACCTGAGCGCCTGCGGACGCAGAGCTGGCAACACCCTACCCCTGGCCTCAGTTTCCCCTCGCACAGGATGGGCGCCGGGTTCCAGACAGGCGCGTGGGGTCGGGGGGCTGCAGCTGTCCCCGCCCCCGCGCACGGTGAGGAAGCTGAGGGCCTGCCGCGCCCCCTCCCCGAAGGCCGCGTCCCCGGGGAGACAGTGAGCTCATGCTAGGGGAATGTTCCCAAGTTGCAGTGAGTAAGAGGCGGGCCAGGAGAGGGGGGGCTGCCGGGAGGGGCTCCGCGTGCCCCCGGGCGCTGTCTAGACAGAGGGCAGAGGCGGGAGACGCGGCCCCGGCCCGCTGACCCTGGCTCGCCCAGCGCCTGGCGCTCGCTGTGCTGGGCAGGGTGCCAGCCCCAGGCCTCCTGGGATGGCGGGGCGGGGAGGGCCGAGAGAAGGGGCGTGGGGAGGGGGACACCTGCGCAGTCACCCACCGAGCACGTCCCCGCAGCCACGGCCGCCCCGCCTGCAGGAGGTGTGTGCTGGCTCCAGCAGGGCGGGGAGGACACGTGCAGCCTGGTGCTGAGGACCGACGTGAGCCAGGCGGACTGCTGTGCTTCGGGCAGCATCGACACCGCCTGGTCCAACCTCACGCACCCCGGGAACAAGATCAGCCTCCTGGGCTTCCTGGGGCTGGTCCACTGCCTCCCTTGCAAAGGTGAGCGCCCGGCCCGGGGCCCCACGGGAGCCGGCGGGGCGGACGCTGGCCCCTCTGCACCTGCTTCACCTGGTGGAGGCACCTTGGGAGGTGGCTTTTCCCGTGGGTCTACCCTGCTGCCCCTCCCCAGGGCCCGGGCCCAGATTCGTGGGTCTGTGCTGGGAACTCAGCAGCTGACCAGGCGCCGTCTGGAGGACGCGCAGCCCTGTGGCGGGGAGGCCTGGGGCCGGCCAACTGGCCACGGTCCGGCAGGCAGCACCCGCAGAGGCCGCGGCTTGACTGGGGCGATGGACCCCGGCCGGGTGGACCCCGCAGACCCCGCCGCAGGTGGCCCCGTTCCGCTCGGCTGCAGTGGGAAGCGCGCTGGGGCGGCCCGCTTGCCCTCCGGGCGCGTGTCCCGCTCCAGCCCCGCTCCGCACACGGGGCCCCCGCTGCGCGGCCTCGGCTTCCCCGTCGGTGAAACGGCCGCGAGCAGGGGAGCCCAGGTCGGCGCGGTACGGGCGCGGGCTCCCCGGACTCGCTGCGGTGGGCTGCGGGGGCTCCGCGTCCCGCGAACCTGGCCGCGCCCGGCCTCCTGTCTCCGCAGACTCGTGCGACGGCGTGGAATGCGGCCCGGGCAAGGCGTGCCGCATGCTGGGGGGCCGCCCGCGCTGCGAGTGCGCGCCCGACTGCGCGGGGCTCCCGGCACGCCTGCAAGTCTGCGGCTCGGACGGCGCCACCTACCGCGACGAGTGCGAGCTGCGCGCCACGCGCTGCCGCGGCCACCCGGACCTGCGCGTCATGTACCGGGGCCGCTGCCGCAGTACGTGGGGGCGGGGCGGGGCGGGGCTGGGGCGGAGCCAAGGACCTGCGTGTGGGTTCAGTGGCCGCTGAAGCAGGATGTGGGGGCGGGGCTGGGGGCGGGGCCTCCGGGCGTAAGGAGGGAACTGCAGAGGGCGGGGTGTGGGCGGTGCGCGGAGTTCAGTCCAGCGCATCTGTATTCTGTCACTGGATAGGACTCAAGAGAGGTTGGGAACGAGGAAGAGGAGGCTTGGGATCTGGGAGATATGGGGCTCCCGAGGGGCGAGAGGTTGAGAGAAAGGTCAGGGACTGTGCAGGGGCGGGGCTTGTGGGCCGTGTGGGGCGGGGCGTTCTGGAGGTAGGTGGCCCTGGAGTGCGGGGGCGAGGCTTCTGGGCTGTGCAGGGTGGCGCGTTCGGGAGGTAGATGGCCCTGGAGTGCGGGGGCGGGGCTTGTGGGTCGTGTCTGGAGGGTGCGGATGGAACCCGGCGGGGTGCACCGCTCCGCCCTGACCAGCCCGCACGCCGCCTGCAGAGTCCTGCGCGCACGTGGTGTGCCCGCGGCCGCAGTCCTGCGTGGTGGACCAGACAGGCAGCGCGCACTGCGTGGTTTGCCGGGCGGCGCCCTGCCCCGCACCTTCCAGCCCCGGCCAGGAGCTGTGTGGCAACGACAACGTCACCTACGTGTCCTCGTGCCACCTGCGCCAGGCCACCTGCTTCCTGGGCCGCTCCATCGGCGTGCGCCACCCGGGCAGCTGCACAGGTGCGGGCGCGCGGGCCAGGCCCAGCCCCGGGGGCTCTGCAGCCGCACGGCCCGCGCTCACGTGCCGTCGCCCCGCAGGACCCGCAGGACCCGCAGGACCCGCAGGACCCGCAGGCGAGCCTCTGGGCACCGAGTCCGAGGAGGAGCCGGAGCCAGAGCCGGAGCCGGAGGAGAACGCGGTGTGAGCTCGACTCGCTGCCTCGCAGAGTCCGTGTTCCGGGCACGGGGACCCCGGAGGTCCCGCCGTCGCGGAAGGAAGGCGGGGACGAGGCCTGGCGCGCGGAGCACGGGCCCGGGAGACGCCGGTCCCGCCCCTCTGGGGATAAATCTCTTCGTCGTCGCCGCCCCGCCCGCCCGCACGCGCACCCGCGGGGACCTGGGGCCCGGAACACGAGGCGAGGAGGGGTCTAGCCCAGGACGTGGGGACGAGAACAGGACGGGATGGAGGCTCTGGCGGCCGCCCCTGTCCTCTGGACCGCCTGGGGGAGGGCGCGGGCGGCCTGGAGCGGGCCACGCAGCCGCCCCGCGCAGCCTCGGACACAGCGCGGGGTGTGCAACGGGCGGGGCCGGGGCGGGGGTGTGGACAGCAGGACGTGCCGGACGTGCGTGGCCCCCGGGCTTGCTGCACAGCGCACAGGGCCCCGCACCTCCCGCCGCTGCTCCCAGCCCCTCGGCCGGGCCAGGCACCGCTCAGCGTCCGCAGCCTGCGTGGGGGGCCACAGGCTCAGGCTCGAAGGAGGGGGCGGGGAACCCCGCGGGGAAGGGACCCGGTGCCCCGAGTCTGGGGCGCGGGAAGGCTCTGTCACCCCCTGCACCCCAGAAGTGCTTACTCTGGAGCGCCCGCGCCCCTGGCAGCCGCCCCCGACCCTCGGGGCCCTGCCCTGCGGAGGTAATAAAGACCAGAAAACCAGGCGGGGGCTCCCGGAGCGCCCTTTACTGCCTCTCGCTGGCGGGCCGGCCAGGGCAGGGTCTCCGGAGAGGCTGAGACCCTGGGTGAGGTGGGGAGGGAAGGAGACGCCATTGCGGGTGGGGTGGGCAGCAGCATGGCTCAGGGAGTCCCCAAGACGCTGGGTGGCTTGGGGTCCAGAAACGGAGGCTTGGCCTTGAAGGGTTAGGGGTGCGTCGATAACAATATGATTAATAAGTGACAATAACAGCAATGTGCTACCTACCACCGGGTGCCCCGAGCCTCTCTGAGCCGACTTAAGAGGTGAAGGCCAAGGCCAGTCCCGCCCCCCACCCACTGGCGTCCCAGCTGCCCCCACCTCAGTTTCCCCACGCGGGTGGCAGTGCCATGGGTTCACCAGCATTGGGGGGAGGGAGATGGAGTCTGGACCGAGTGGTGGGGGCAGCCGGGCTGTCGGTCACTGCCTCATTCGATGCCCTGGCCTCCCACCCACCGGCTGCCCAAGCCCTCTGTCGCACCTGTGGAGGCGTGGCTTTGGCGGGTCCTCCTAGGGCCCAGGGGGCCAAGGTGCAGGGCTGGGCTGCTGAACCACCTCCCAGATCCAGGCCACGAAGGCCGACACCTGCGTGTACACGTCTGGGGTCTTGGGGTCCCCGCACCAGAGGCCTGAGAAAGACACCAGGCCGTGGGCCCGGCTCCTGCATACCAGGGGTCCCCCGGAGTCCCCCTAGGGCGGAGGGAGAGGAGTTAGAGGCCTGCAGACCTCGGCCCCTAGGGAGCTCCCACGTGGCTTCCTGGTGCCCTTTAGAGAAGGGGCTCTCATTCCAAGGTCACCGGCTGGCTCCCTTCCCAGACGGCCAGGAGCTCCCCTGATCTCCCCTGTGGGTGCAGGGTCCCAAGCGCTCGGCCATCACCTGCTGCCTCCCAAGTGGGAACTGGAGCAGCTGGGCCAGGGAGCGGCGCGCAGCGGGGACGCTCTGTAAGCTGTGGTTCCGCCGGCTGTGCCACAGCGCCAGCCCCTCCCAAAAGCTACAGTCACTCAGGGCCCGGCCTCCCAGGCCAGCCATGCCCTCCCTGGGGACCTGCTACTGCAACCCCCCCCCCCCATGCTAACGGAGGCGTCTCCTAAAGGCTCCAGGAGTGGGGGGAGGAACAAGGCCTGGGCTTGCGGCGACACACGTTGTGTTTTTTCTCCATTTTTCCACGAGCATCGTGAAGTCTACGGGGCTTTCTGCAGTGCACAGCCCGCACCACTGGCCAGGGCTGCCTCTGTGTGCCTCCCGCACCTCGCAAGGCCCCTTCCAGCCCCAGCTCCTGGTGGGGAGGCCTCCTGCACGCCGGGCCCCACCGCCCCTCCATCCCCCTCCTGTGAAGTAGCCAGGTGCACGCAGCGAGGCCAAGGGAGAAGGCACTGACCTGGGGCTGAGACGCCCAGAGTGGAGTCTGCACTGGCGGGGTTCAGCTCTGAGCCTCCCAGGCCTCCTTCCTCCCAGGCCCCCCCCCCACACCATGGAGCTGCCTGTAGTGCAGATGAGGAACAGGCTCCAGGCGTGGGTGGACCAGCCTCCGGGGGGGGGGGCTCCACTGCCCCCTCCTGGACTCAGCCTGTGCCCCACACAAGTCTGGGGCAGGTGTGCAGTGGGTGACCTGCACAGCTGAGCCTGGCCTGGCACCCCTGGGCCCCTCCCCCTACTCCGCCCTCCAGCGCCCCCGGTCAAACACCGCGGGACTCAGCCCCCACCCCCTAGGCCTGGCCGGTTCCGGCTGGCTCCGGCCGGCTGTAGTGCCAAGAGCATCTCACCGCGCAGAAGCCACGCCTCCGGCGGTCTCCGCTGCGGGTGCAGAGCATGGTGGGGCTGAGCTGACCCTTCCAGGAGCTGTTGCAGGCGTCCAGGCCCAGCACACGCACCTCGGCCTCCATCAGCCCCGCCGGCGACTCCTCGAAACTGGATATGGAGCCCCAGCCGGCCACCCGGCACCGCACCCCGGCCGCGGGGGGCTTGGCGCCCGTGCGCGGCAGCCGCAGCAGCCCCACGGCCGGGCCCAGGACGGCAGAGCGGTTCAGCTGCAGCGAGAGCAGGGGGTTGGGGCGAGCCCCTGCCCCCACGTGCCCTGCGCCCCTGCCCATCAGGCTCTCCCAAACCCCCAACCCCTCCCTGCTCCCAGCCCTCCCATGGCTGCCCCCCCATGCCCTGCCGCCAGCCCCCTCGGCCCCGCAGACCGGTCCTATTTGGCTCCACCCCCTCCGGCCTTTCCCAGACATCAGCTGGTCTCCCAGGCTGCCGCCCCGCGAGGCCGAGGCCTCTGCCCGGGGCTGTGTCCCTGCTGCTGAGACACGGTGGGCACTCAGCCCTGGGCCGCGAGGAGAATGGCTTGGGCCTGGTTCTAGGCTCACTCGGGGGTCTTGGGTACCAACTCTCAGTCTCCCCACAACGGACCCAGCGAGCCCTAGCAGTAGTTTGGGGACCTGGGGCTGCCTTGGCCCCGCGCGCGCTGTGTGCTGCTCTGTGGGTGCTGTCCTGGCGGCGGGTTTGGGAAGCAGGTCCCGGAAGCCGGCTGGGGTGCGGGCGGGATGCCCTGAGCAGGAGAGGGTGTGGGGCCCCCCACGGACGCACACGCGTGGGCAGGGGAGAGCCTGATTCACTGGGGAGCCGCTGCCCACCCAGGGTGCTCCACGTGGGGCTAGCGCCTGAGCGCCCCCCCTTCCTGGGGCGCCTCCCCCCCCACGTTGAAAAGTGGAAGTCGCCCCGTGCGCTCACCCGCAGCAGGCAAATGTCGTTGGCGTGCGTGGAGGGCCGGTAGTCCGGGTGCCCAAAGGCGGCTGCAATGCCAAGCACCTGCTGGGTGGGCTCCGGGGTGTGCAGGGCGTGGGCCCCCAGAACCACCAGGCCCGAGCGGGGGTCTCTGCGGGCGGACAAGTGATGCAGCTGTAGCCCAACCCGGTGACCCGGGCACTGGGAGCCAGCCCGGGGGGTCAGGTCCCACTGCTACATGAACCCAGATCCCAACGCAGAGCCTCCTGCCAGGACCTCAGCCGCTGCCACCTCCGGCTCATACTCCCCCCCATTCCCGACTTCTCCTTGCCCGGCTTGTCCAGCCCGGATCAGACGCCCCCTCCCAGGTGCCTGGGAGACACTGCTCACCTGCCGTGGAAGCAGTGGGCCGCCGAGACCACCCAGCTGGCTCGTAGCAGGAATCCCCCGCAGTGCTGCTGGCCCTCGAAGCTCACCGCAGCCATGAAGGGCCGGGAGTGTGGGGTCACCTCGCGACCCCCCACGACCCGGGCCCCCCAGGAGCCTGTGGGGGCAGGGAAGGGCCCATGGGGGTGACTGTGGCAGTGGGTGGGGGCCAGGGATGTGGCGCAGGGGGAGAAAGGCAGAGACAGAGGGGCTCGGGGCAGCCCCACCAGGGCTGGGAGGGGTCTTGGACCCAGGAACCTGGGCCTGAGCAGCTGGGCCCTCCCACGTGGCTGGACCCCCAGGGTGCCAAGGTTCCCCAGGGCTCCAAGGTGGGGCTTGGGTGGGGGTCGCCGGGGGCCTCACTGGGGGGCCTTGCAAGCAGCGTCAGCAC
Organism: Sylvilagus floridanus; assembly: GCA_949820135.1. NCBI lineage: Eukaryota > Metazoa > Chordata > Mammalia > Lagomorpha > Leporidae > Sylvilagus > Sylvilagus floridanus. Next base: position 233,094 of record OX463229.1, read on the forward strand.
CATCAGCAGCGGGGGTCCCCAGAGCACCATCCCTGGCCCCACGGCTGTGGTGAGCTGGCGAGTCCTCTGGGCCGTGACCTCCCTAGAACCCAGCGCCAGGAAAGGGGAAACCAGCCTGCTGCCTGGGGGTGGAGGGCCCGGCACTAGCGGGTGGCTCCCCAAACGGTGGCTGTGTGCTGGTGAGGGTCTCGCGCAATTGCTGGGAGGTGAGAGCCTGGGGCGGGGCTCCAGGGCTGCCACTCAGAGCCGGGACTCGGGACCTCTCTCATTGCGGCCATGACTGTGTGGCTACCCGCTTCCTGTCCCTGGGATCACAGCCCCAGGCAGGCGGCGCAGAGCCTGGTTCCAGCTGAGCAGCGGCGGCATGGCTCCTGCACACCCCCGCTGTGGGAAGCCCACCGCCCTCCTTCCCAGCTCTGGGGCGGCCAACCCCAAGGGGCAGCTTCGAGCACAAACGACCTTGGCACCGCAGCCAGCGCTCAGAGCCCACTCACAGCTCCCTGGTCGTGTGGCCATGGCTGCGTCCCCAGGGACCCTAGAGAGCGTGGGGCCCCCTGGCCTGGCCTGGCCCAGTCCCCTCCCTCCCCAGCAGCCCCTGGACTTGCAGCATGAGACAGAGATACAGACGCCCCCAACGTGGGAGCTGCAGCCACGCACTTTGCTGGCTGTCCCTGGGTCGCTGGTGGGGACGCGGCCGAAGTCAGGGGCCGCGGGCCAGGTGCTTCCTGCCCTGTGGTGCACAGTTGCGAAACAAGCAACGGCCTCGCCTGACCCGAAGTCCAGAGGGCAGCCTGCAGCCTGCAGCTGCAAACAGATGGCCGGGAACCCGGAGCTGCTGGACCGAGGGCCCAAGGAGGAGCTGAGTGCCTCCTGCCGCGCAGCCCTCCCTGGGGGGCCGCCCAGGGCCGACGGAGGGAAAGTGGGCTTGGCTACAGTTGGGGTCCCTGGAGCTGCTCCCACAGCTCGCCGGGCCCCACTCTGTCCCTAGGAGCTCTTGGGACTGGCAACAGGGCAGCAGGTGCAGTGGGCACTGGTGGCACAGAGGCCCTGGGCACCATCTGAGGGCTTTCACCTGCCGGGCTGTGCACTGGGCACGTTCACCTGGGCGCATGGCTGTGCACTGCCTGGCTGTGCACTGGGCACGCTCACCACCCTCCCCTCAGGGCTGGCACTGTGGCGGCGGCGGGGGTGGGGGGAGATGACAGAGCATCTGACTGTCTCAGCACCGGCCTGTGTCCAGGGAAGACAGGAAGCCCCTGCCAGTGTGGGACTCACAGGAGCACCAGGAAGGAAAGACTTTACACACAGACGGAGCCACCTGTCGGGGTCCCGAGCAGACAGCCCTGAGCCAGCAAAGGGGGACAGCACAGGGCTGGGGCTCCGGGCGGGCACCAGGGCACACCCGCCTGTGTGGGTGTGGGCAGGGTGGGTGAGGGGCAGACAGGCTGCCTGGCTCTGCTCAGCCTTGAGATTCAGGCCAAGGGCCCTGGGGAGCCGTGGAGGGTGAAGGAGCAAGGGCAGGATCTGGCGAAAGGGAGAGGAGGCCGAGAGACCAGGGAGGCTGTGGCGGCTGGAGTGGGGTCCCTGAGACCCTCCCCCCGACAAGCAGGGAGGCCCAGGGCTCAGAGGGGCCCCCCTTGCCTCCTCGCCAGAGTCCAAGGAGTCTAGAGGACATCTGGGCGCTGGCCAGGTGCGCAAGGTGGGCTGTGCAGGACTGGGGTGGTGGGCAGAAGCCTGGGTGGGAGGACCTCATGGAAGCCATGGCTTCCGGGGTCCAGGGAGGGGGCCAGCAAGGGCGCAGGACGGCGTGGGGTGCTTCAGGGCACTGTGGATGAGCAAGTGGACAGTGAGGATGCTGCCCGGGCACAGATGTCCACCTGCCCTGCCCCCACGGCCCCCTGTGGCCAGGTGATGCCACTTAGGGCTGCACCTGTGGCGTCCCTCCTTCCTCAGTGCCCACCTGAGGGGCCCGCCTGATGCTGATGGAGGGGACATTTGGGGCTGGGGCAGGAGAAAGCTTTGCCCCCCATGCTCCCCCGCTTCTCCTGCTTTTGGACAAAGAGCACCACCACTCCCCAGCCCTGAGCCGCTGAGCTCGGGAACAGGACCCACGGCCTGGCCTGCTGCTGCGGGTTCCACCCCACACTGGCTGGGCTGCAGGCAGCGAGCGGAGGGATCCGGAGCCGCCCACGGCCAACTCTGCCCCCCCCCACCTCTGTAAGTCCACTTTTACTGCCAAGTCCAGGGACAGGGGCTGCCTGGACACCGCTGCCGGCAATGCGTACCATCAGCCCTCACCGAGGAGGGGGCGTCGCCCAGCCGTGGGACACAGGGACCTGAACCCAGGGCCCCTGAGACTCCTGGGGTTGGACCTGAACCCAGCCTGGGGTCCAGGGTTAGGGGCTAGACCCCCGGGACACCACACTGACCCCTCTAATTTAGCGAATTTCTTATGAAGAGGAGTCGGCACTGTGGCAGAGCAGGTAAAGCCACCACCTGCGGCACTGGCACCCCTTATATGAACGGGGTCAAGTCCTGGCTGCTCCACTTCCGGTCCAGCTTCCAGCTAACATCCTTGGGAAGAAGCCAGGTGATGGCCCAAGTGCTTGGCCCCTGCACGCGCGTGGGAGACCCAGATGGAGCTCCCGGCTCCTGCCTTCAGCCTGGCCCAGCCCTGGCTGTGGTGGGCATTTGGGGAGTGAACCAAGATGGAAGATTGATCTCTCTCTCTTTGCATTTCAAATTAGTAAATCTTAAAAGTTATCTCTCTGCCACCCCAGTCTCCAGCGTGTTCAGTAGAGTCTGGGAAGAGGGGACCCCGCGCCCTCCACCCCTTGCTCAGGCCCGCACCAGCGGTAGCACCCCGGGAGCAGCCCAGGTCCGGCGCGCGAAGCCTGGGCTCCAACCCCCAGGTCCGGCCCCCAGTTCAGCCCCGCCTCCCGGCCCTGCACCTGCGGGGACCCTCCACCTGGCTCAGGGACTCGCACAAGTGGCTTCTCCCAGACCTCTTCCGGATGTGGGGGCAGCTCCTCGGGGTGAACCCCACCCTCTTCGCAAGACCCCGTCCGCGCCTGGCGCGCAGGAGAGGCCCCCGCTCAGGCCGCTCCCGGGCAGGGACGGGACTTTGGTCACAGCCTGTTCGCAGGCCAGCGCCCGAGGCCCGGACCGTCTCGGGGTGCCTTGGCGCCCGCTGCTCTGACCTGGGCGCTTCTTGCAGGCGCGCGGTGCTGGGGGAGCTGAGGGGCGGGGCCGGTGCGCGGTGCGGGAGGCACTGCGGGGTGGAGGGTAGGCACCGATGGAGGCGCTTCGCTGCGGGGCGGGTGCGCGCTGGTGGGAGCCGCGCCAGAGCGAAGGCGGCCGGCAGGAGGCGCAGCACAGCCTCGCGGCGCAGGGAGGCGGGGAGGGGAGGGGAGGGGACCGCAGCGGCGACGCGCGCGCCGAGCCCACCCCCCGCGCCTGCCGCCGCCCGGACAATAAACAGCCGCGCGCGGGGCGATGCCCGAGTCGGTGCCGCCGCCCCCGCGCCGCGCAGCCCCGGCCGTCAGGCCCTAGCCCGCGGGCCGCGCCCGCCGCCGCCCCCCGCCCGCGCGCCCGCCCCCGCCCGGCCTCCAGGACCCACCCGGACCTCGGCGGGGACATGGAGTGAGTAGGCGCGCTCGGCCGGGGCCGGGGAAGCCGGGGCCACGGGCGGCCCGGGCGCCCACGGAGGGCGCCCGAGCCCCGCGGGAGGGGGCGGTGAGCGGCGCCGGCTCCCAGGGCTGCCGGGGAGGAATCGGGCCGGGCCGGGCCGGGCCGCGCCGCGCGCGCCGGGAGACTGCTCTGCCCCGGCCCCGGCGATGCTGGGGCGGATGGGGGCTGTCGCCGGGCGCTGGGGAGCTGGAGGCCCGCGCTACCTGCGGAGCCGGAGCCTCGGCCCCGTGCCGCCTGTGGGTGGTCCCTGGGAGTCCGAAGGACCCCTCCCCAAATTGCGCTGGTCTGGCCTGGGGCTCTCCCGCCCCTCCCCCGCCGCACCAGACGCGCGCCAGGGACAGGCCTCCCTCCGCCCTGCGCTGCCCCTCCAGGGCCACCCAGGTGTCCAGAGGTGTCCAGAGCCCGGTGCTGGGGCCCAGGTGGGGCGGCCAGCCCGAGCTGCTGCGGGGGTGAGAGGTCTCCGGAGGGTGAGGAGGGGGCGCCAGACCTTCTCCATTGGCAGAGGTGCGTCTGGGCCCCGCCGGGGACAGGGTCTGCGCGTTGGGGCGCCAAGGCTGTCCCGGCTGGGACCCTGCTCCCTCTCCTGCCCAGCGGTGGGCGCGAGTCTGTGTGGAATCTGTGCGCCGGTCTTGTACACAGCAGGTGCCAAAGGAGTGCTCGTGGTCTTTCCCGGCATTTGGTCCTCTCCACGCAGGCCCCTCACTCCCACAGGTGGGCGGCGGCGGCCCTGGGGCTGTGTTTGCATGGCCAGGGGTCAGGAGGCGCCTGGGGTCAGCCGCCTGCCCCGCTCCTGGTAGGACCAGCAGCCGCCCCGCTGAGGGCCCCGTGGCCCTGCCCGCAGTGGAGGCGCAGCCCGTCCTGCCGGCTCCCCCTGCCCTCCCCACTGGGTGTGTGCCCTGGCCCGCAGCTTCCCCCAGGGATTCACCCGTGACCGCCACACCCTCAGCTGGGTGGGGGCCGCCTGCCTCGCTCGCTGGGAAAACCAGACACCCGCATCCTCTGCCTTTGGGAACGCAGACAAAGGCCTGGCCGGCTCTCCACCCCACCCCGGGAGCCCAGCCAGGGGCTCGGGGAGCCACAGCCCAGACTTGCCTGTGCCAGGTCCCCCCACCCCGTGAGTCCTCCCCTGTGGCCCCCCCAGGGGGGCCTGGGCCAGGCGTGGCCCTGGGGAGGGGGCTGCTGGGCCGAGAGCCAGGACCTCAGGGGATCTTCTGGCCGGGCTGTGCTGTCTCCTCTCCTGCTGCCTTGTCCTCTGGCCCAGAGGACAGCAGCTGCCCAGGGCCCCGTGGTCACAGCCACGCACTGTGGCCCGGCGGCAGGCAGGGCTCCCGTGGGGCAGCTGGGGCTCCCACGGGTGCCCTTGCTTTGGGTGCAGCCGGACACTTGGCTTTCCTGGCTGCTGCCTGGTTCCTGGGCGGGTCCTCCCTCGGTGAAGGGCTGTGCAGGCTTCAGGCTGGGGGCGGCAGCCCCTTCCCCTCTAACTGCCTCTGAGGATTTCTCGTGCAAATCGCCAGAAGCTGTGAGAGCGCACGGTGCCCTGCGGGGAAGTTTGCAATTGGGAGAAAATTGACAGGCGCTAACTGGAGGCTTCACTTTGGTGGATTCAAGGGTTTGATGGAAAGCACAGTGGCTTCTGGGTGGGGGTGGCTGGGGAGGGGCTTCCTGGGGAGTTGACCAGCAGGCAAGCTCAGGGCTCCGGCCAGGCCAGGAGCAGAAGGCTGGAACCGGGAGGGAGGAGGGAGGTGCGCACCAGCCTGCGCCTGCACCTGCGCCGCGGCCTCTGGGGGCCGTCCTGGTGCACCTGCTCAGCCCCGACGAGAGGCAGAGCCGGCAGGGTCCCCTGGCACCTGGAGTGGGCCTCGGGCTTCTGCCTGTTCTGCCTCCATGATCCTGCGGCAGGCGGCGCAGGCGGCCTGGCTTTCTTAGTCTCGGTAACCACGTACGTTTCCTGCTACAATGCCAGGTGCTGAGAAGGAACAGGGATGCCGCCCGCTGACACTGGGGGCCACTGTGGCCCCGGGGCAGGGGAGTGCCTCCCCAGCGCTGTTCCGGGTGCCCTCTGACCCCCACGGTGCACTCTGAGGGGGGTAGACGGGGGCAGGAGTGAGCAGTGGCCCGGCTTGCTGGCGGAGGCGCTCGGCTCAGCACGTGGGCTGCCCTGGGGGTCCTGCATCCTGTGGCTGTGGTCCGAGGGGCCCAGCATCAGCTTTAAAGCATGCTTGTCTCCTGGCACTGCCCAGAGGCTTTGCCTGCTGCTGTGGGTAGGGTGGGGCCCTGACCTTCGGGGACCCTAAGCACATCTGCCCCAGGGTCCTTTCTTTTCTTCACATCCAGCCAGTGGGGACAGGACAGTCCCTTCCTGGGACGGGGCAGGTGCTTAACAGACGAGCCCCACCCCTGCCAGGTGTGTCCGAGGCCTGGCAGGGTCCCAGGGGTCTGGGAGCCTGGGGAGGGTCTTCGAGCCGTGGGGAAGTCTCCTAGTTGCTCCATCGTGGGCCTGTTCTGAGAAGCGTGTGTCAGGGTGTGCCCAGGCAGGCAGAGGGCACACGCTCGGGGTGGGAGTGCTGCAGGAGGAGCCTCTGGCAGCGGAGGGGCCAGGCGGGGGGGAATCAGTCAGGGCTCTGCCTGGTCGGGGCATCCAGGGCAGCTCAGAGAGGTCTCAGAGACAGGGAGGACCCAGGGCCTGGCGGTGGTCAGAGAGCTGGCCTGACCCCCGGGTGCAGGGCGGGGTAGACACAGGCCATGGTGGGAGTGAGACGGCCGGGAGGCGTGCCTGACTCCTGCCCAGGCCAGCGTGGTTGAGCCACTTTTATTTTTTAAAGATTTTATTTATTTATTTGAGAGGTAGAATTATAAAGAGGAGAGATTTTTCCATCTGCTGGTTCACTCCCCAGATGGCCGCAATGGCCAGAGCTGGGCCAGACCAAAGCCAGGAGCCAGGAGCTTCTTCTGGGCCTCCCACGTGGGTGCAGGGGTCCAAGAAGGACTCGGGCCATCTTCCACTGCCTTACCAGGTGCATTAGCGGGGAGCTGGTTTGGAAGTGGAGCAGCCGGGACTTGAACCGGCGCCCATGGGGGATGCTGCTGCCGCAGATGGATGCACCTGCCTCCCCTCGGTGCTGGCCCCTCGCAGGCTGTTTTAGTCGTGGGCACACCTGGGGGCTGGCGCTTCCCTCGTGAGTGGGAGGGACCCAGGTCCTGCTGCAGGTGACCGGGAGGGAGCCGGCGAGGCTGTGACAGAAGCAGCGTGGGCGCGGTGAGGAGGGGAGGCAGCGGACGGCGTGAACAGCGTTGCTGTCTGCCCAGGATTCATGACGTTTCGTGTAGAAGGGATTCTGGAGCTTCGAGCTTAGAAATCAACAAAAACTAGAGTGTTCGTTCATTAGCTCATTTGTCCAGACACACACAGATCGGGCACCTGTGATCCAAAACTGACAGGCTCCCAGATCCACAGCTTGTGCGATGGCAGCCACGCATGTGGCCTGGGGGCCCGCTCCCACGACCCTCGCCACGGACGCGGGGAGGTCTCAGCACGCCCGCCGGGCGGAGGCACCCTCTGGGGCTTCACGGGTGCTTACTGAGCGCCTGGTGTGCACCAAAGCCACAGACAGGCGGGGAGACTGGAAACGGTGGGGGTGTCTGGTGGTGAGGCTGGGTGCGTGGGACGAGGTGGGGGCTGAAGGAGGTCCCGTGGAGAGCGCCAGGGCTGGGGCGGCCTCCTGCAGGCCCCACTGCCCTCCTGCCTGAGGGGCCAGGGCAGGGTCCACTGCCCTCCCCCTCCACAGGTTAATAGGCAACAGCTTTGCTCCCCGGGGCCCCTGTCCTGCCCTGGCCTCCAGGCCACGGGGGTGAGGCTTGTCTGCCTGGAACCTTCTGGAATTTCTGGCGGCCCCAAGTGCCCACCTCCACCTGTGTGGGTGCTGGTCCTGCAGGGCCGATGCGGGGAGGGGCTCCGAGCAGGGGGATGAGCAGGGACCCAGTAGGCGGAGGCGCCCCGGGTGGGGGCAGAGTTGCTGGGCTGCCAGCCCCCGCGTGACTCCCGCAGCCCATGGCCAAGCCAGGGCAGCGGTCAGCGTTAGCTGTTAGCTTTCAGCCCGCAGCTGGAATGTTCTCTGCCAGCTGCCAGTGAGACCCCCGCCCCACCCGCTGAGTGGCCTGCGAGGCCTAGGGAGGCGTAAACACCCCTGGACCCCCAGCCCCCTGCCCATGGTCCCCTGCCCTGCTGGGTGCCCCAGGTCGTGCTGGGGGAGACCCAGCGGAGGTCCCCGGGTGCGCAGGCAGGTGTGGCGGGCGCACCGTAAGTTCTGCATTTTTCGTCTTTCTGCAGGCGCGCTCGCTCTGGCGCCTGGGCGGTCCCGACCCTCTGAGCTGGAAGCTCCGGCCGAGGCGGGGCGGGTGGGGGCGGGCGGTGCTTGCTGCGGGCCCCACCCCCGCGCCAGGCCTCCCGGTTGCCATGGGGACCGCGCGGTTGCCAGGGCGACCGCCTCCCGCGGGCCGCCATCCGTCACTCGCGCGGTGGCGGCGGCGGCGCCCCCAGGCCTGGGCGGGTGCGTGGAGCGGGGGCGCGCGCCTCCTTGGAGGCCGCCTCGGGGAGGGATGGACACTGTCCTGCCTGACCTTCCCCGTGCGGACCCAATCAGGACACTGCGGGCCTTGTCTCCAGCCTGGCGGGCCGGCCACACAGCCGTTCCTGTGCCACTGTCCGCCGGAGAGGGGACAGAGCCCTGGTGCCGCCCAGTGTGGCCTGGGGACCCCAGAGCTGCAAGAGGACGGGGCGCGGCGGTTCCAGGCTGGCCCTGCCGCCGGGCGCTGCCCTCTCTGGACCCCGGCCACAGTGGCTGGGCCAGGGTCTGGGCTGGGCCCTGCCCGTATCAGCGGTCTCTTGGGGAGGGGGCGCCAAGCCAGGAAAGTTTTATTTTTGTATTTGTGTCTTTTTAAGCGGCGGCACCATTTAAAAGTTTGTTGTTGGGGCAGTGCTGTGGCGAAGTGGGTAAAACCTCTGCCTGCAGTGCTGACATCACAAATGGGCGGGGGTTCGAGTCCCAGCCGCTCCACTTCCCATCCAGCTCCCTGCTAGTGTCCTTGGGAAGGCAGAGGAAGACGGCCCAAGTGCCTGGGCCCCTGCACCCGCGTGGGAGTCCCAGGAGAAGCTCCTGGCTCCTGGCCACAGCCTGGCCCAGCCCTGGCTGCTGTGGCTATTTGGGGAGTGAAGCACAGATGGATGATCTCTCTCTCTCTAGGACTTGAAATTAAATAAATCTCTCTCTCTCTTTTTTAAAGATTTATTCATTTATTTTAAAGGCAGAGTTACAGAGAAGCAGAGAGAGAGAGGCTTTCCATCCACTGATTCACTCCCCAGATGACCACAATGGCTGGAGCTGAGCCAATCCGAAGCCAAGAGCCAGGAGCTCCATCCGGGTCTCCCACATGGGTGCAGGGGCCCAAGGACTTGTGCCATCGTCCATTGCTTTCCCAGGCCACAGCAGAGAGCTGGATCGGAAGTGGAGCAGCTGGGTCTCAAACCGGCGCCCATATGGGATGCTTCAGGCCAGGGCGTTAACCCGCTGAGCCACAGCGCCGGCCTGTCAAATAAATACATTTTAAGAAGTTTGTATATATTTTTGAGAGACAGAGACAGACAGGGAGCGCTCTCCCATTGCTGGTTCACTCCCCAGATGCCCATGACAGCAGGGGCTGGGCCAGCACAATCTGGAGCCAGGAGCTCCAGCCGGGCTCCCTCAGGGTGCTGCGGCCCAGGCACTGGAGCCGGACAGGGAGTGGCACTGGGACTCGAGATGGGATCTTGGGCATGGAGATGGAGGATGTGGGCATCCCAGGTGCGGTCTGTGCGGTTGTGCCCACCCCTAACCACAAGCCCAATGATGGAGACCTGGGCCTGGGCAGGAGGGCGGGGCCTGAGGTGGGGGCTGCTGTCAGGAGCCAGCTGACCAGGCTGAGGAGGGGTCTCCGGCCAGCACGCTGCCTGCTGGCCCTGGGAGCTGCATGGGGGCAGCCTGAGCTCCTGGGGGCACTGGGGGGAGCTGGGGGTCCCCAAGAAGGCAGGAGCCAGGAGGGGCTGCGCTGAGTGACCTCACGGACCTCGGCGAGACTGGAACCCAAACGCCACGGGGGAGGCAGAGCCGGCATGGTGAGGCTCTGGGCCCCAGTACCCCCAAACCGCTGTGGGCAGCGAGGGGAGGTCTTGGTCTGCCCTGTGTTTGAGGGGACCCCAAGGCCCTGGTGCGAGAGTGGGGCTCTGGGAGTGATTCCAGTCCGGAGAAGGTGAAGGGCGGGGAGAGGGGTGGGGTCCCCTGCTGTGCTGCCCAGAGTGGCCCCCCGGCCCTGGGGTTTGGTCAGACGCTGGGAGGTGCCCACTGGAGCTCAGGACCCCCCAGTCCTATCTCTGCCGCCGGCCGTTGCCCCCAGACCTAGCCCTGCCCGGCCAGGGCCTGCTCCCCCACCCGGTGCCACCCTGCTCCCTGGGGAGGGCGAGTGCCTGCGGCCCCTACTGTCCCTAGGTAGGAGAGGAAGTGCGGGAGTGGGAGGGCTCTGCCCCATGCATCCCGGGGACAGCGCCTTGTGGGGGAGCAGACCGGGCAGGGACTGCTGTCCCCTCCCCTGCCCTTCCAGTGTGCCTGGCCGCCTGCTGTGTGCATTCCTGTGGGCGGCACTCGGGGGGTCCCCGGGACCCTCCCTGGGGGAGGCCAGGGGGTGGGACGTGGGATTGCTCCTGGGCTCAGTGGGGCTGGGCGGGGAGGTCAGGGGTCAGCGCTTCCTCCCTGCTGAGCTCCTGGGGAGGAGGACGGGGGGGGGGGGGGGGGGGGAGACCCCCCCCCCCCCCCGCAGGCTCCAGTCCCCAGGAAGTGGGGCGGGGCGCCCAGCTGGTCTCATCTTGCTTCCCAGGGTCCTGGTGACAGGCACCACGTCCCAGCAGGAGCGGCTGCAGGCCATCGCGGTGAGTCCTGCCCTCCGGTCCAGGGACAGGGAGGGGGCTGGGGCCCCAGCAGGGACCCCGTGGCACCCCCCCCCCCCCGTCGCTGGGGAGCCCCAGGCAGGCGGCGGCTCCGAGGTCGCTGATGTCTCTGGGGCCTGGGACCCGGCCCTCCACGTTTTCTGGCTGAGTGTGTCTGGAGGGGCCCTGGCCGCGTGGGTTCCAGGGCCCGAAGGCGGGGTCTCCCAGCGCTGACCCGGCTATGCCGCCCGCCTGGCAGGAGAAGCGGAAGCGGCAGGAGGAGATCGAGGCCCGGCGCCGGCAGCTGGAGGAGGACCGCCGGCAGTTGCAGCACCTGAAGGTGTGGGCGGGACAGGGGCGACCGCGGCCGCGACCCCGACCTTGACCCCTGGACCGCACTGACCGGCGCCTCTCCCCCAGTCCAAGGCGCTGCGGGAGCGCTGGTTGCTGGAGGGGACGCCACCCTCGGCCTCGGCCGGGGACGAGGACATGCGGAAGCAGATGGAGGCGGACCAGCACAAGGCCCAGCGGCTGGAGGTGTCCATCTGCAGGTGGGAGGGCCCGGGCCCCAGGGCGGCGTCAGCGGGAAGAGCCGTCCCACGGAGCACCGGGAGCCCTGGGAGCAGCCCCCCCCCCGCCGCTGGGGCCACTGCAGCCGGGGGCAGGGAGGGGTGGGGGCTGCTCTGGTCAGGGGAGGGCCCCGAGGGGGTCCACGCCCACCCAGGCCTGGTGCACTGGGCTTCACCCGGAGAGGGGGCGCCCCTGGGCAGCCACGGCCTCCTGGCTTTCCCGGATGGCTGGCCCAGCTGTGTCCAGCCCAGCGCCCGGGCCCCAGCTGCGGCCAGCCCAGCGGCCAGCTGGGGAGGACACCTCGGGCGGGGCCTTTCCTGCCTCTCCTGCCCCCAGGGCCACTTTCCCAGCTTCCTGGAGAGATCACATTTCCGGTCAAAGGGAGCGGGCGGTGGCAGGCGGCTGTGCCAGGAACCCCGGGTGGGCGCGGGAGTGGGCCGCAGCCTCCCCCAGGGTGCGAGGGGCCGGCACCCAGCAGAGGGACCCCTGAGACCCCGGGGGCTCACGCCTGCCCCTCCCCAGGCTGGAGAAGGAGATCGAGGCGCTGGAGAACGGAGACGCAGCCCCTGGCCCCCCCAGGGAGAGCTCAGCAGCCCCCAGCCCCACCCGGGCCCCGGCTCCCAGCCCGGCTAAGGAGCCGCCCGAGGCGGAGGTGGTGTTGAATTCACAGCAGGTATGGGGCTGCCAGGGAAGGAGCCAGGCGGGTGCCAGGCCCATGGGGGAGACGGCGCACACACAGTCGGGCGCGCCAGGCTGGATTCCGGGTCACGCGGACCCCCATGGGGAGGGGGAGGGACACGCCGGAAGCCTGGGAGCTCGCAGCCCCTGGGGCAGGTGCTCGGGCTCAGCTGCGGGTGGGGCCGTATTCTCTCACCTCTCCCTGTTCTCTCTTGCAGACCCCGCTGGGCACCCCCAAAGGTAGGGCTTCTGGAAGGGCCGGTGGGGCCCCGGCGCCCTCTGGTGGCCAGAGAGGGGATGGTAGGGCCCCTCATTTCCAAGGAGACTGGCTAGCGCTCGGCCTGTCCACGCGTGTGCACCTGTCCGTGGGTGCTGCGACTCTGAGATGAGGCAGACAAAGGCCTTCGAGCCGGGTCTGTGGGGAGGGGAAGTTGGGTTTCCCGCAGAGAACAGAGGAGTGGGCCTAAATGGGGGGCCCCCAAGGAGGTGGAGCTGGGGGGACAGTGTGCTCAGCTCAGACGCCCGGCCCTGGCGACGAGGTGGGAAATGGGGAGTATAGGTAAGCCTCGGCCAGCGTCTGCCTTTGCGCCTGGGCGGGATCCCCCCCCCCGGTGGGACCCCCCCTGCTTCCCACATCCGGCCCTGGGTGCGAATCCCTACTCCGGCTCCCAGCGTGGTCTGGCCCAGCCCAGCTGTGGGGGGCGTGCGGGTAGTGAGCCCCCAGTGGGAGCCCACTTTGTCAGATAGGGGGCCTGCTGGGCCTGGTGTGGCAGGCACGGGGGCACCCTCGCCCTGAGCAGTCCTGGCCTGATTTGTGGCACGTTAATTATTCCCAAGCGGACTCTCTCCTTGTCTTACCTACCGTGGAGCTAAACAGTAATAATTAAAAAATCCACGCAGGCCTCGCAGGGATTTGGAGAAAATTGTGCTGGGAAATGAGAGGCAGGGGCCGGGGCTCTGCTGAGGGGGCTCAGGGGGTGTGGGGGGCTCAACGGGCGTGGGGGGGCTCAGCGGGTGGGGGGCTCAATGGGCGTGGGGGGCCTGAGTGCCCCTGGGGGGGTCTGAGTGTGGGGGCATCCGAGTGCCCCTGGGGGGTCTGAGTACCCCAGGTGGGGGTCCAAGTGTCCCTGGGAAGTCTCAATGTCCATGGGGGGCCCCGAGTGCCCCTGGGTGAGGTCTGAGTGTCCCAGAGGGGTGAATGCCCCTGGGGGGTCCGAGTGTCCATGGGGGGTCTGAGTGTCCCTGGGGGAGCCCGAGTGTCCGGGGGGGGTCTGAGTGTCTGGAGGGGGGACTAAGTGTCTGTGGGGGGCCCGAGTGCCCCTGGGGGGGTCTGAGTGTCCCTAGGCGGGAGCCCGAGTGTCCCGGGGGGATTCCAATGTCTGTGGGGTCAAGGAAGGGCACTCCGGGGTCCCGTGTTCTGAGTGACCTCTGACCTCGGCCCCACCGCCCGCAGCAGAGCAGCGCCTCTCCTGCACCCCGGTGAGGACGGCCGATGGCTCCACCATGATGAAGGCAGGTGAGTCGCCCCCGTCCCACCCACGTGTCCAGCCGCCCACAGCCCAGGGCTGTGTCTTGGTCCTGGGGGCCACGGGACGGGGCTGGGCAGCGGCTGTGACCTCACATGGCTTCCACCTTCTTCCCCGCCACTCCCACGCCTGGCCACAGCGGTCCCGCTGCTCCGAGCCTCTAGACGGGGGTGCACAAGGCTGCCGGGGCCCTGCGAGGGGCGTGGGCGTGCGTGCATACGTGGGGGAGGAGCGGGCGGGAGTTAGACCCGCTCAGGCCAGGCGCCCGGCTGTCCCCTCAGGCTCTGGGGAGGGGCGTCGGGCTGGCACCCATCCACTCATTCACCCATCACGTGCTTGCGAGTGCCCACCAGCTGCAGGTGCGGGGGTCGCAGCCCCGGGAGCTGCTCTTCTGGGGGTGGCGCTGCTGTCAGTCTCAGTTGGCATCGGGTCGTCAGCCTGCAGGCGCTACAGCCAGGGCGTGGCTGGTGCTGGAGCCGGGCTGCGTGGGAGGAACAGCCGGGTGTCCTGGGCTGGAGCAGGGCGGGCGGGAGTTGCTGCGGCTTTCACGCCAGGAGGTGGGAGCCAGGGCCAGCGGCGGGCAGAGCTGGGGCTGCCAGAGTCGTGCCCGCGGGCGCCCTCTGGCGGCTGCGATCAGAACTGGGACCACCAGAATCGGTGCCCACGGCGCCCTCTGCCGGCTGTGATCAGAACTGGGATTACCAGAGTCAGTGCCCGCAGGCGCCCTCTGGTGGCTGTGATCAGAACCGGGACCAGCAGATTCTGTGCGCACGGGCGCCCTCTGGCGGCTGGGATCAGAACGGACCACCAGAGTTGGTGCCCACAGGCGCCCTCTGCCGGCTGAACTGGAGCAGTTCCCTGGGCTCAGAAGGGAGAGCCCACAGGGTCTGCAGATGGTGTGATGTGGCCAGGTGGCCAGTGGCTGGGGTGGGAAGGTGGAGGAGCAGACCTGGAGTGGGATCTTGGTGTGGTCGATGTGGTCAGTGTGGGGCTCCAGGGGGGCACAAGGAGGGGTGGGGAGGGGCCAAGGAGAGGTCTGCACTCCCAGTGGCGTCCTCAGCACCTGCTGGAGGTAGGAGCCAGGAGTGTGGTGGAGTCTGGAGCCAGGCTGGGCAGGGAGAACCCGGTACCATGGGGCTGAGGGGCAGTGAGAGGACACATGCGGCCGCGCCTCCTCGTGGAGCCGCGGTCAGCACCGGGGCGGCGGCTGCTGGCACGCAGTCTCTGTTGTTTAGGAGACGGCACCAAGGGGCAATGACCGTCGTCCGTCTCAGGAGGGAGCTGCTGTCCCCGTTCAGATCTGGGCAGCTGGGGCGGCCTGGAGGTCGGAGCTCAGCTGCGGCCCTCGGGGTTTGCGCTGGGCGCCCGTGCGGCCCATGTGGAGACGGGGTGTGTGAGGAGCTGGAGGGGAGGCCTCGGTGCCCTCGGCGCTGGGGAGCTGGACGGTGCTGAGCGGGGCACCTGCCGCTGCTTGGCTGTGCTGCTGGCTGCTCCCTGCTTGGCCGCGGGCTGGCGGGGGGCACGGGGGCAGGCGGCCGCCGCGTAACCCGGTGCCTCTCGTGCCAGCCATGTACTCGGTTGAGATCACGGTGGAGAAGGACAAGGTGACGGGGGAGACCAGGGTGCTGTCCAGCTCCACCCTGCCCCCTCGGGGGCCGCTCCCCCAGGGCATCAAAGTCTACGAGGACGAGACCAAAGGTACGAGCCCCAGTCCCGGCCCCCGCCCGTGGTCTGCGGGGAGCTGCCCTCTGCGCCGGGGAATTCGTCCAAGTAGCGGCTTTTGAGAGGAGGCTGCAGGAGACGCGGGAGACGAGGCCCAAGCGGGTCTCACAGGGTGCGATGCTTGGGTGCAGGGGCCGAGGCGCTGGGGTGGGGAGGAGTTGGGGGGTCTGGAGGCGCAGCAGGGGTGGTGTGAGGTGGGCGGGGCCGGCTGCACTGAGAGCCTGTGTAAGCGCTCCCTCTGGTGGCCGGCATGGGAACACATCGTGGGCAGACAAGGGCGGCTTCCGGCAGAAGCCCCAGGGTCAACCTCTTTTCCCCTTATTTTAAGATTTATTTATTTGAAAATCAGAGAGAGAGAGAGGGAGGGAGGGAGAGAGAGAGAGAATGAGCTTCCATCTACTGGTTCATCTCCCAGATGGCCACAGCAGCCAGGGCTGGGCCAGGCTGAAGCCAGGAGCCAGGGGCTCCATCCGGGTCTCCCCATGGGTGCAGGGACCAAGGACTTGGGCATCGTCCACTGCTTTCCCAGGCCACAACAGGGAGCTGGGTTGGAAGTGGAGCAGCCAGAACTCGAACCGGTGCCACGTAGGAGGCCAGCTCTGCAGGCGGCTTTAACCTGTTACCCCACAGCACCAGACCCCCCCCCCATGAAGTGCACTCCTTTAAAGAGTACAGTCCACTAAGCTTTGAAACGTTCACGATGTCCCGAACATTCCTCATCTCTATCCAATTCCAGAACGTTCCACCACCCCAAAGGACGCCCTGCCCCTCCCCCAGCCCTGGCGGCCCCTGCTGTCCCTGTGGAGCCCCTGTCCCGAATGTTTCCTGTCGGTGGAGCCCATGCGTGTGGCCTGTGTGTCAGCGTCTCCCTGGGTGTGGCGGTGCCAGAGCCTGGGCTCTGCTCCCGCTGCTCCCCGTGGGCGTGGCCATGTGTGCGCACACAGCTGCAGGGCCCGGGGCTGTTCCCACCCGGGCTGTGCCTGTCCCTCGTGACCTGGGCACACACCTGGGCGTGGGATGGGTGAGGGTCCTGTGCTACACCCCCTGCTGCGTCACTTACTCCGGTGGCCATGGGGGGTGGCGTCGTCCCATGGGGTTTTGCTCCCTGAACCTCACCTTTTTAGGGGGCTCCCCCTGGTGCCCTCTCTCCTGGACAGGACCCTCCCCTTGGCCAACTCCGCCAGCTTCCCCAGCCCCCCACCCTCCGCTGGCGGGAATGGACTGTGGTTGCTTAGCAACGGAAGGCAATCTGAGGCTCGGGTTCCAGAGCTGGGCCAGTGGCCAGGGGGAAACTCCCTGCCTGACTCTGTGTGACCCAGGCACGCCCGCCACTCCCCAGGGGTGGGGCTGACAGTGGTCAGGGACAGACACCTGACCCTTGCTCCCGAGGAGCCGTGTCCCTCCAGCTCCAGGAGGGTGTGGGCTGTGGCCGAGGGCGGACCTGGGACAGCGCTGGGGAGATGAGGCAGCTCAGGCACGGGTCACGGGCATAGGGGCGCCCCGGGCTGAGGGGCAGGGTGAGCCCCTCCCTGTTCCTCGACCATGGCCCCCCATTCCTCAAAGTTCAAGACACTGTATTTGAAAGAAACCTTGGCCTACGTGCTAGTCGATCCCAGTGGAACACAGAGCAGTAAAATCTCACCCGGGTGCAGCTAAAGCAGGTCTCAGAGGTGCGCGGATAGCCTTGGGCACAGATGAGATGAGTGGGGCTTCGAGAGCAGCCGGGGATCAGGTCCCCGCAGCCCCTGCCCTCTGTTGCCCGCGAGGGGACAGGGCTGCAGCCGGCCCCTCCTCTGAGTGTCCCTTCTCGTTCCCTGTGCCGTGGACAAGCACGTGGAGACCCATATGCAGGGCAGTGGGCGGGGACACTGGGGCCCCCCATGTCCACCCCCCCATCCTCTGCATTCAGCTGTGTCCACGCCCCAGCCGGGAGCGGCTGTCACTCATGCTGCGGTCACAGCCCCCACCCAGCTGCTGTCACTCAAGCTGAGGCTCTCGCACTCCCCCCCCCCCCATGCAGTGGTCCACGCTGTGGATGGCACCGCTGAGGACGGGATCCACCCGCTGAGCTCCTCCGAGGTGGACGAACTCATCCACAAGGCAGACGAGGCCGCGCTGAGCGAGGCGGGGTCCGTGGCCACGGCCGCAGAGACCCGGGGGGCCACAGAGGAGGCGGCGCAGAGCACGCCGGCCCGCCGGGAGATCGCCGGGGTGCAGGCGCAGCCAGGCGAGGCCACGTCCGGCCCTCCGGGCGTCCAGCCCGGCCAGGAACCCCCGGTCACCATGATCTTCATGGGCTACCAGAACGTGGAGGACGAGGCTGAGACCAAGAAGGTTCTGGGCCTGCAAGACAGCATCACCGCCGAGCTGGTGGTCATCGGCGACGCCGCGGAGCCCGCTCCGCCCAACGGCAGCGCCGCGGAGCCGCCGGCCGCCGCCGCTGGCCCCGGCGAGGAGAGCCAGGCGGCGCCCGAGACCCCCGCCAGCGACCCCCAGGACCTCGACATGAAGAAGCAGCGATGCAAATGCTGCTCCGTCATGTGAGCCGCCTGGCCCCGCCCCCGGCCCCGCCCTCCCATCCAGACCCCACCAGCCCGGCCTGCCCGGCCCCCGCCCCTCTCGGGAAAGGGGGCAGGGCCCCGCCCGTCACACCTCACACGCGCCCCAACCACTGCCCCGTGCACTTGCACCTGGGAGGATGCGGGACAGACCCGCCCTGGCGGCTTCACAGACGTGGCTCCCCACCGGGCCCCCCACCTGTGCCTTTCTGCCACCCCTGAGCGGTCTGGGGGCTCCCCAGCAGAGGCACTGGCCCCCCAACCCAGGGCATTGGGGTGAGGCCGTGGCTCTTTGGTGGCTCTGGGTCTTGGAATGCAGGGAGGATCCTGGTGGACACCCCCAGCCTGCTGTGCCCCCCCCCTGGGCCTGGCCAGTGCACAGTGGGGCTGAGGGCATGGGGGAGCCCCCCAGAGGGACTGCAGCCCCCAGGCTGCCTTCTAGATGGGCAGGCCCCCTGCGCAAGGCAGGGACCACGCAAGCTCCCGCCCCATGGGACCGCCCCTCCCTCCTGGTGCTAATTTGGAGATCCCCGGGGGGGCTGCCCTGGCCATTCCTTCATTGCTTGGACCAGGGTCCTGGGCCCCACCCTGGGCCGCGCTGGGCTTAGAGTGTTTCTGGGCCGTGGGGGGAGGGCCCCACTCGCCCCCACCCCCTCCCCGTCCCTCCCCGGGGGGCCGCGGCCGACACTCAGCTGTGCACAGCCACACCCGTCCTCAGAGGCACATTCGTGGCCCTGCTCACCCCCTTACGCAGGCTGGCCGTGGAGCGCCAGGCCCTGTGCCCCGGGCGCCGCCCGCAGCCGCGGCAGGGCCTGGTCCCAGGCTCAGCTGGGCTCCTCGGAGGCTGGGAGGAGGAGCCCTGTCTGGGGCGACCCGGGTGGAGGCCGTGGGCCCCCACCTCTTGCTCCCACGCCCGCCTGGGCCCCTGGAGCCCTGAGCCCGCCCTGCAGCGACCCTCTTCTGCTTGATGTGTGCGAGGCCCTGCTGTTCTTGACCTTCCCAGAGACGCGAATAAACAGCGTGAACCGCCCTGGCTCCTGCGCTTGGTCTCGGCGGGGCGGGGCGGGGCGGGGCGCCGGGGGCGGGGCCCGCGGGGTTGGCCATATAAAGGAGGCAGCAAGAGGCCCAGGCCAGGGCCGTCCTCCGGCCTGCCGCCGCTCAGCTCCCGAGCCCCCCCCCCCCCGGCTGCCGTGGGCAGGAGGTGCTGCAGCCCCCCCGCACCTGTGCCTCGCACAGCACCTGGGCAGGTAAGGCCTGGAGCTGGGGGCAGGGTGCTGCCCCTGCCTGGGCCCGCCCTCGGGCCACTGAGGCCCCGGGCTGGTTCACGTGCCCTGGGGAACAGAGGGTCCCTGTGGTGCCCTACATGTGCAGTGGGGGGTGGGGAGCTTGGGGGAGGGGCAGCCCACCCCCACCCCAGGCGGTGCCCCTGGTGAGCTGGGTGTCGTGTCCCCATCTGTGAAATGAGCACCCTGAGCCCTAAGCAGAGACCGGCCCTGGCCCGGGAGCAGTATGTGGGGACCTAGGCCCACCGCAGATGTCCGGGGTCCCTCGCCCATAGCCCCGGTGCTCGGACGGAGCCTCTGGCCTGGACCCTCCAAGCCCCATCCTGGCCACCCACTTCGGGCAGTAGAGACGGGTTCAGAGGAGCAGGGTGGGGCCGGGTCTTTTGGGTCTCGCTGGTGCCATCCAGCCCCTCAAGGGAGCGCCTGCCGTGGCTCTCGGGGAGGTCAGCGGGATTTGAACCCAGGCCTGGCAGAACCCCCACCCAGTGGGGCATGCGGATTACTCAAGAAGGAGGCCACCAGGGGCTGCGGCAGGTGGGCGCCAGGCCGGGCGCGCAGAGGGGGCGGGGCCTGGGAGGCCTGTGGCCGGACTGGGCATCCTCTCCGGGAAGCGCGGGGGGAGGGGCAGCCCTGGGGCTTGGGGCTGGGCTGCACCGTGGGGCAGCCACAGTGGGCACGGCGCCCGCCCTCCGCCCGGCCGGGTATCGCCTTTCCCCCTCCTCTGGACTTTGTCTCCCGCGCCCGGGCGGGGCTGGAGGGGCACACCTGCTCCCAGGTGGGGCCTCTGCCCTGGCAACCAGGCCCGAAGGGCGGAGCTGGAGGCCTCGGCGGCCATGGGCAGGGCTGCAGAGAGGCCGGAGCCCACGGTAAGGCTGGGAGCGCCTGGGGGCCGGGCCGGGGGTCCCGCCTGGGGTCGGATCTGGGTGTAGGAGGGCCCCATACCCACCCTGTGCCCTGCCGAACATAGCTGGGGCCTTGGGCTTGGGAGCCAGGGGCCTGTGCCCCCAAGGGCCCTTGTCCCAGGCTCTGGGCCCCCAAGTTCCCAAACCCTACCTGCCAAGGGAGGGGCCCGTTGGGCACCCCACAGCCGGAGGCCCCAGAGGCCCCCACTGGCTCTAGGAATTCAGGGTGGGAGAGAAACCGCGCTCTGGGAGGCTTCGGGCTGTGAACCCCTGCCGGGCCCCCCTGGCTGGCTTGGGGAATCAGAAGGGAGGGCTGCCCTGGGCTGAAGCGGCCCCAGCCTGGGGGCCTGGGGCGCTCGAGGTTAGGACGGGGGTGCAGGGGGCTTAGCCAGGAGTACCTCCCTGACGCCTGCCCCAGCCCAGGGCCCTCCAGGGAGCCCCCGCCCCCACCCCGGCGGGCAGGCAGGGAGCCAGGCAGGGTGAGGCGGGCACAGGCGTGTGAGCCAGGGCCATAAACCCGGTTTCAGTCTGGTATCTCTGGGATGCGGGGTGGGGCCACAGGGCAACCTGGGTGCTTCCCAGGAGGGACCAGGGCCTCCTACTGAGAACCTGGGGCTGCGCCAAGGCCGTGTGGCCTCGGGGGGCTGCTCCCCGCCGGGTGGCCCGGGTGGGGATGCCAGGGCGGAGGGGCGTGTGCGGGCCACAGGCAGGTGGGCTGCCTCGCCCTTGACTGCACCAGCGGGCCTGGGTGAATCACCAGGCGGAAGAGGAAGCCCCAAGGGTGGGCGGGGCCCTGTCCCCAGTGAATTCCAGCTCCTCCGTAAATCCTCTGGGCAAACTCCCTCCAGCTCGACACGGCTGCCCCTGGGGGGGGGGCAGCCTCCCCCATCCCAGAGCTCACCGGGTACTGTTAGCTTAGCAGGTCCTGATTAAGCACCTGCTGTATGCCAGGCTGGGGGTGGGGGTACCCACCTGGAGCCTCGGGAAGAGGGGGTCTCAGAGAACTGGCCCGCGCCGTGGAAGCCGGGCCGGAGCTGGGGGCTGCGTGTCCAGGGCCCCCAGACCGGGCCCAAGGCTGAGCTTGTCTGGGATTTGTCACCCAGCTGCTTGCTCTCGGGCTATTTATTTCCAGGACTATTCCATTTATTTAACAGGCGGGGGCGGGGGGGAGGGACAGATACACGAGTTCCATCCACTGGGCCACTCCCCAGATGCCGGTGACGGTCGGGGCTGGGCCAGGCCAAAGCTGGAAGCCCCGAGCTCCATCGGGGGCTCCCAAGCACTTGGGCCGTCACCGCTGCTCCCGGCCCGCAGCAGGGAGCTGGACGGGACGGGGACGTGTGGGGCCGGCCACAGGCAGCGTGCCCAGTGCCAGACCCCAGGGCTGCCTGCCCTCGTGCGTGACACCTTGCTCGTCCAGGAGGCTGTGAGCCACAGGCACCATGTGGGTTCCATTGCTCCGGGCAGGGCCCCCGGGGACCCAGGGAGAGGCTACGTTGTCCTTGTGGGCGCTCCTGGGGAAAAGCAGCGGGTCCCCCAAAGCTCTGGGAGCCAGCGGCATCTAGCGCCGTCCCCCAGTTCCACTGTGTGTCACCAAGACCAGACACTCCCGGGCAGGTGCGACCCGGGGGCCTCATGGAGGAGGCATCTCCTGGGCTCTACAAACAAAGCCGGGGTGGGGGCAGAATGCGGAGTGCAAGGGTGGGGGGGGCCGGAATGCACCCTGGAGCCACAGCAGGTGTGGGACCTACGGCCGGGACAAAGCCCAGCAGGACAAGGTCCGAGGCATTCCCCAGCCCATCCTGGCTTTCCGGGGCGGGATGTTGGGCCAGGGTGTGAGAGCCTGAAGCACGTGTCCCCGCCAGGGCCACCCCTGAATGCCAGGTGACGAGACGGCAGGGCAGGCAGCTGTGTGCCTGGGGAGGTGGGTGGGGGTCCCAGGCTGGGGGCGTGCGAGGGCGTGGCTCCACACGGCAGGTGAGGGGGTCTGGAGTGGGAATTTGCTGGGCTGAAGGTGTCAGCCACAGATGAGGCAAGCTGCCGGGGTGTTGGCGGGACTGCTGGGGACTCAGGTGTGGTTGGATCTCGGAGCTGAGCTGGGGTCAGCGTCGGGCTTACCCTAAAGCTGGCTGCACCCCTGGGGGACCAGGCACAGCCCTCAGCGAGTCCCCGCCTCCAGTATCTGCCAGGAGAGTCTCATTTCTTGCATTAATTGCAAGGTCCCAGAGGTCACCTTATTGGGCAGTCTGGGTCACTCATGTGTCCATGAGCCAATCACAGGGGCCACAGCAGGCGGAATGCTCTGATTGGCCAGTCTGGGCCATTTGCCCACCCCTAAGCCAATCACAGGAGCCGCTTGGCTGAGGGCTCTGACCTGGGCGTGGTTTCCTTCTCCCCAGGGAAGTGGAGGTCTCCATCCCCTGGGAAGATGGCCGGGGCCAGGATGGACAGCGTGACCAGACACCCCATCTTCAGCATCCCCCGCGTCACCGGCCTGGCTCTGGACGAGGGTGCCAGCTACACCATCCAGCTGGTGGACGTGGGGCCCGAGGCCAGCAGCTGGAGCCAGGGCGAGCCACAGGCGTGGCCTAGTGACCAGCAGGCCCAGCTGCAGGACACGGGCAGCAGAGGGGCGTCCTATGGCCTGCGGGCCTTCCCCGGCCAGCCTTCCCCACGGCCCCTCTACCTGGAGGAGGAGGCGCTGCGGGCCTACTACCTGGAGGCCAGTGATGCCCGGCCCAGGCAGCTCCGGGACTTGGAGCAGGAGCGCTGGGCGGTGGTCCAGGACCAGGCGATCAGAAGGAGCGGCACAGTGGCCACGCTCCAAGGCGCCCCGGACCACGGGGACCCCAGGCCCCCCGGCCGGCCTCCGACGGCACAGCAGGAGGACAGCTCCGTGGACAGGGAGCAGATCGACTTCCTAGCAGCCAGAGAGCAGTTCCTGAGCCTGGAGCAGGCGAACGCGGGGGTCCCGCGGACCCCCCTGCCCAGGGTCAGCGCGGCCCCCAAAGCCCTGAATGGGTCCCTCCTGGCCAACGGGTATGTCCCCGGCCAGCCCCTCGCCAAGGAGGTGGTCCGAGAAGACCAGAGCATCCGTGGTTTGTCCAGCGGACCCCGGGCCCGAGGCACCGACGGCGCAGGCCCCGGGTCCCTCGCGGAGTCCCTGGAGCCTCCCAAGGAGACGCCCATTGAGCGCGAGATCCGCCTGGCACAGGAGCGGGAGGCGGCCCTGCGCGCGCAGAGGGGGCTGCGGCCGGTGGGCGGCCCGCAGGAGCTGGTGCACGTTCCCTCCCGCCCACTGCTGACCAGCGTGAGCCTGAGCGAGGCCCCGCGGCGGGACCGGGGGCGCCCCTCGCTCTACGTCCAGCGGGACCTGGTGCAGGAGACACAGCGCGAGGAGGATCACCGGCGCCAGGGCCTGCAGGCCGGCAGGGCGGCCACCCCGGACGGGCGGGGCGCGGACCACCGGGCCGGGCTGCGCCGGGTCCTCAGCTCGGACGCCATCCTCAGCCCCACCCCTGACGCCCGTGCGGCGGACCCCCCGCAGGAGGTGCGGAGGGTGAACCGCATCCCGCAGGACGCCTACCAGCCCTACCTGCACTCCGGGGGCCCCCCGCTGGAGTTTTCCGCCTTCGGGGTGCCGCGCAAGCCTTCCGGCCGCTCCTCGCAGGAGGCCAAGGCCGTGGCCTCATCCATGACGCCGCCGGGCCCTCGGGCGCAGCGCACGGAACCGCCCGGACCACCCGGGCCCGCCGTGCGCTCCGAGTACTTCCTCCTGCGTCCGCTGCGGTTCCGGGCGCCCGAGGAGCCCCCGGCGTGGGGCCGGGAGGCCGAGACGCCCCCGGCCTGGCGGCTGCAGCGGTCCCAGTCGTCGGAGCTGCTGGAGCGGGAGGTGGAGAGCGTCCTGCGCCGCGAGCGGGAGGTGGAGCAGGAGCGGGGCAGAGCGCGCGCCGCGGCAGGCCGCTCCCCGCCGCCGGACGAGCGCTGGGACCCAGGCTCCAGGAGCGCCTCCTGGGCGTCCGGTGAGGACAGGGAACGGACGGGCGGCCGCGCCGGGCTCTGGCCGCCGGCCTCAGCTGCGCACCTGGGGGAGGCTCGGCGTCTGCAGCCTGTGCCCTTGGCCCTGGTCAGCCTCGCTTCCAGCCGCGTGCCGCCTGGCTCCCTGGCACCTTCCGCCCTGGCTGAGGCCCCCTCCTGCCCCTGCCCCCCCCCCCGCAGGCATCACCGGGAGCTACTCAGTGTCCGAGTCGCCCACAGTCTCCCCCGTCCACCTGCACTCGGACCTGGTGTGGACGGCCGAGGTGCCCGGGGACCAGGCTCCTCGGCAGAGAAGGAAGAAGGAGTGGGTGAGTCCAGCCAGGGCCACTGGGAGCCATGTCTGCCCGTGGCCCCATAGGTGCAGAATATGACCCCCTGGGCAGGGTCAAAGGCTAAAGGGCAGGAGACGTCACCGCATGTCTGTGGCGCACCAGGCCTGTAGCCCCTTGGTGGTCACTCGTGCCTGTGGCCGTGCTGCTCAGAAACGCACGCCAGCGACCAGCCACAGGCCAAGCTGCTCCCTGGTGGGGTGTAGGGGCCTCTCCCGCCAGCGCCCGGGCGTGGGGAGCAGAGCAGCCACCACCTGTCAGCGTGGCAGTGGCCCTGAGTCCGGGACCCCCGGGGCAGAGTGCCCTGGGCAGGGGGCGTGGCCGCTGCTGCCCCACCTAGTGACAGAGCCGGCTGCAGGCCTGGGACTGACCTCTGTGCTTCTCCCCAGTACGCAGGCATCAACCCTTCAGACGGCGTCAACTCTGAGGTAAGCATGCTCCGGCCAGAGCGCAAGTCCCTCCCTCCCCACCAGAGGCGGCGGGGCCGGGCCTCCCAGCTATGGAGTCCCTGGGTGGATTCTGCCGCAATCTGCTTGTGATGCCTGTCACGGCCACTGGCCACAGCTGGGGGTGCATAGGGAGTCCGTGGCCATCCCTGGGCTTGGGGGTGAGGCCACAGCCCAGCCTAGGTCTGCAGCTTCCCTGGCCACACTCCCAGGAGTCCCAGGGGTCCCCTACGGAGGGCGGAAGGATCCGGCTTCCCCCTCTTCCAGCCCTCTGGGCGCTGAGCCTCCTCTTGTGCAGGTGCTGGGAGCCACGCGGGTGACCCGCCACAAGAACGCCCTGGCGGAGCGCTGGGAAGCCGGCATCTACGCCAGCGGGGACGAGGACTGAGCCTGGCCAGCCCCGCTCCCAGCGGCCAGCTGGGAGTCAGCCCCGCCCCCAGGACAGCACCCTGGGAGTCAGCCCCTCCCCCGGGACGGCCCACCCTGGGAATCAGCCCTGCCCCCGGACAGCCTCCTGGGAGTCAGGGGCCTGTTCGTGCCACCCGCTGTGATCTGGGCCCCTGGCCCCAGCGGATGTGGCTTGGGCTGCGGTGGAGGGTCTGTTCCACTCTTATTTTCCCCAGGGGGTTCTTCTGCTTTGGGGTCTGCCAAACTCTGGGGTCCTTGTTCCTGCTAGTCTGAGGGTGGAGTCACAGTTCCAGACAGCTTGGGGGAGCTGCAGGTTGTGGGGGGATACTCACTCCCACTCTGACAGTCTGTGGGGGGAGACTGGGCCCCAAGCCTGCCGGGGGGGCAGTGCTGCCCCCACGCCCCTTCCACAGGGCACCCGGAGCCTGGCATGGAGGAAGCCCCTCACCTGACAGAAGAAGGTCAGCTGGGGGCTGAAGGGGCTCCTCTCCGCCCACACTGCCCGTGCACCTGCGCCATGAAATAAACGGGGAGCCGACAGCCCCGCCTCCTGTGCCTCCACCGTCCGCCTGGCCTGTGTTTCTGGGTGACTTCAGGCCCCATCCCACTGGGCTGTGAGCCCCAAGTCGGGCTGAGGCCCCCACTGGGTGTTCCCAGCCTGTGCACACAGCAAGCGCTCAGCTGATGCCTGCCTGGGGCTGAAAGAGCGCGAGGCCCCCAGGGGCTCCCCGACTCCCACCCCCATCTGTCCACTGCCAAGCCTCCCCACAGAGTGGACCGTGTTCACCCCAGGGTCAGGGGAATGGGTGCTGGATGGTCCAGCACAGCCTGGCCTCGGTTTCCCCCCCCACAGAGCCTGGCGGAGGCAGCCAGGCCCCAGCACACAGGGCCATGGACCCACCACTGCCTGGGAGTGTCCCCGCGCCTCCTTGGCCCAAGCCAGGCTCAGGTGGGCCCTTGTGCCCTAAACAGTGGGGGGACCAGGTTGTGGTGCAAGTGAGGGTCTGGAGCCCGCCCCTGGCCCCCTCCCCTTCTTCACATCACCAAGTCACCAAGCGCCTCCAGGCTGGCTGGAGGTCAGGGCCCAGCTGGAGGTGACCCCCCCACGGCGACCTCACCCCACCTCACAGTGATGTCCCCTCCTCCCTGCGACAGCACCGCAGTGGCGGCTCCCCACTCGGGCCTCCCTCCGCCCCAGTCAGCCTCTCAGAACCGGGAGTGACCTCCCCCCCCAACCCCACGCCCCTGGCAGAGCTCCGGGGACCCCAAGGCAGCACCCCGGAGGCTCCACCCAAAGGCCCGCACCGTCCACACGATCATGGAGAGTGTGGCATACAGTAGGAGCCAACTCAGTGCTGGCTCGGGAGGTGCTGTCCCCGCAGCTGCCAGGAACCAGCAGGCATCCCCCAACATCTCAAGACCGAAGCCGAGCAGCCCATGGGAGCGGCCACAGGGGGTGGGGGCAGGAGCGGGGGGGGGCGGCCCCAGCCTCCGACCCGAGGAAGTGGGGAGCCGCGGTGAGACCCGACTCGCGCTCAGCGCCTCCCCCCACCCCAACCCCGCGGCCACGGGTCGCGCAGGCGCAGAACAGGTGCGCAGAACAGGTGCGCGATCCAGGCTCCCTGCGCTGGCGGTCACGGCCGCTCGGGCCCGGGGTGAACTTGGGGCTGAGGCTGACCGTGACAGCAGCCAGCAGATGCCTGAGCGGCCCGCGCTGGCTCCCGGAGCCCCTCCCCGCGGCTGTCGTGGACTGACTCCCAGTGTCCACAGAACCAGGATGAAGTCCGCGTCCCAGGGCTGAGCCCCACGCCACAGGCCGGGCGCGTGGGAGGGCTCGCGGCAGCCAGGCCCAGCCGGATGACCTGATGACCAAATGACGGACAGCGCAGGTCCGGCCGCCGTGCGCAGAAGCCCGGTGTCTCCCACACCTGCTCCCCGATGGAGTGGCCTGGGAGGCGCAGGCCCAGAGGAGGTCCCTGGCCAGACCCGCAGAGGCAGCAGGCAGGGCGGTGCCATGAGCCACGCCCCCGGCGCCCGCACCTTTGCTGTTTCTCGCCGGTATTCAAGGCCGGTGGGATCTGACATGCGGAGGGCAGAGGGCAGAGGGTGGAGGGGCTGTGAGAGGGGCCTCCCCCACCTCCCCCACGCCCCTCGCAGGGCAGAGTGAACAACAGAGGGAGAGAGAGAGCGAGAGCTTCCATCTGCTGGGTCACTCCCCAGATGCCACAATGGCCTGTGCTGGGCCAGGCCAAAGCCGGGAGCTGGAAGCTCCATCCGGGTCTCCCACGCGGGTGCAGGGGCCCAATCACTTGGGCCATCGTCCACTGCTTTCCCAGGCCTTTAGCAGGAAGCTGGATAGGAAGTGGAGCAGCCGGGACTTGAACCGGTGCCCAAGTGGGATGCCGGCCCTGCAGGTGGCAGATTAAGCAGCTGGGTCACTGAAAGCACTTGTCTAATAAATAGAAAAACAGGAACAGGTGTTTGGCCTGCAGATTAAGACCCCAGCATCCCACAGGGGAGACCCTGGTTGAGGTCCCAGTTCCACTCCCAGTCCCCACCCCCGCTCACAGGCACCCAGGAGACAGCAGTGACGGCGGAGGACTTGGCCCCTCCCACCCGAGGGGGACCCCCAGCCGTCGTGGCCGTCTGAGGCCTGAACCAGCGACCACCTCTGTCCCTCTGCCCTCGGAATACACGGAACTTCTAAGAGGTGGCCTCGGGGCGCCAGCAGGGGGCACTGTGGAGCACGTTCCTAGTTCACGAGCGGATCCCCCTCCTTCACCATCTCTTTCCCTCTCTGCGGGCAGCATCTGAGGCCGAGGTGCAGGCCCTGCGGTCAGCTCCCAGAGCTGCTGCTGGTCCCCCGCCTCTTTGGTCTACGGCCGGCTGGAACTGCGGCCTCGAACCCGCTGGCCGGCTCCTGGCTGCCTCGCCCAGCTCCCCCGCCCCGTCTCTGCCTCTGTCCCCCGCCTCCAGTGACCTTTCCTGAAAATAACCTGTCCAGGGTGGGGCTGTGAGGGGACTGAGGCCCACAAGGTCCAGGAGCGGCCCAGCCCAGCGTCCCGGCTCTGGCTCTCGGCTGTAAGTGAGCACGCCCAGCCCGCCCCCCCAGCCCGTTTCTCCCTGCGCACGGAAGGCAGACATATTCATTCATTTTAAGGAGGTGTCGCTGCGGCCGCCAGGCACCTGGCCCAGAGATACTGAACACTGGGTCTGTCGATGGCCAGGGGTGGCCTGGAGCCAGCGCATGCTGCCACCAGGGGGCGGCAAAACACCGCGAGTGCCCAGCCAGCCAGGGCCGCGCCTGGGTGTCCACTCCCCCTGCCCTGCAGGCCAGCTGTGGGCGTGCCCCCTCTGCCCGCTTCGGCGGATGTCACCGTCGTCATCTATTTTACTACACATATTTTCAGAATAATGAAGCAGTGGACAAAACAGCCCGAGGCCCCAGGGGTCTGAGAGCGCTTCGGCTCTGATTCCTGCTTCTGTCCCAACAGAGTGACTGCAGCTTTGTCACCAGGGCAGGGAGTCTGCTGTGCCTGGGAGACAGTGCTGCACGGCACGTCCTGGGGCTCCCCAAGCCTCCAGCAGGCAGACGGTGTGTCCTGGGGCTCCCTGAACCTCCGGCAGGCGGACGGTATGTCCTGGGGCTCCCCAAGCCTCTGGCAGGTGGACAGTGTGTCCTGGGGCTCCCTGAGCCTCTGACAGGTGGACGGCACTTTCTGGAGCCCCCTGCTCTCCTGGCAGGTGGACGCCATGTCCTGGGCTCCCGCTCACCCTCAGCGTGGGGACGTGCCCCATGGTGTCCCAGGGCCAGACAGCGGGGCTATCCACCTCTCTTGCCTCCTCCCAGGGCTCCCTGGGGCCCAGGGCCAAAGCTGTGAGTGGCACAGCCTCCACCACGCAGTCACTCACTCAAGACGCCAGTGCCGATGGTGCCGGCCGCCGCGGTCACCGGTGCCCGTGTTAACAGCTCAGGGGACATGGTTAAGGTCCACACTGCTGAGGTCCTGGAGACCGAGCCCACCCTGCTGCAGCCAACTGGGTCCATCCAGCGTCCGCCCCGCGGTCTCCCTCACCTCCATCATCCCCCCATCGCGGCCCCGCATGCCCCCAGGTCTCCCTCTGGCGTGGGGTGCTCTCTGGTCCGTGGCACCATGTGGACACTGTGCGTGGGTTCCCAGGGCCATCGCCCACCCCGAGTGGGCGTCCCACCACCGACCCTGTTGGGTGGGCATCATGTCCAGCCTGCCCGCCTGTGTCCCTGTGCTGAGACCCCACGCCAAGGGACCCTGGACCTGGCCCCAGCCCGTGGCTCCTGAGGGGCGGCTCCAGGAGCCCAGCAGGGACCCCCCCAGGTTCACCCTAAGCTGACTCACAGTAGGGGTGCCCCAACCTGCCGAGGTCCCCAAGTCTCCTCATGGGCATGAGGCCCCGATGTAGCTCTGCCCAAGCCTCTGGCTGACCCCAGAATTCAAAACGGGTAGGACCCTCCCCCACCCACCGCTCGTCGCGGGGTGGTGGACACACACTGTGGTCCACACACACAGGGAGCACCACACAGCCAGGAACGGGGGTGAGGCTCTGGCAGGCACCACGCGTGGACGGCCCTGAGGACGTCACGCCTGGGGAGCCGCACACAGAGGCCACACAGGTGGGCTCTGCTGGTGGGAAACGTCCAGGACAGGGGGCCCCACAGGGACAAGGAGGCACGCGGGGTCACCAGGGGCTGGGGGAGCGGCTGGGGGTGACTGCTCCTGGACATGGACTTCTTGGGCTTTTGTTTTTAAAGACTTATTTGTTTTACTCGAAAGGCAGTTACAGAGAGAGAGATCTTCCATCCGCTGATGCACCCCCCAAACGGCTGCAACAGGCTGAAGCCGGGAGCCGGGAGCTGCACCGTCTCCCTCGTGGGTGCAGGGCCGAGCACTGGGGCCTCACTGCCTTCCCAGGCGCAGGAGCAGGGGCTGGACGGGGCTGGAAGCAGGCAGTGCAGATGCAAGATGCTCGCACCACACAACGTCTGAACCCTTAACCTCAGCAGCACGTGGCCGCCAGAGAAGGCGTCCTCTGTGGGTGACGGATGTTCTGGAACCAAAGGTGGTGGGCACAGCACAGGGATGCGGAGTCCGTCCAGGACGGAGAAAGGATGCTGCTCCCGGGGCAGAGGCGCAGGAGTGGGGGCTGCACCTGCCACGGAGACCCCCACTCTGTTGTACAAAGGCGGGTGCTGAGGCCCGGCCAGTGTCCAGCTCCGCGAATGCTGGTCCCTCCCTCGAGACCTGTGTGCCACTTGCTGGGGCTCTCAGCAGGGTGTGTGTGCGAGGCCCTGGGGGCCTCCACCCGCTGGGGCGTGGCTGCGTAACGGGGCAGCATCCCTGTCTCCGGCCCGGCCCAGGCCGTGGTGTCCACGGGGGGGGGGGGGGCCCTGCGGCCAGCTGGCTGCACAAGCAAACAGCACGCTGGAGGACCGACCGGGTGGAATGTGGGCGGTGCAGCTGCGGGTGGGCCTCCCGGGTCTCCCAGCGGCCAGAGGGAGGCAGGAGGCCGCCCCGGCCTGGGCACGCCACGGCCACCGGTCCTGAGGAGGGGTCAGGGCCGGTGGGGAGGGCAGGCGGGGCTCTCGGGTTGCCTTTCTGAAGCCCAGCCCTGTGACCTGGGAGCTCCGCCCTCGCCCCCTTGCCTGGGGGGGGCCCACAATATCAGGAAGTGACAGAGAACATTCCAGAGCCCAGAGGCCCCCCGCATCTTGGTATGTTTGCCTCGGTTGTCTGTTGGGACTGACTTTATCCGGAGCGAGGAAAGAAGCCGCTCAGGAGACCCGGCGTGTGGGAAGCTGGGGGATTGCAGTCTTCCGGCCGCTTCTGCCGGGAACTTTGACCCTCCTGGCGGGCAGGGAGCCCGCGGCCGGGGGCAGGGTCCCGGGGCTTCCTTCAGGAAGCCAGGGTGTGGGAGCAGGCAGCTGGTGCCCTGTGGGAGGACCTGGTCCACTCCCCCCTGCTCCATGCTGCCCGCGGAGGCCTCTGGGGAAGGCCCAGGTGCTGGGGCCCCTGCACCCAAGAGGGAGGCCCAGCCTGGCCCAGCCCTGGCTGCTGTGGGCATTTGGGGGGTGAGCCAGCGGATGGGGACTCCGTGTCTGTGTCTGTCTCTCCGCCTTTCAAATAAAATGAATGGAAATAAATATTTTAGAAAATGAAAATAAAGGGGACGTTACTCACCGGAAAACCCTGGAGTGTGGAGTGGGGGGTGGCTCCGACTCCCTGGGTCCCCCGGTAGCTCGCGGAGCTCGGCCGCTGTGACCTGGGGCTGGCCAGGCTGGAGGTACTTCCGGCACGTCTGGAATGTGGGGTGCGGCCAGTCAGACCCTGCGCTGACCGCTGACCGCCAGGCTGAGCCGGTCACAGGGACCCAGGGCGGCTGGGGTAAGGGCACAGGGCCGGCACTGCAGCCGCTGGCTGGGGAGGCCCGCCCGCCCGCCATGGACACCCACGCCCCCAGAGGGTCAGGGCCAAGCCAGGCCCGCTTTGCCACGGTAAAAATGTCTCAGAAGCCACCTAAATCCCAGGAGGGGTTTCAGGTAGGGACAGGGAACCTGGGGCCTCCCAGCAAGGATACAAATCTTCACTTTCTTTGAAGACAGACACAAAGTAGAAAGGGAACCGGTGCACAATGTAGCCAGGCGAAGGAGGGGCACGCGGGCGCTAGGCACCTGCGAGGGCAGATTCCAGGCCTTGCAAAGCGAACACAAAGGCGCAGCAGCTGGAGCCCGAGGCGCTCATGTTTATTTCACAGCCCTCCCGGGGGCAGGGTCTTGGCAACTTTTGGCTGATGCCTGAGCACCCCGTGTGTGCCCACGCACACCTGTGCACCGGCAGACGCACCTTCAGGCTTCTCGTGTCTGTGGCTTTGGGGAAACAAAACCACCAGGAAGCCTCGGGACAGGCGCTCCGACCTCAGGGAGGGTGGTTACTGCTGGGCTCGGCATTGTTGAAGCTGTTTTTTATTTTATTTTTGAATGGCAGACAGTGAGCGGGAGAGACAGAGACAGAGAGCGAGAGATCTTCTATCTGCTGATTCACTCTCCAGTTGGCTACAACGGCCAGAGCTGCTCCAGGATGAAATTAGAGTCTGAGCTCCTTCCAGGCCTCCCACGAGGGTTCAGGGGCCCGAGGAACTGCACCGGCTCTGCCGCTCTCCCAGGAGCACCGCCGGGGAGCCGGATCGGAAGTGGAGCACTCATCCCGGATGCCGGCCGCAGGCCACAGCTCCACCCTGCGCCCCGCGCTGCCCTGCCTCTAGGGCGCTCCCTGCTCCTGCACCTGGGAGGCAGCAGTGCCGGCCAGCGCTGGGACCCCTGCGCCCGTGCGGGAGACCTGGGAGGAGCTCCTCGCTCTCCGCTTCAGCCTGGCCCAGTTCTGAGGGTGCAGGCATGTGGGGGTTAAATGGTACCTGGGAGGTCTGTCTCTCTGCCTTCTAAGCATAAACGTATACCTACGTAAATACACGCGTTCTAAAAACCGGGAACACACTGGCAGACGTGACGGGACACAGCCAGGCGGCACGCGGGGGCCGCACATCCCGGGGCAGGTGGGCGGTGCTCGGCACCTGAGCCACCTGCGCCCCGTGGCCTCGTGGGCTCAGATGTCCAGTTCCCGCTATAAAGTATTGATGCCGGCGCTGCCGCCACCCGGGTTTCAGGTGTTCCGTGTTATGCAAGCCGGGTGCACAGGCAGCCTGACTGGGGCTTCTCCTGTGTCCCTGTCCTACCCCCACCCCACCCCGCAGACCTGCCCCACTCACTGCTTTACAGCAACCCTGGCCCGGACGAGAGCCTGCCAAGCTGGGGCCCAACTCCCAGCGCACACCCAGGCCCTGGGTTCTTCATTGCGCTCCAGTGCCGGATGCCCGGGGGGCTCCCTCTGCCCCAGTGCCGGTGTCCGGGGGGGCTCCCTCTGCCCCAGTGCCGGGTGCCCGGGGGGCTTCCCTCTGCCCCAGTGCCGGTGTCCTGGAGGGCTCCCTCTGCCCCAGTACCGGGTCCTGGAGGGGCTTCCTTCTGCCCCAGTGCTGGGTCCCTGGCATTGCTGAGGTTTGGGGCTGGGATGCTGTGTGGGAGGGGCCATCCTGGCACTGCAGGGTGTGGGGCAGGGTCTCTGGTGTCCCCCACCCATGGTGGATGCCCCCTTAGTCCTAGGTGTCCCCCTCCCATAGCTGGGGTGCTCCCAGCCCTGCAGGGCGGTGCTGGACGAGGCCGTCCCAGGTGTATGGTCGGCCCCCCACCCCCACCTGCACAGGTGACCCCGTGGGCAGGCGATGACCCCGTGCCGGGCAGGGAGCAGGCGCCAGGGTTCTCTCACGGTGGGGCTCCTGCTCCCACTCCCTGTGGGGACTCTTCCTTATAATAAATTGTGCAAGGAGGCCGATGCGCCCAGTCAGGGGCCGGCGCCGGACGTCTCCCTGCCCAGCCCTGCCCTCACGCACAGGCTGGACTGGTGTCCAGGGCTGCTGTGACCATGGCTGCCACCAGGCAGCTTGGCACCCCACACCCCGAGCCTCTCGTGTTGGGCCCAGAAGTCTGAGACCAGGGTGTGGGCAGGGCCACGCCTCTCCTGAGGCGTCTGAGGGAGGGTCCTCTCGCTCTCTGCCGGCTCCCAGGGGGCCCCAGACTCGTGCCCTGCTGCTTGGCTTCCCTGCGTCTGTGCCCATCTCCTCCTCACAGGGCCCCCCAGCGCCCCCACAAGTGGCAGCGGCACACTCCCAGGAGAGGCGCTGAGGCGCCCTCCCCCATGGCTCTCCTCGCCCAGCCCCTCCCCATGGCCATCCCTACCCCACCCCCCTAGTCTACAGCCTCCCCTCCTTTGCAAGCTGCAGGGGAGAAAAGCCCGGGGTGTCTGGGGCCCTGCGCACGGCCAGGCCTGGGTTCCAGCCCTAACTTCAGCCCCCGGCTGGTGCACACCAGGGAGGCAGCGGTGGCCCTTGTGCTCGGCTCCTGCACCCACGTGGGGGACCCGGATGGAGCTGGTGGCTGCTGGCTTCAGCCTGGCTGTTGTGGCCATCTGGGGAGTGAACCAGCGGAAGGAAGACCTCTGTCTCTGTCTCGCAAGGAAATGCAAAAGTAAATAAGTGACAGCCCAGGACAGCAGGAGTGTGTCTGGGGTGCTGCAGGCAGCGGGACCTGGCGGGAGGCCGGGCCAAGGCCAGCGCGGGGCTGGGATCTGCTTGCTGTGTGTGTGCCCAAAACACAGCCAGAAAAGCCTCATAGACACTGAAATGTGGAGGGGGGGGAGAGAGGGAGGGAGAGGGAGAGGGAGGGAGGAAGAGACAGAGGGAGAGACAGAGGGAGGGAGAGAGAGAGAAAGAGAGAGAGGGAGGGTAAGAGGGAGAGAGGGAGGGAGAGAGAGAGGGAAAGAGGGAGAGAGAGAGAGAGGGTAAGAGGCAGAGAGGAAGGAAGGGAGGGAGGGAAGAGGGAGAGAGAGAGGGAGGGTAAGAGGCAGAGAGGGAGGAAGGGAGGCAGGGAGAGAAGGGGGAGGGAGAGCGAGCTTCATCCACTGGGTCACTCCCCAGATGCTGCAGCAGCCAGGGAGGGGCCAGGCCCCAGCCAGGAGCCGGCTGCTGCCTCTAGGTCTCCCCGTGGGTGCAGGCCCAGACACCCTGCGGCTTCCCCAGGTGCATTAGCAGGGGGCTGGGTTGGGAGTGGGCCAGTCCCCCACCAGCCCCTGCGGTCCCGGTGGAGCCCCATGTGTGGCCCTCTGTGACGCCCTCGGGCTCCTCCACACCACAGAGCCTTGCCCCCGCACCTGGCTGCGCTGTGCTCCAGGGTGCCTGCCCCCCCCCCCCCCAGCAGGCTTGTCCAGGCTTCCGCAGAAGGTCGCGGCTCCTGGGGCCACTCCACCGCCACTCAGGCCGATCGCCCAAGGAATGGCCACACTGCGGCCTCTTCCATGCCCCCAACAGGGGTGGGGAGCCTGCTGCCTGGGGGCTGCTCTTCCTGTGCTGCCTCCTGGGAGCAGGCCTGGGTGTTTGGGTTGGGGCGGGGCTGGGGCTGGGACTGGGGGGGTCAGGCAGGCAGAAGCCCGGGGCAGGGGAGGGAGGAAGCCGCCTCCTGCCCCACCCCTTCTCCCCCAGATCGGAGGGTGGGGTTGCCTGGGTTCCCCAGCCGCTGGGCTCTGGAGCTGAGCCAGGAGCCGCCCCGCGGCCTCGAGGGCCCCCCACAGGGGCTGGGAGATGGGGCTGAGGGCCTGGACGCCCGCCACGGCCACACCCGGGGCTCCTGCCCGGCCGCTTGCTGGGATGGGCGCAATGAGGAAGCACACATTCTGAACCTGCAGCTGCACGGCCCACGGGAAGACCCCTGGGACCCCGGCCCCGCCCCCAAGTTTGACACGGGGTAAACTGAGGCCGGCCCGCCCTCCCGTCGCGTCAGCAGCGCGGGGCGCACACGGGGCAGGGCCCCAGGTCTCCGGGTCTCCCGGCACCGCAAGGTGAGCCGGTGGCCCCTGGCTGCTCTCAATCATTCATGGGCAGCAGCTGGCAGGGCCGGGAGTCGGATGACACCCGCGCCGCCCTGGGGGGGTCTGGCCCGGGGCTTTCTCTGTTCCTTATCTCAAAGGCTGCTGCTCATCCCCCAGTGAGCGCAGTGGCCAGGGCTGGGCCAGGCGTCCACTCTGCTCCCCCGCGGGTCTCTGCCCCCATCCCTGGTGGTCCAGCGGGCGGGGGGCGCCCGGAGGCAGCTGTGCACCACAGCCACCCCGGCGGCCGCACCTTCCCCGGCAGGGACCCGCGCCGCGGGAGGCCTCCGTGTGCGCAGCGGCAGCCGCCCCTAATCCCGGCCGGAATCCTCTGGCGCCGGGCCCGCGTCGGGGCTCCAAGGCTGCTGGGCCCCGGCCAGGCCCGGCCCTGGAAGCGAGGCCGCTGCCACGACGACGCCCACGGGAGGGGCAGGGCGCCCTGGCTGCAGCCGGGGGCCTGCGCGCGGGGCGAGGCCCGGGCTCCACTGCTGGGCCGGAGCGGGGCCAGGTCCCGGGGCCGGTGCCCCGTGCGCGCCCAGACAGCGCGGAGACCCCGTGCGCCTCCCCGCGGGGCGAGGCCCGGGCTCCACTGCTGGGCCGGAGCGGGGCCAGGTCCCGGGGCCGGCGCCCCGTGCGCGCCCAGACAGCGCGGAGACCCCGTGCGCCTCCCCGCGGGGCGAGGCCCGGGCTCCACTGCTGGGCCGGAGCGGGGCCAGGTCCCGGGGCCGGCGCCCGTGCGCGCCCAGACAGCGCGGAGACCCCGTGCGCCTCCCCGCGGGGCGAGGCCCGGGCTCCACTGCTGGGCCGGAGCGGGGCCAGGTCCCGGGGCCGGCGCCCCGTGCGCGTCCAGACAGCGCGGAGACCCCGTGCGCCTCCCCGCGGGGCGAGGCCCGGGCTCCACTGCTGGGCCGGAGCGGAATTAGGTCCCGGGGCCGGCGCCCCGTGCGCGTCCAGACAGCGCGGAGACCCCGTGCGCCTCCCCGCGGGGCGAGGCCCGGGCTCCACTGCTGGGCCGGCGCCCCGTGCGCGTCCCCGCGGCCCGGCTTTAATTCTTGAGCCGTCGGGCAGCGGCTCGTGCCGGCGGCCGTCACCCAGCAGGGCCCGAGCCTCGGATTCCCCGCGCCCCTGCAGCCGGCCGGGCGCACCGCGCTCCAGCCTCGCTGCTCCGAATTGGACGGGACAGTCCAGGCTGACTGGGATCGTGTCCCGGCCGTAGGCTCCGTGGCCGCGGGCGGGCACAGCCTCGGCGGCTCGTAGAGAACTCAGCTTTTTGGCCACGTGCCCACAAGCATTATGGAGCCCCCGGAGTTTTCGTGCCCGACTCCAAGATGGCGACGCGCCTTCCTTGGCCCTCGCGCCCCGGGCGGCCTGTGCCCGCTTGCAAGATGGCGGCAGCCTAGGGCAAGCACGCTTCCTGCCGCCTGACTCGCCACGTACCCACTCTCAAGATGGCTTCTTCCGCCAAGGCCCAGGAGGGGTGGCGGCCAGATCATTGGCTCTGAGCTCGTCACGTGCGTCCGTACGCTCCTCCCCTCCCCCGATTCCACGGGACGTTTCCGCCTCGGCTCTGACGGAAGGCCACCTTCTCCAATAGCGTTCTGGTATCCGCCTTGCGCCCACCCCGTTGGCGGCCCGGTAGCCAGTGAGAGACGCCGACCGGGGCCCGCGAGGCTCTCCCCGCCCCCTGACCGCCCAGGGAGCCAATGGGCAGCGCGCGCGGGGGACGTGTGCGGGCGTCTCCGCCATTTTGTGAGTCTATAACTCCGAGCCGTTGGGTCGGTTCCTGCTATTCCGGCGCCTCCACTCCGTCCCCTGTGGGTCTGCTCTGAGTGCCATGGACGGGTGAGTCGCGTCCGCCACGCGCCGCGCCGCGATCCCCGGGCTCCCTCCGCGTCCTCGCCGCCACCCGGGCGGCCCCGGCCGTCGCTCCGCCGGGAGCGGTGCGGGTTCCCCTCCCCCCTCCGCGTGGCGCGCGGGATCGGGCTTCGGGGCGGCCGGGGTCGCGCGCTCGGGCCGCGGGGACCCCCGGACCCGCGCCCGGCCCACTTCCGGGTCGGCGCGCCCAAAGCTCCCGGCGCCGGGCGTCTCGCCGTCCCGGCGGCGCGCGGCCCTTCCCGCTTCCCGTCGGCGGCGCGCGCGTGCGCAGACGCGGGCGCGGCCCTGTGCGCGTGCGCGGGCCTCGGCGGGGGCGCGCGTGTTTCCCGCCGCGCGGCCGCGGCCCGGGGGGCGGCGAGGGCCGGGTGCGGCGCGGCGCGCGGGCGGGAAGCGGGGCTGCGCTCGCCGGGGCGGGGCCGCGGGGGAAGCGCTTCCTGCGTGCGGGCCCCGCCCGGCCCGGGGGCGGCCGCGGGCGGCTCTGGTCCCCGGGTCTTTGCAGACCCCCGGCCACGTCGGCGCACGTGCGGGGCGGGCGCGGGTGGACGAGTCGCCGGGCCCGCGGCGCCCGGCTGTCAGCGCCGCCCGAGGGCGCGGGGCTCTTTGTCTGGACCTCGGGAGCTCGGTCCAGAGGCGGGGCCTGGGGTCCCGCTGGGAGGGAGGGGCCCTCAGGACAATGATGGCCCCTTTCCGGGCCGAGAGGGCCCGCGCCCCCGGGTCGGCGCTGCAGCCCGGGGCGCTGATTTCTGGCTTTCTCTCCGCAGCATCGTCCCAGACATAGCAGTTGGTACAAAGGTATGGCGGTGCCCGGGCCTGCGGGGGGCGGCGGGGGTGCAGGTGGCGGGGGCCTGAGCCTCTCCTCTGTCTTGGGCCCGGCCCGCCTTGGCGCCGTGTCCGGCGGGCTCTGCCAGGAGCGGGCGCTCGGCGGTTGCGGGTGTGTGGATGTCAGTGCGTCCCGTGGTCACGCGTGTGCCTGCGCGCTGCGGGGCCGGCTGGGGCTGGGGTGGGGGCTCCAGGACAGCCCTCGCGGGCTCCCCGTGCTGCGTCAGCGCGGGCTCCCCGGGCCGGCGGGGTTTGCTCTGCGCCCGTGCGGGTGGGGCGCCCTGCGCAGCTCTTCCTGTGGGCGCCGAGCGGGCTGGGGGCCGGGCCGCGTGGGCGGAGAGTGGCCGCGGTCTGCTGGAACGGCCTGGGCTCCAGGGCCTGCTGCCCCAGTGGGTAGAGCGTGCCCGCCAGACGGCTGTGGGCGCGCCGGCCGCCTGCCGTGGGAATGCACACGGGGCCGGCAGCCAAGGAGGCAGTTCTGGGCGTCCCCGCCCGCCGCTCTGGGCGGAGGCCGGCGCCGGGATGCCCCTTTTAAGGCTCCTGCAGTTAGCACATGGGAGCCGCATGGGTGCCTGGACGCGGTCCAGCGGGCTAAGGTCGGGGCGGCTTCCTGTGGATCCCACGGTGCCCCCGGCCCCCCGTGCCCCCGGGGCGCCGGCTTCCTGTCTGCGGCACCGGCCAGTTACAGGAAGGGCGGCTGACGCTGCGGTCAGCGTGGTGGGGCTGTGGAGGGCTGGTGGGGCCCGCTCTGCACCGCCTTCTCCCCGGCGGCTGGCGAGGGGCTCCTCCCACTCCGGTCTGCAGGAGCCTCCCTCGTGGGGCAGCGGCTCCTGGCGTGGCCTGGAGGGGGAGAGTGGAGAGGCCGCATTTTCCTGCCCTGGTTCTGGGGGCTGGGTGGAGCTGGGCGGAGGGTCCTCTGTGTGTGGAGCTGGCCTGGGTCTGCAGCCTGGGGCGGGCTGCTTGCACGCCATTCTTGTTTTGGTGTAACCTAGTCGCCTGGGGCTCCGGTTTCAGCTCTGAACAGACCTGCTCTGTGCATGGGAGGCCCCGCCCCCTGCCCAGACGGGCTCCGGTGCTGGCCCGGTGCACTTGGGCTGCCTGGGGAGTCCACAGAGCCGGGCAGGGTCACGGTGGTGCAGCCCCCACAGAGGGGTCCTGGCCCCAGGGGGCTCTGTTCATGGCTGGGGTTGGCACGGGAGCTGGGCTAGGGGTGTGGGTGGGGTCTGGCCACTGCTGGTGCAGGAGCAGGGGTGTGGGCTGTGTTGTGGAGCTGGGACGTGGTTGGTGTGGTGGGATGGGGAGTGTGGCTGCTGGGGTGGGCAGGGGCGTGGCTGGCGGGGCGTGGTGCAGGAGCAGGGCTGTGGGCTGTGTTGTGGAACTGGGGCGTGGCTGCTGGGGTGGGATGGGGAATGTGGCTGCTGGGTGGGAGCAGGGGCGTGGCCGGTGGGGCGTGGCGCGGCGGCCCTGCAGCTCTGTTCTCTGGCAGCGGGGATCTGACGAGCTCTTCTCTACCTGTGTCACCAACGGCCCCTTCATCATGAGCAGCAACTCCGCGTCTGCAGGTAGGGCCTGCGCCCCAGGGCTCCCCGGGCTCGCGGGCCGCGGGCGGGCACCTGGCTTGGTCAGCGAACTGCCCCCTCCCCCAGCAAACGGCAACGACAGCAAGAAGTTCAAAGGTGACAGCAGGAGCGCGGGCGTGCCCTCGCGGGTGATCCACGTGCGCAAGCTGCCCGGCGACGTCACCGAGGGCGAGGTCATCTCCCTGGGGCTGCCCTTCGGCAAGGTCACCAACCTGCTGATGCTGAAGGGGAAGAACCAGGTACCCCGCGGGCAGGGGCGGGGGGGGGGTGCACCTGCGCCCACCCGCCGCCCTGCTCACCCCCCCCCCCGCCGCCGCAGGCGTTCATCGAGATGAACACGGAGGAAGCCGCCAACACCATGGTCAACTACTACACGTCGGTGACGCCGGTGCTGCGCGGCCAGCCCATCTACATCCAATTCTCCAACCACAAGGAGCTCAAGACCGACAGCTCCCCGAACCAGGCCGTGCGTGCGCCCACGGGCAGGGCGGGCGGGGCCGGGCCAGGCCGAGCCCAGGGCTCACTCGGCTCCTCCACAGCGGGCCCAGGCAGCGCTGCAGGCCGTGAACTCCGTGCAGTCGGGAAACCTGGCCCTGGCCGCCTCGGCCGCGGCGGTGGACGCGGGGATGGCGATGGCTGGCCAGAGCCCCGTGCTCAGGATCATCGTGGAGAACCTGTTCTACCCCGTGACGCTGGACGTGCTGCACCAGGTGGGGCGGGCCGGGCCGGGCCGGGGCTGGGGGGCCCAGTGGGGCGGGCAGGGCCGGGCGGGGCGGCCGGGCTCAGGCTGCCTGTGGCCCTGCAGATCTTCTCCAAGTTCGGCACCGTCCTGAAGATCATCACCTTCACCAAGAACAACCAGTTCCAGGCGCTGCTGCAGTACGCGGAGCCCGTGAGCGCCCAGCACGCCAAGCTGGTGAGGGCAGGGCCGGGGCGGGGCGGGGCGGGGGCAGGCGGTGAGGGGTCCCCAGGCGCCCCTTTCACGAGCACTTGCCCCCCAGTCCCTCGACGGGCAGAACATCTACAACGCCTGCTGCACGCTGCGCATCGACTTCTCCAAGCTCACCAGCCTCAACGTCAAGTACAACAACGACAAGAGCCGCGACTACACCCGGCCTGACCTGCCGTCCGGGGACAGCCAGCCGTCGCTGGACCAGACCATGGCCGCCGCCTTCGGTGAGGCCCCCTCCCAGCGTGCCAAGTACCAGTGTTAGGATATGCGTGGGGGTCGCCCCGGCCCGCCCCAGGCAGCACCCGGGGAGCCGGCTCCTGCCGCTCCCCGCACGTCCCGCCCAGCACGGCCCCAGGGCCCTCCGGGAGCCGCGGCCGCCTGCCTGCCCGCCCGCCCGCCGGCTGTGGGTGCGATGGTTAGTGTCTCATTTATTTCTAGGTGCACCTGGTATAATCTCAGCCTCTCCGTATGCAGGAGCTGGTTTCCCTCCCACCTTTGCCATTCCTCAGGCTGCAGGTATTCAACACTCGGTCTTGACCCCACAGCCGGTCATGCATGCCCACGCAGCGGTCAGCAGGGAGAGCCGGCCCACGGGGCCGCCTCCCTGGGAGGGGGCAGGCAGCCGCAGGGCCC
This sequence comes from Sylvilagus floridanus, assembly GCA_949820135.1. Classification (NCBI taxonomy): domain Eukaryota; kingdom Metazoa; phylum Chordata; class Mammalia; order Lagomorpha; family Leporidae; genus Sylvilagus; species Sylvilagus floridanus. The sequence continues at coordinate 274,557 of OX463229.1, forward strand.
CTGCCCCGGGGGCGTGGCGTGGACAGGGCCGGCCTGAGCCCGCGGCCGCAGCTGTGTGTGCAGGCGACTGACCGCCCAGTGTTTGGTTCCCTTCAAGCAGCTGCAGGACGAGGACCGGTGCCTCTGAGGGGCTTGTCCCTCGCAGGGTGACGCTGGCCTGGTAAGCTGCGGCCCCGGAGCATGCGCGGCGGGCGCAGGTGTGCGTCGCCTGGGCGCCGTGTGGGCGCCGCGAGCTGTCCTGTGCAGGCCCTGCTTGCCGAGGGCCCGTCTGCCTTCCCGGACCGAGGCTTTGTGCTGCTGCCGCCGCATGCATCAGGCCGGCCAGTGGGCCGTGCCGAGCCGGGAGGAGAGGGCGTGCCCGCGGAGCAGCGGGCGGGGCCTGGAGTGAGCGCCCGGCTCAGCGGCCGCCGCCACCTCCCGCGGCTCCTCTGCATGAGGACCGGGCGTCTGCACTGCCCGCGAGGATGCACCGGGCTCGTCTCAGCGTTCACCTGCTCTTCCTCCCCAGGCCTCTCTGTCCCCAACGTCCATGGAGCCCTGGCCCCGCTGGCCATCCCGTCGGCAGCAGCTGCGGCGGCGGCAGCAGGCCGCATCGCCATCCCGGGCCTGGCCGGGGCGGGCAACTCGGTCCTGCTGGTCAGCAACCTGAACCCTGAGGTACGTGGGCCTCCCTGGCCGTCCCGGGAGCCCGGGGAGGGTGTAGCCGGGTGGTGGTGGCCAAGGCCCCGCCCCCTCCGTGTCTGCACTTCCGTCTCACGTGGCTCTCGTGGCTGTTGTGGTCTCCTCTGCCGAGTGCGCCGTGTGCTCCTGTTCTGTGACAGCCTGGCTGCGTTTCCAATCCCACGTGTTCAGAGTTGCCGTGTCTGTGACGCACGCGAGGTCACCTGGCGCTCAGCTGGGGGCAGCAGGGCCTGGTGGGCGTAGCAGCCTGGGGCGGGCGCCAGGTGTCAGGCAGTGGATTGGAGAGCCTGGGTTCCCTATAAAAAAGGCCCCGCCCACTTGGCCCTTGATTATCATCTCTGACCTTGGGAGGGCGGAGTCTCCCTCTGCCCCCCCCCCAAGCTGGCCACTGTCCATCCGTGATTCCTGCCATCTGGGACTCCGCCCCGGCTCAGCAGTGACCCTACTGGGCCATTGTCTGGGGGGGAGTCCCAGAGCCCCCTGCTGCCGTGTGGAGTGTGCGGAGCGCATGGCTGCGTGGCTGGTGTGGCTGTGGCGTGTGGCTTGTGGCTTGTGTGTGGCTGTGGCGTGTGGCTCGCGTGGCTGGTGGAACCTGCGACGTTTCTTACGTATTTACTGACCTGTGTTTTTGCTACTTTTTCTTTTTTCTCCTTCCCTCCCCCTTTTTGTTCTTCCCTGGTCCGGAATTTCTTTGCCAACTGACTGCACGGTACTTCTGCTTCCTGTTGTTGCTTGAAACAAAACAAAACATAAATAAAATCCCCCCCAAACCCTGCTCCGGAAACCAACCCTTGAATATTAACATCCTGGCAACTCATCGCGGCGGCCGGTGGCGCCGGCCCCCCTCTCCCCTGTCCCTCGCTGCCTTGCTCTGCTGTCCTCTAGAGAGTCACACCCCAAAGCCTCTTTATTCTCTTCGGTATGTGACATTCGCTCTTATTCCTGCGGGGCAATTGCGGTTCGGCCTCGCCCGCGGACCCCAGGCGGCAGGGCCGCCCGCATGCTGCCCCGCGTGCCTAGCGTGGCCGGCCGGGGCCGCGCGGGCCTGGCGAGGGGGGCGGGGCCTGCGGGCTGGCGGGAGGCGGGCCCGGGGCGCGGGACTCAGGCCCCGTCGTCCCGGGCTCTTGAAGGCGTCTACGGAGACGTGCAGCGCGTGAAGATCCTGTTCAACAAGAAGGAGAACGCCCTGGTGCAGATGGCCGACGGCAGCCAGGCGCAGCTGGGTGAGGGCCGGGGCGGGGCGGGGCAGGCTGGGGTGGGCGCTGGGGGCGGGCGTGGGTGGGCCGGGCGTGGGCGGGGCTGAGCCCGCCCTGCCCCTGCTCAGCCCCGCCCACGCCCCGCCCCCAGCCATGAGCCACCTGAACGGGCACAAGCTGCACGGGAAGCCCATCCGCATCACGCTGTCCAAGCACCAGAACGTGCAGCTGCCACGCGAGGGCCAGGAGGACCAGGGCCTGACCAAGGACTACGGCAACTCGCCGCTGCACCGCTTCAAGAAGCCGGGCTCCAAGAACTTCCAGAACATCTTCCCGCCCTCGGCAACGCTGCACCTGTCCAACATCCCGTGAGTGCTGCTTGTGGCTCCGCCCCTCACGGCCCGCCCCGCCCTGCCTTGGCTCCGCCCCTCACGGCCCGCCCCGCCCCTGCCCCGCAGGCCCTCCGTCTCCGAGGAGGACCTCAAGATCCTCTTCTCCAGCAATGGCGGCGTGGTGAAGGGCTTCAAGTTCTTCCAGTGAGTGCGCCCCGCCCCGCCCCGCCCCCGCCCGCCCCACCCCCGCCCCCAGGACTCACCCCGCCCGCACCCCCAGGAAGGACCGCAAGATGGCGCTGATCCAGATGGGCTCCGTGGAGGAGGCGGTGCAGGCGCTCATCGACCTGCACAACCACGACCTGGGCGAGAGCCACCACCTGCGCGTGTCCTTCTCCAAGTCCACCATCTAGGCCCTGGCGGCCGGGCCCGCCCACTTCCGTCATTCCAGAAAAGCCACTTTAACGCAGCTGAAGTGACCTTAACAGACCAGAGAGTTTATTTTTTTAAAGAGAAATCAGTTTACCTGTTTTTAAAAAAATTAAATCTAGTTCACCTTTGACCGTGCGGTGGCGGGTGACTGCGGCGGGGGCGCCCGCACCCCTCGGCTTCCTCGTGCCTTAAACCTGCCTGCCTTGGGGCCGCCCCCCAATCATGTGCCTGAGGCCGGCGGGGGCCCGGCCGACCCCCAATCAAGTGACGTGATTCTCGCTCGCCCCGCCCCGCCCCCGCCCCGCGCTGCGCGGCCCCGCCTGTGCCTCGCCCTGTTCCGCGTGACCAAATAGCCCCATGTATATGCAAGAGCTAGCGAGTACCTTGTAGCGCGCCCAGCGCCCCCGTCGGCCCGGGCCCCGCCCCAGGTTTGGACCAAAGTTGCGTTTCGTCTCTGTGCCTGCTCCGCGCTGGGCCCGGGCGGCGGGACTGACTGAGTCTTCGCGCCCCCGGCGGGGGGCGCCCAGGGTGTACATATTTATGGTTTTTTATACCTGTGAGAGCTCGGGGGCGCGGTTTTCTATGGCGACAGATGTATATTTTGTCAGCGCCGCCCTGTCGGGCGCGTGCCGAGAGAACTCAATTAAACGATTTTACAACAAACTGCGCCTGCGCACGCCTCTTCCTGTCCTCGCGCTCACGTGGGCGCGCCCTGGCCCGGTCATTGCCGGGTCCGAACTGGCCGCGTGCGTGCGGCCGCCTGGGGTCCCGCCCACGCCCTTCCCGGAATGACCAGCGAGCCCGCATGCCACTGCCAGTGCCGCAGCTTTATTCCTGGCCCCGCCCCGCCCGCGCCCGGCCCGGCCCGGCCCCGCCCGCGCCCGGCCCGGCCCGGCCCCGCGCTCAATCCTGGAAGCGGCGGGCCTGCATCCTGCGGTAGTAGCCCTCGGCCTCCGCCTCGCCCGCCTCGCGCTCCCCCAGCGCCGCGCGCCGCAGCGTGGACTCGCGGCTGGCCGGCCCCAGCGCCCCCTCGGCCGCGCCCGGCGGGGGCAGGCCCTCGCCCGTGGCCAGGTTCACGGTGGCCACGGCGGCGAACCGCGGCTCCTCCTGGTCCACGTCGCTGACGGAGGAGCCGGGGGACACGCCCGCGGCCTTCCACTCCCAGGACGCGGGGGCGGCCGACAGGTGCACCACGGGGTGGTGTGGCGCGTGCGCGTCGATCGTGACGATGCTGGCCGAGTCGCGGTCGGACGGCGAGCGGTACTGTGACGAGTCGGAGCTGGCGCTGGACGACGATGCCGTCTCGGCTGCCTTGGGGCCCGGCGCGCCTGGGGCCTTGGACATGGCGATCACCTGCAGCAGCCGCGGTGGGTTGGCCACGCGGGGCTGCGCGCCGGGCGCGGGCACGACGGCCCCGCCCTTCTCCGCCATGGCCAGCCACTTGGCGCGCACCGCTGCGCCGCTCTTGGGGGACAGCCCGGCCGCGGGCGGCGCGCGCTCCTCAGGGATGTGCAGCAGCGGTGGCGGCCCCGCGCGCGGCGGGAGGACCACGCGCGGCGCAAGCCCCGGTCGCGCCTGCACTGCGGGGTACAGCGAAGGAGGCGCGGGGCCGCCCTCCTCCCCCTCCCCCTGCCCCTCCTCGTCGTCCTCTTCCTCCTCCTCCTCGTCCTCGTCCTCCTCGTCCTCCTCCGCCATGGGCTCCGCGGGCGCGCGCAGGTGTGCGGGGCTGGCCTCGTCCGGCAGCCCGGGGCCGCGGCCCTCCAGCGTCTGCTTCCACTCGCGGATGAGCTGCTTGGAGCGGGTGGCGTCCAGCGGCACGTGGATGGTCATGTGGCGGCGCGCGGGGTCGTCGAGGGAGGGCGCGCTGGCCCGCGGCAGCGTGTTGCTGAAGGTCACCATATTCTCCTTGACCATGGGACTGCGCGGTGCCAGCAGGTCGGCGTCCACGCTGGCCCGCTTCAGGCTGCCCAGGGACGTCTTGTCGCGGGCCACGGGCCGCGGCACGCCCTCCAGCCGCCCAGGTGGGCCCAGCTCGTCGGTGCTGGCCGACTTGCTCTGCTGGTACACGGAGTCATGGCCACGCTGGGTCAGCGCGCGCAGGGCATCCTTGGCTGGCGCCGGGGCCGCGGGCTTCTCGGCCGGCGGGGCGCGGAAGTTGCCCACCGCATGGCAGGCCTGCGGAGCAAGAACGGGGTGAGGCCCCAGCCGGCCGGCGGTGGGTGGGGCTGGGGTCCCGCCTCGGTCCCCCCACTCACCAGGTAGGCGGCGATGCCGGCGCCAATGAGGAAGCCAGCGTACACGTCCACGGGGTGGCTGCGGTACTGGGTGACCTGCGTGAGCCCGCACACGCCGGCCGCGATGGCAAAGGCAAACACCAGCATGGGCTTGAGCAGCTTCGTGGCATCCGAGATGACGGAGTTGAAGTACATCTAGGAAGGGCGGGGCGGTCAGCGGGAGGCCCGGCGGCCAGGGCAGGGGTGCGGGGCTGCACTCACCGAGACGTAGACGGCCGCGAAGGCGGACAGCGTGGCGTGCTGCGACGGGAAGGTCTTCCTGCAAGACGCGGCGCCAGTGAGCCCCTGCCCCAGCGGCCTCCCCGCCAGGCCCGGCCAGGCCCAGCCAGAGCCCACCCCGCTCACCGTGCAGACAGGATGGCGTGGGTGTCCTGGCCCGAGCAGATGTCCTGCGTGATGTAGGGGTTGGCCTCGCACGACGTGCCCAGCAGGGTGTAGTTGGGCTTGCAGACCGTGAGGAAGAAGGGTGCGTGGTAGCCCGTGGCCAGCTGAATGATATCAGTCACCAGGGCCGTGGCACACAGGCCAAACACGTGGACGCCTGGGGGGGGAGGAGCTCAGGTCAATGTGTGCACGCCCGGGGGGCGAGGAGCTCAGGTCAATGTGTGGACACCCGGGGGGCAAGAGGAGCTCAGGTCAATGTGTGGACACCCGGGGGGCGAGAGGAGCTCAGGTCAATGTGTGGACGCCCGGGGGGCGAGAGGACATCGGGGCCAAACACGTGGACGCCTGCTGGGGAGAGAGGAGCTCAGGGCCAATGTGTGGATGCCCGGGGGGCGAGAGGACCTCAGGTCAATGTGTGGACACCCGGGGGGCGAGAGGACCTCAGGTCAATGTGTGGACACCCGGGGGGCGAGAGGACCTCAGGGCCAAACACATGGACGCCTGCGGGGGAGAGAGGAGCTCAGGGCCAATGTGTGGATGCCCGGGGGGCGAGAGGAGCTCAGGTCAATGTGTGGACACCCGGGGGGGCAAGAGGACCTCAGGTCAATGTGTGGACGCCCGGGGGGCGAGAGGACCTCAGGTCAATGTGTGGACGCCCGGGGGGGGAGAGGAGCTCAGGTCAATGTGTGGACGCCCGGGGGGCGAGAGGAGCTCAGGTCAATGTGTGGACACCCGGGGGGCGAGAGGACCTCAGGTCAATGTGTGGACGCCCGGGGGGGGAGAGGACCTCAGGTCAATGTGTGGACACCTGGGGGGCGAGAGGACCTCAGGTCAATGTGTGGACGCCCGGGGGGCGAGAGGACCTCAGGTCAATGTGTGGACACCCGGGGGGCGAGAGGAGCTCAGGTCAATGTGTGGACGCCCGGGGGGCGAGAGGACATCGGGGCCAAACACGTGGACGCCTGGGGGGGAGAGGACCTCAGGTCAATGTGTGGACACCCGGGGGGCGAGAGGAGCTCAGGTCAATGTGTGGACGCCCGGGGGGTGAGAGGAGCTCAGGTCAATGTGTGGACACCCGGGGGGCGAGAGGAGCTCAGGTCAATGTGTGGACACCCGGGGGGGCAAGAGGACCTCAGGTCAATGTGTGGATGCCCGGGGGGCGAGAGGACCTCAGGTCAATGTGTGGACGCCCGGGGGGGGAGAGGAGCTCAGGTCAATGTGTGGACACCCGGGGGGCGAGAGGAGCTCAGGTCAATGTGTGGACGCCCGGGGGGCGAGAGGAGCTCAGGTCAATGTGTGGACGCCCGGGGGGCGAGAGGAGCTCAGGTCAATGTGTGGACGCCCGGGGGGCGAGAGGACCTCAGGTCAATGTGTGGACGCCCGGGGGGCGAGAGGAGCTCAGGTCAATGTGTGGACGCCCGGGGGGCGAGAGGAGCTCAGGTCAATGTGTGGACGCCCAGGGGGCGAGAGGAGCTCAGGGCCAATGTGTGGACGCCCGGGGGGGGGGGCGAGAGGAGCTCAGGTCAATGTGTGGACGCCCGGGGGGCGAGAGGACCTCAGGTCAATGTGTGGACACCCGGGGGGCGAGAGGACCTCAGGGCCAAACACATGGACGCCTGCGGGGGGCAGGGGCGAGAGGACCTCCGGTCAACGTGTGGATGGACACCTGGGTGAGCGAGTGAGCCTCAGGTCAATGTGTGGACACCTGGGTGGGCGAGTGAGCCTCAGGTCAACGTGTGGACACCTTGGGGTGTGGAAGGGACCCCAGGCCCGACACCTGGATGCCCGCAGAGGACACAGTGGCCGTGGGCCCCAGCAGGGCAGGGCGGGCCCTGCCTGGCCACTCACCCACGAACCGCACGGTCCGGCGCAGGAAGGAGCTGAGGCTGCAGCCGCCGGCGCTGATGGTGCCCTCGGCTCCACGGGGGACGCCCCCTCGGCCCCACAGCCGGGATTGCACGCAGTACAGCAGGCCCTCGCCGATCATGATCTGCCGACAGGGAGGCGCTCAGGCCGCGGCCGGCCGGGCCCGGGGCGGGGCGGGGCGTGCACTCACCGAGGCCGCGGGGGCGGCAAAGGCCAGGCTGAGGAGCATGAGCAGCGGGATGAGCTCGTCGCTGGTCTCCACGTAGGGCATGGAGAGCGAGCGGTCATAGCACTGGAAGCCCACCTTGGCTGGCCTGAACACGTCCGTCAGCTCCAGGAAGTACAGGGACACCACGGAGGACGCCACGATGGGCAGCTGCGGGCACACGGCCCGCTGCCGTCAGCCTGCGGCCAGCGCCTCTGCCCCGAGAGGGAGGGAGCCCGGCAGCCGGAGAGACGGAGGCTGAAGCCTTGCGGGCCAGGGGCAGGGGCTGGCGCAGTGCGGGGTCGGAGCCTGGGCCCAGGCAGGCTGACCAGTGCGCCGGGGCCCTGGGAGGGGGACAAGGCAGACGCGGCGCCGCCGGCCCTGTAGCCGAGCGCAGGCTGAGTGTTCGGGAGAAGCTGGGTTCCCGTCCAGGGAGCCCCCGTCAAGCACCGGCCTGCTCCACGGAGGGGCAGGTGCGGGCGCCCCTGATGCAGGTGGACTCCTGGCCAGGCTGGGGGTCTGTGAGCCCCTCCCCAGCCTCCGTGAGCTCCTCCCCCAGCCCCCGTGAGCCCCTCCCCAGCCCCCTGAGCTCCTCCCCCAGTTCCCATGAACTCCTCCCCCAGCCCCTGTGAGCTCCTCCCCAGCCCGTGAGCTCCTCCCCAGCCCGTGAACTCCTCCCCCAGCCCCCGTGAGCCCCTCCCCAGCCCCCTTGAGCCCCTCCCCAGCCCCCGTGAACTCCTCCCCCAGCCCCCGTGAACTCCTCCCCCAGCCCCCGTGAGCCCCTCCCCAGCCCCCGTGAGCTCCTCCCCCAGCCCCCGTGAGCCCCTCCCCAACCCCCTGAGCTCCTCCCCCAGCTCCCATGAACTCCTCCCCCAGCCCCTGTGAGCTCCTCCCCAGCCCGTGAACTCCTCCCCCAGCCCCCGTGAACTCCTCCCACAGCCCCCGTGAGCCCCTCCCCAGCCCCCTTGAGCCCCTCCCCAGCCCCCGTGAACTCCTCCCCCAGCCCCCGTGAACTCCTCCCCCAGCCCCCGTGAGCCCCTCCCCAGCCCCCGTGAGCTCCTCCCCAGCCCCCGTGAGCTCCTCCCCCAGCCCCCGTGAGCCCCTCCCCCAGCCCCCGTGAGCCCCTCCCCTAGCCCCCGTGAACTCCTCCCCCAGCCCCCGTGAACTCCTCCCACAGCCCCCGTGAGCTCCTCCCCAGCCCCCGTGAGCCCCTCCCCCAGCCCTGTGAGGCCCTCCCCCAGCCCCTGTGAACTCCTCCCCCAGCCCCCGTGAGCTCCTCCCCCAGCCCCCATGAGCCCCTCCCCAGCCACTGTGGGCTCCTCCCCCAGCCCCTGTGAGCCCCTCCCATAGACCCTGTGAGCTCCTCCCCCAATCCCTGTGTGCTCCTCCCCCGCTATGGGGGTGGGGTGGGGCGAGGGGGTGGTCCTGAGCCCAGACCAACATTGCAGACTCCCCGGGAGGGCGTCCTGCAGCTGCACCCACTCCCGTCGGACCCAGGGGTCCCCACACAAGCACTGGTTCGAGTCCTGGCTGCTGCACGTCTGATCTAGCAGCCGCAGATGGCCCAGGCCCTGCACCTGAGGGGGAGACCGGGATGGAGACTGGCCCAGCCCCGACCGTTGCAGCCATCTGGGGAGTGAACCAGCAGGTGGAAGATCCACCTCTCTCTCTCCTGTCTGTACCGCTGCCTTTCCGATACATCGATAAATGATTCTTTAGAAATGAACTTAATGTCGACAGTCCCCAGTGCACGGCGAGCCCACTTCAGGCCTCTGCAGGCTCCGCAGACGTAGACGCCCGCGCCCACCGTCCGCGCAGTGAGGCTCAGCGCTCGATGGCGAAGCGGGCCGCGGGGGTGGTCCCGGCGCCAGGCGTGCTGGGGGCGCTGCCCTTCGAAGTCGCGGAGGTCGTGCACCCACCGTGTGCTCCTCCTGCGTCCAGAGCGCCGCTGGCCCACGGGGGTGCTGCTGCGGGCCCTGGCGCTCTCCCCGCCCGCCCAGGGATCTGTCCCACAATGGCCTGGCGGGCGCTGTGGGAGGGGCTGGAGCCCCGGAGCGCTAGGCGGGCGTGAAGAAGGGGGGGCGCCGCCGGGGCGGGGGGCAAAGACCCTGCGGAGCAGCCACGCGCAGGGCCGGGGCCCTGCCCCCACACGGCGCGATGGAGCCGCCGCCCCGGCCCCCTGGCCCTGCACCTGTCCACTCCCGCTCTACAAAGCCGGTGCGGGGGCGGGGGCGGGGCGGCCTCGCAGCCGGCAGAGGAAGGCCCAGAGCGCAGACCCCCGCACCGGGAGGCATCCCGCAGCACCCGGGCGACCCCGCGGGCCTCCAGCCCCAGCTCCGGCCCGGGCCCCCGCCCGCCCCGCCCCCCCTCACCTCCACGAAGTAGAAGCAGGGCAGCAGCGTCATACTGTCCTTCGGGGTCCTGCTGGCCTTGGCCGGGATCATGGTGCTGCGGGCGCCGCAGGCCGCGGCTGCGGGGGCACCGAGCCGCGCGGGCGGCAGGGGCGCCAGGCTGAGCCCCGGGGACCCGCGCCGCGGGGGAGGGGTGGGCGGGGACGCGTAGCGGACGCCGAGGGACACTGAGGCTGGGGGGGGGCGGGGGTCGCCTGGCACCAGGGTCGGCTTCGGCGAGGAGGGCGCGGCCGGCGCGGCGGGAGCTGGGGGTCCCGGGAGCGCGCAGGGCTGGGTGGGCCCAGCCCGCAGCCCCTCACCTGGCGCTGCGGCGCTCCGAGGACTGCGCTGGGCTGCGGGGCGGGGCGCACAAAGCGCGGCCCCTCCCGGCGCGCGGAGCGGCGGCAGCCGGGGGCTCGGCCCGGAGACCCCCGCGCTGGCGGCGGCCTGGACGCGGCGCGAGGGCGAGGGGCGGGGCTCTTTGTCTCCGCGGCCCGGGGCTCCGCGCGCGTCCCCGCCTCCCGCGCGGGCGCGGGTCTCAGGCTCCGCGCCCCCGACGCCCCTCGCGCCGCTCACCCGCTCGCGACGTCCCCGGCCCCCGCCCCCCGCGCCCGCCGCAATCGCGCGCGCGTTTCCATGGCGAGCTCCCGGGCGCCCGGCGGGCGGGAGACAAAGGAGGGGGTGGGCGGGGCGGGTCCCCAGCCCTCCCCGCGTCCCCGCCCCCTGCAGCGTGGGGGTCCCAGCTTTCGGGAGTGTGCGGGGTGTGCGGGGCGGCAGGCGGGGCCCAGGTGTGCGTTAAGCTAATGCGCACTTAGGCTGTGCTCGCTGTCTGTGGGGTTCCTCCCCAGCCGCGCTGTGGTTCCCACTCACCCGTCTCACACACGGGGACAACGAAGCCTGGGGCGCTGAAGTCACTGCCCAAGGTCCCCAGACCCAAATAGCAGAATCTTAAAAATAATTTTTTGGAGATGCCGGTTCAATTCCCAGCAACTCCACTTTTTTTTTTTTTTTTTTAATGTATCTGAGAGGCCGAGTTATAGAGAGAGACAGAGACAGAAAGGTCTTCCATCCGCTGGTTCACTCCACAAATGCCTACAGCAACCATCCCGGTCTTCCACGCGGGTGGCAGGGACCCAAGTACCTGAGCCCCCAGCTGCCTCCCCGGTGCGCAGACACAGAGGTGGGACCCGGAGACGGGGCTTGGCTGGACCTGCTGCAGCCAGCGCCGGCCCCAGCAGCCCACTCCGGCTGTCTCCCGCTTGGCTGAGTGCGCCTGGGGGGGGGGGGGTGCATACCTCCTGGGGCTGCAGGGGCCTCACTCAGGAATGGGCACCCGGAGGTCCCAGCCCCACAGAAAACGTGGCGGCGTGGCCACTGCTGTGGATGAGACTCGAATGGGAACGCAGAGGTGGCCCAGCCGGCAGGGAGGTGGGGCCTCTGTCCAGGGGCGGCCGCCTGGCCCCAGGCCTTCCCAGGACCCGGCCTGAATGCCGTTGGAGTCTTGGTGTTGAAAGGAGACCGCCAACGGCCCGGGGCAGGTGGAGAGGGGGAAATGGGGCAATCAGCCGCTGGCGCCTTCTGGGGGCCACGAGGGGGTGAGGGGTGCTCTGGCCAGGGCCCAGCTGACAGCCCGGGCCCAAGGGGACTGCAGAGTCCATGGAGAGTGAGGGCAGGGCAGGGGCTGAGCGGAGCGCATGTAGCCTGGCCCCACTGCACAGGCAGAAAGACGAGGTAGGGGGGCAAGGGCCAAGCGGGAGCCCTTGTAGCAAATCCACCCTGGCCTGCGCAGGGAGAGGGAGGGGCCCCGTGACCCCACACCTCGGTTTCCCCTTGGAAATGAGCCCCCCTCAAAGAACCTGAGGTGGGGGGGCTGTGGCATAGCTGGTAAAGCCGCCTCCTTCCATGCCACATGGGTGCTGGTTTGAGTCCCGGCTGCTCCACTTCCCATCCAGCTCCCTGCTAATGCGCCTGGGAAGGCAGCGGAAGATGGCCCAAGTGCTCGGGTCCCTGCACCCGCGGGGGAGACCCGGAAGAAGCTCAGGGTTCCTGGCTTCGACCTGGCCCAGCCACAGCCATTGCAGCCACTTGGGGAGTGAACCAGCAGATGGGAGGGGTCCAGCGGACGCTGGCCGGCCAGGAGTTGTGCAGATACCGGGCCCACGCTGCAGCTCCTCCGAGGGCGACCCACCTGCTCCCAACCTGGGCGCCAGAGGCGAGGTCATGGTTGGAGTCGCGGGTTGGATGGGGACCACATCCCAAGGCTGCTGAGACCCCAGTGGGTCCAGTCCCCCGAGCTCCCTGTGCTCCGGGACCTGCAGGTTCACGTTCTTGGACAGACACGCCCCGGGGTCCCTGGCTCCCAACACTGCTGTGCCAGCAGCACCCCAGCCACGGCTCAGGGCTGGGGGACTCACGGCTCCGTGCCCCTCCTTCCCTCGCTCCCTGTCCCCATCCCAGAGGATCCCTGCTCCGTGTTGGTTCTGGGCTCACAGCAGCCGCTGGGCTGGACACATAGCTGGGGCCTCAGGACCGGGCTGGGCGGCATCCCCCAGGCGCCAGGCGCTGGGGTGGGCCGGAGCTGCTTCCTGTCTCCAGGGAGAGTGGGACCCCCAGGTCCCTGGGACCCTGCCCCTCCCTGGGTGCAGCTCTAAGCCCAGGAAGGAAGTGGCTAGCAGCAGTGCCGGCCGCGGCGATCCTGAGCCCACCATGGCCAGGCGTCCACCTGTCTGTCCACCTGCGCAGTGGGGGTGGACAAGGGCAGCGGAGCCCTGGGTGTGGGCTGGTCTGCCTGCCTGACCCACGCCGAGCAGGTGTCCTGGGAAGAAATGAACCAGTGAGTGCTGGCGGTGGACGAATGAGTGGTGCTGCCCGGAGCCGGAGGGGGGGGCAGCTACCGCTGACCAGGGTTCCTCCAGCCTCAGTCTGTCCATCTGCCAATGGTCAGACTGTGGAGCCTTGGGATGCGGCTCTAGTCTCTCTGCCTGGTCTCAGTCCCCATCCCCTGGTGCCGGTGGCACCCCAGGCCCTGTCGCGGGGCACCTAGCGCCGGCCATGGGCCATGGGGGCCACCTGGACCCCTGTGCGGGACTGACCCACCGCCCCCTCCGGGCTCCACCACCGGCAGTTCCGGACTTGCTGACTCGCGTGTCCCTCAGTGGACAGGGTCCCTGGAACCTGATGCTGGGTGGCTCCCTGCCTCCCATGTGGGGGCGTGGCCAGCTGGCCCTGCCTCCTCAGGAGGTCCCGAGGTGCGTGGTGGGGTGACATGGGCCAGCTGCCATTCATTCCTGCCTCGCTGTCTCCTCTGGGCATGGACCCTCCCCAGAGCTGGAGGCTGCCGTAACGAGGGAGGGGGGGATCAGGACCGCCTTGTCGGGGGCTTCCTGGAGGAGGCGGCAGTAGCTGAGCCGAGACTGGAGGTGTGGAGAGAAGAGGCCAGGGGCTGGGCTGGGGGCACTGCAGGTGCAAAGGGCCAGGGGTAGGAGCAAGACTCAGGCTGTGAGATGAGGGCACCCGGAGCCAGGCCAGCGCGGGGGGCAGTGATGGGCAGCAAGGGAGGCCTGGCGAGGGCGGGCCCAGGATCAGAGGGCAGTGGCCTGGGCAGCGGCCAGCTTGCTGTGGGAGGCGCCAGGGAGAAGTAGCTCCTGCCTCACTGGCCCATTCTGCTGCCACCTGCAGGTGGCTGCGTACCTCAAGTGGGCACCAGAGCCCCCGCCTGCCCCTGGTCAAGGCTTTAAACCCAGCCGGCCCCCAGCGGGAGAGGCGTGGCACTGTGGTTTCAGTGACGACGCCGGGGTGGCTACTGGATAACACTCAGCGCCCCAAAGCCCCTCGTGTGGGTTCCTGAGGAGCGGGAGGCGGGGAGGGCCCGGGGTGGGCTGGGAGGTGGGTGTTTGGTGCGGCAGCCACAACACCCCGTGGGCTGTCCCCATGCCATATCAGAGCGCCTGGGTACCAGCCCCAGCTCTGCTCCCTGCTGGTGCACATGGGGACAGCAGTGGGGCCCCGGGGGGAGCTCCTGGCTCCTGGCTCCAGCCTGGCCCAGCCCCGGCCATTGCAGCCATGTGGGGAGGGACCGGCAGAGGGAGGACCCCTCTCTCTGTCTCCTCTCTGCTGCTCTGCCTCCCAGAGAGGGAAAGGGAGCGAGAGCGAGAGAGCGAGCGTCCCGAACCTCTGGTCCACTCCCCGATGCCGGCCGCAGCCAGGCCCTGGCACAGGCTGAAACCGAGAGCCAGGGGCTCGCGGTGGGCGGCAGGGACCCAGCACTGAGCCGCCCCTGCTGCCTCCCAGTGTGCACCAGGTGGAGCCGGAGCCAGAAGCAGGGCCACGACTCGAACCCAGGCTCTCAGATAGGAGATGTGGGTGTCTCAGACAGCGGCTGAACGGGCAGAGCAAACAGCCCCCCCACTTCTGTCTTAAAGAGGAAGAAACAGAGTCACAGAGGCATGGGAGTCAGGACGGGGGTCCACACTCAGCCACCACGGCTTGTGCTGGCCTGGCACACAGGCGGCACTCAGCAAACGCAGCTGCATTCACTGATGTGGGGCAGCACTGTGGTGTAGCGGGTAAAGCCACCACCTGCAGTGCCGGCTGCTCCTCTTCCCATCCAGCTCCTGCTGTGGCCTGGGAAAGCGGCGGAAGACGGCCCAGGTCCTCGGGCCCCTGCGCCTGCACGGGAGACCCGGAGGACGCTCCTGGCTCCGGAAGATTGGTTTGTCTGGAAGGCAGAGCCGCAGAGAGAGACAGAGAGGTCTTCCATCCGCTGGCCACTTCTGATGGCCGCAAGGGCCGGGGCTGAGCCACGCTGGAGCCAGGAGTGAGCTATGGGTCCCCCACGTGGGTGCAGGGGCCTGAGCACGTGGGCCGACCCCTGCTGCTCTCCCAGGCCACAGCAGGGAGCTGGATGGGAAGTGGAGCAGCCGGGACTCGAATCGGCGCTGCAGGCGGAGGCTGCATCCCCACCGCGCCCCAGCCGGCCCCAGTCACCCTCAGTGCAAACGCGTGGCGGCCACGGCTCTCCCCCATGCTGAGGAGTGTGTATACAACAGACGCTCACTCACGGTCACATGCTGGCAGCCAGAGCCAACTCAGTGCGTGGGTGTCTGAGCCAGCCAGGGAGGGAGAGCTGCCCCTGTGAGCGTCTGCTGTGTGCCAGGGATGGAGCCCTTGTGAGCACCTGCTGTGTACCAGGCTGGCACCCAGCCCCTGTGAGCACCTGCTGTGTACCAGGCTGGGACCCAGCCCCTGTGAGCGCTTGCTGTGTACCAGGCCCCTGTGAGCGCCTGCTGTGTGCCAGGCCCCTGTGAGCACCTGCTGTGTACCAGGCTGGCACCCAGCCCCTGTGAGCGCTTGCTGTGTACCAGGCCCCTGTGAGCGCCTGCTGTGTGCCAGGCCCCTGTGAGCACCTGCTGTGTACCAGGCTGGGACCCAGCTCCTGTGAGCGCCTGCTGTGTACCAGGCCCCTGTGAGCACCTGCTGTGTACCAGGCTGGGACCCAGCCCCTGTGAGCGCCTGCTGTGTACCAGGCCCCTGTGAGCACCTGCTGTGTACCAGGCTGGGACCCAGCCCCTGTGAGCGCCTGCTGTGTACCAGGCCCCTGTGAGCACCTGCTGTGTGCCAGGCCATGGGACAGAGGGAAGTTGGGGCCCAGCAGCCCGGCGCCCGACTGCCTGTCCCACTGCAGCCTGGAGCCAGGGGACGTTGCCCTTGCGACAGCCTTGGCGAGCGACAGTTGGAGTGGGAACATCCTTGGGGGTGGGAGAGGTCGGGGCACTGAGCGGGGTGGCTGGGGCTGGGACCCCTGCCCTCGTGGAGGCTCGAGTCCTCCCCAGTCCCCTCACAACTTGGGGGCCTTTCCCAGAACCCCCGCTGCAGCCCAGGGACCAGCCTGGCCCGGGTGGGGGTGGGGGTCCAAGTGCCCCTGTGAGAGGTGGGAGATGAGACCCCCGGGGTCTGCGCTGAAACTGCAGCCAGTGGGAGGTCCTGGCTGGGAGCCAGCCCCCGCCGCCCCCGGGGAAAACTGGGCATGTGTGGCCGGCTCCAGGGCCCTGGGTAGGTGACGCACGGGGCATAGGGGGAGGGGACCTGGCCCAGGTCAGGCCTGAACACCAGATGAGCAGTGATCCTGCAGGTAAGTGCGTCGTAGGACACGGCTGGGGCACGCCTGGGACACAGCTAGGACATGCCTGGGACACGGCTGGGGCACACCTGGGACACGGCTGGGGCACACCTGGGACATGGCTGAGGCATACCTGGGACACACATGGGACACGCTGGGATATGCTGGGACACACTGGGACACACCTGGGTCACTCCTGGGACACGCATGGGCCACGCTGGGCCACGGCTGGGCCACGCTGGCACTGGCAATACTGATCACAGACCTGGCACTGAAGCGTCAGCGGCTCTTGGGCATTGACGGGCGGCCCTGCCAGAGCCACGGGCTCCTGCTCCCCTCACCCCGCCCCCGGGAGGAAGTGGGGGCACCTGCAGACCGTGGGGCAATCAACGGCCTCTCCCGGGGCTATAAAGAGGGGCAGGGCAGGCTCGGGCTCAGAGACAGCAGCGCCCTCACCATGACCCTCAGTGGCTGGCCCTCGGGGGCCGCCCTGGCCTCTGCCCTGCTGGCTCTGCTGCTGGGCGGTGAGTGGGGCCACAGGTCCACCCTCCACCTGTCCACCCTGTCCACCCTCCACCTGTCCACCCTCCACCTGTCCACCCTCCACCTGTCCACCCTGTCCACCTTCCACCTGTCCACCCTCCACCTGTCCACCTTCCACCTGTCCACCTTCCACCTGTCCACCTTCCACCCTCCACCTGTCCACCTTCCACCTGTCCACCCTACACCTGTCCACCCTTCCCCCTCCCCCCGCCCTCCACCTGTCCACCCTCCACCCTGTCTACCTTCCCGCCCTACACCTGTCCACCCTCCACCTTCCACCCTCCACCTGTCCACCTTCCACCTGCCCACCTTCCAACCTCCACCTGTCCACCCTCCACCCTGTTCACCCTCCACCCTGTCCACCCTCCACCTGTCCACCCTCCACCTGTCCACCCTCCCACCCTCCACCTGTCCACCCTCCACCCTGTCCACGCTCCGGCCCTCCACCCTGTCCACCCTCCACCTGTCCACCTTCAACCTGTCCACCCTCCCACCCTCCTGTCCTCCACCTGTCCACCCTCCACCCTGTCCACCCTCCTGCTCTCCACCTGTCCACCCTCCACCCTTCTGCCCTCCACCTGCCCCTGGGTGTCCACCCTCCCACCTGTCCACCCTCCTGCCCTCCACCTGTCACTGGTGTCCACCTGCTCAGCCAGGGTGGCCCCTCCACCGTGTGGGGAGTGAGGGGAGCAGAGGCCGGGGCTCCAAGTGCAAGGCTGCAGCTCCAGCCCATGTCCAGCCCTGACCATGGCCCAGCAGGGGGTGGAAGGCAGTCCCTTGCCCATCATGCGCCCGTGTCCTCATTGGCCCCACGGGCTCCTGGAGGGGGCTCCTGGCAGACCCTCACCGCACCCCCGTGTGTCCCCAGGCCCCGCGCTGGCCTCTGAGATTGTGGGGGGGCGGCCAGCCCGGCCCCACGCCTGGCCCTTCATGGTGTCCCTGCAGCGCCGCGGCGGCCACTTCTGCGGGGCCACTCTCATCGCCCGGAACTTCGTCATGTCGGCCGCGCACTGCATGAACGGCCGGTGAGTCCTGCCTCGGACGCACGGTTTCCGTGCCTGTCGGGTGGGAGGGGAGAGGCTGGGGCCGGGCTCTGTCCTGTGCCCGCCGGGCCGGCAGGGCGCAAGGCTCCCTGGGAGACCCCAACCGCCCCCCCTCCACCCACAGAAACTTCCGGTCGGTGCAGGTGGTGCTGGGTGCCCACGACCTGCGGCGGCGGGAGTCCAGCCGACAGACCTACGCCGTCCGGCGGGTCTTCGAGAACGGCTTCGACCCCGTACGCCTAGTGAACGACATCGTGGTACTCCAGGTGCGACGTGCGGGGTGGGGGGGAGCAGGGGCTGGGGACGCGGTGGGGCACAAGGCGGGGTCCTGGGCCACTCCCAGGCCTGTGGCTGGGGCAGGGACAGCCCCTGCGGGCCGGCTGCAGGGCTGGTTTACGGGGAGAAGCACCCGCCGTCTCCCAGGGGAACTTGGGGTCAGGAGGGGCTTCGAGGGTGGGTGTGCAGGCTCAGCTGGGGACCCCAGGCCCCGAGGGCAGGGGCCACCACCCACCGCCTCACCGGTTCCCCGGGCGCGCTGTCCACAGCTCAACGGGTCGGCCATCATCAACGCCAACGTGCAGGTGGCCCGGCTGCCGGCCCAGGGTCGCGGCGTGGGCAACGGCACGCGGTGCCTGGCCATGGGCTGGGGCCGGCTGGGCACGAACCGGCCCCTGCCCAGCGTCCTGCAGCAGCTGAACGTGACCGTGGTGACCTCGCTGTGCCGGCGGAGCAACGTGTGCACACTGGTGCGGCGCCGGCAGGCAGGCATCTGCTTCGTACGTCCGGCTCCCAGGGCCCCCCCCCCGGGGGGGGCTCCCCGCGCGGCGGGTGGGGCGGCCGCTCGGGGCAGCTCCTGACCCCCGGCCTCCGCAGGGCGACTCCGGCGGCCCCCTGGTCTGCCAGGGACTGGTGCACGGCATCGACTCCTTCATCCGGGGCGGCTGCGGCTCCGGGTTCTACCCAGACGCCTTCACGCCTGTGGCGAAGTTCTCGAACTGGATCAACTCCATCCTGCGGCGCAGGGCGGCCTGGCCCTAGCACGCCCCTGCCACCCCCCAGCCCCCCGGCACGTGCTACAATAAAAGCCCTGTTCTCTGGAATCTGCTGTGTTCCGGAGTAAGCCACCACCAAGTGGTGGCACAGTCAGGTCGCCGGAGCAAGAGCAGAGCCCCCTCCCCACGCGCTGCAGAGGGGACTCCGGCCCCCTGCCCGTCACTCAGCGCCCTCACGCAGGGTTGGCCGGGTCTCCCAGCGTGGCGTGGGGCACGGGCAGAGCGGTGTGAAGCCGGCACTAGCAGAGGCTTTGGGGCACCAGGCAGTGGGGAGCCGCCGCCTGGGACGGGCTGTTCTGCCCCCCCCACTTCCCCTCAGCGGGGGGTGGGCAGCACACAAGGCCCCAGCCCTGATGGAGGGAGCCTGCAGTGGGGGCCCTGGCGGCAGGGTCTGACGGGGGAGGAGGGAGCAGTGAGGCGGAGGGTACGGCCCCCCCACAGGCTGGGCCCCACCTCGGCCCCCAGACCGCTACCCTCCCCCGCCCCTGCCTCCTACTTGGGTCGGCTGCCAGGGAGCCTTGCAGTTTTTTTTTTTTTTTTTTCCTGCAGTTTTGAGCACTCGCGGTTACACAACCTGGAGGACGCCCAAGGAGGCGTCTGCTGAGTGCGCCGGCCTTTACTGCAAATGGAAGTCGATTTTTCAAGACCAATTGACTTATTTGAAAGTCAGAGTTCCAGAGAGAGAGGTCCTCCATCCACTGGTTCACTCCCCAAATTCCCACAGTGGCCAGGGCCGGGCCAGGCCAAAGCCAGGAGCTTCTTCCGGGTCTCCCACGCGGGAGCAGGGCCCAAGCTCTCCTCAGTCACCAGCAGGGAGCTGGGCGGGACGTGGACCTGCCCGGCCTGGCCACGGCCCCCGCCCTGCTAGGGAGGCAGGCGGGATCCCGCCGGGCCCCTCCTGCCCACTGCCGCACGGAGGGGAAGAAGTGAAGGGGAAAGTCTCCCCGCCGGCCCAGGGACCGCCGTACTCTCTGGAACCTTCCGCCATGACTGGTTTGGGAGGCAGCAGGTGGTGCCGGCTCAGCCAATCAGAGGCAGGCGCCAGGCTTTGGCACCTGAAGGCGCTCAGGGCCCTGGACCCAGGCCCCCCTGCAGGGTGAGGCCGTTTCCAACTCTGTCCTGGTCCTGCGACCCCACAGGGCCCCCTGCCGACCTCCAGCTGGTGGGGGTCCCGCCCCCGGGTCCCAGTGACCCTCTGCCAGGCAGCCTCTCCAGCGGGGGAGGAAGCAGAGCTGGGGGGGGGGGGTTGTTTACCAGCACGGGCTTCAGCTGCGATTGTGCAACCACGGGGAGGACGGGGCTGGTCCGCGCCCGCCCCCCCCCCCCCGCACCCCTGCAAAGCGCCCGGCCCTGCCGGGTCCGCAGTCCCCGCGGGCGGCTCCAAGATGCGCAGGTCCGCGAGCGTGGCAGCTTTGGTTCTGCTGGGAGCGGCCGTGTGCGGTGAGTGGGCCTAGGGGAGGGGCTCGGACCGCAGCCCCGCCGTGTGGGCCGGAAGCGGAGGGGGCCTCCAGGCCTCGGATCTGAAGACCAGGCCTGGCGGGGCCGGCGGGGCCGCTCTCCCGGGCTAACGTCGCGCCTGGGCAAAGGGGTCGCTCCCCACCCCTCCCCGTGGGCGTTCCTGGGGGGTCGCCCCCCACTTCTCCCGTGGGTCCTCCTGGGGGCCGCTCCCCACCCCTCCCCGCGGGTCCTCCTGGGGGTCGTCACCCACCCCTCCCCGCGGGTCCTCCTGGGGTCGCCCCCCACCCCTCCCCGTGGGCGTTCCTGGGGGGTCGCCCCCC
Source organism: Sylvilagus floridanus (assembly GCA_949820135.1). NCBI lineage: Eukaryota > Metazoa > Chordata > Mammalia > Lagomorpha > Leporidae > Sylvilagus > Sylvilagus floridanus. The sequence goes on from OX463229.1 coordinate 294,871, forward strand.
ACTTCTCCCGTGGGTCCTCCTGGGGGCCGCTCCCCACCCCTCCCCGCGGGTCCTCCTGGGGGTCGTCACCCACCCCTCCCCGCGGGTCCTCCTGGGGTCGCCCCCCACCCCTCCCCGTGGGCGTTCCTGGGGGTCGCCCCCCACCCCTCCCCGTGGGTCCTCCTGGGGGTCGCTCCCCACCCCTCCCCGCGGGTCCTCCTGGGGGTCGCCCCCCACCCCTCCCCGTGGGCGTTCCTGGGGCACGCGGTCCGCCAGGCCGGGACGGGGGGGGGGGGCACAGGGCAGCGACGGGGCTCGGAGACCACAGGGGCCCCTCCGGGCGGCCGGGGCCTCACGGCCGCCTGCCCGCCGCCCTCAGCCGCGCAGCCCCGCGGGCGCATCCTGGGCGGCAAGGTGGCCGAACCGCACGCGCGGCCCTACATGGCGTCGGTGCAGGTGGACGGCACGCACGTGTGCGGCGGCGTCCTGCTGGCCGAGGAGTGGGTGCTGAGCGCCGCGCACTGCCTGGAGGACGCGTGAGTGGCGGGCGCGGGGGGGGGGGGGGGCGGGGCCGGGGCCGGGGTCTCGGCTCTGACCGTGGCCCCGCCCCGCCTCCAGGGCCGGCGGGCAGGTGCAGGTGCTGCTGGGCGCGCACTCGCTGTCGCGGCCCGAGCCCTCCAAGCGCCGCTACGACGTGCGCCGCGTGGTGCCGCACCCGGACAGCCGCCCGGACGCCCTGGACCACGACCTCCTCCTGCTGCAGGTCCCGCCCCCGCGTCCCGCCCCCGCGTCCCGCCCCCGCATCCCGCGTGCCGCCGCCTCGGCGCCGCGCACCCGGCGCTCACGCCCGCCCCGCCCGCCCCGCAGCTCTCGGAGAAGGCCGCCCTGGGTCCCGCCGTGGGCATCCTGCCCTGGCAGCGGGAAGACCGCGACGTGGCGCCTGGCACGCTCTGCGACGTGGCTGGCTGGGGCGTGGACACGCACGCGGGCCGCAGGCCCGACCTCCTGAAACACGTGCAGCTGCCGGTGCTGGACCGCGACACCTGCAACCTGCGCACGCACCACGACGGTGCCATCACCGGGCGCATGATGTGCGCGAAGAGCGACCGCCGGGACACCTGCAAGGTGCGGGGGGCGGGGCCGAGGGGCGGGCCCAGGGGCTTGCGGAGCGGCGAGGGCAGGGAATTGGGCCGGAGATGAGACCGAGGACAGGTTGGGGCCCGAGAGGCAGAGGGGTCAAGAACCGGGTGGGCAGCTCTAGGAGGCGGGACGTGGACAGGGCGGGCGGAGTCAGCCGTGATGGACGGGGCCCAGTGAGGCGGACGAGTAAGCCAAGGGCGGGACCGGGAGTGGGGCGGGGCTACGGCAGGCCCCGCCCTCACGGCCCCCTCCCACGCAGGGGGACTCCGGGGGTCCGCTGGTGTGCGGGGGCGTGGTCGAGGGCGTGGTCAGCTCCGGCTCACGCGTCTGCGGCAACCGCAAGAAGCCGGGCATCTACACGCGCGTGGCGAGCTACGCGGGCTGGATCGACAGCGTCCTGGCCGGAGGCGCGGCGTCCTGAGCGGGCCTCGGGTCGGCCGGCGCGCGCGCCGAGCAATAAAAGCGTTCACCCCTGCAGCGCGCGGCCAGCCTTTGTTGTGGAGTGCGTGCTGTGTGCGTGTTGCGTGCGGGGCTGCGGCGGGGGCGAAGCCGAAAGAGCGCTGCCGGCGTCGTTCCGAGCTCCACCACGCGGTGGCGCTCGAGGCCTGCTGCACCCTGAGCTCCCCCTCCCGGGATCCCCAGTGGGGCGTGGGGGGTCCCTGGCACGAGACGCCTCCCTGGCTGAGGGACAAACGCGGGGGGCGACAGCAGACCCCAGGCCCGGAAGCCCACTCCTCTACCTGGAGGAGAGGCCATTACCGCCCCACACCTGCTCCCCACTAAGAAAGCCTGGACCAGAGCGTTGGTGGACAGAGGCTGAGGGCCCGAGAGGTGACCCGTGCGCCCCCCAGGGGAGGGGGAGATGCAGCTGGGACCAGCGCCTGCCTGGGAGTCACACTGCTGAAGAACTTTCTTTTTAAACTTTTATTTACTTGGAAGAATGAGGGGGCGAGAGAGAGGCCTCCCACTCACTGATACTCCCAAAGTGGCCACGAGGCTGGGCTGGGCCGAAGCCGGGAGCTCCACCCAGCTCCCCCAGCTGGGTGTGGGCACCCAAGCACTCGGGCCATCACACACTGCCCTCCCAGGTGTCTCGGCAGGGAGCTGGGTGGGAAGTGAAGCAGCCAGGACTGGGCCTGGTGCCCGGCCCAGCCCACCGAGCCCGTCCTGGGCAGGGGGCCGGGCTGGGGGCCGTCGAGGGCCGGCATGTAGCTTCCAGGGTTCCACCATGCGTAGACAGGGGTGTTGGCGACTGTCTAGGTGGGCGGGGCAGGCACACAGGCCCAGTTCTTGGGGACCTCATGTGTCCACAGCCTAAGCGGACGTCACCGGCATCATAAAGTCCGAGCTACTTCTGAGGTCAGACTCCTGGGGGCGTGCACCCCACCCGGCAGTCTGGGGGCGGCCAGCAGGAGCCTCCTGCCACAGCCCCTGGGGAGATGGGCCAGGGGTACTGACGGAAGGGGGCAGCAGGCACTCAGCCGGCTCCTCAAGTCCTGTCCTGACAGCTCAGCCCCTCGCTGTGGGGGCCATAGGGGAGCCCCCACGGGCGGTGCCCAAGCAGGCTGGTGGCTCTACCCTCTTCCTGTGGTCAGTGGGAGCCACGGAAGGCCCTGGAGGACGGGAGTTTGTGGCTGCATCACCTCCTGGGCCCAAGACACACATGTGTGCGGCCCAAACGGCCTGGGGCCCCCACACTGCGGGCTCCTGGGCACCGTGGGATCCCCACCAGGGCACTTGGCTCGGGCCCCGTGGCTGCTGACTACTGGTGGGGACAGAACGTTCCAGGTCTCCCCCGTGGCTTCCCCAAGCGCCCACGCTCAGCTCCCCTGGGCCTGGGGCAAGACGGGGTGTGGGGGGAGGTGGTGACGGAACCCAGGAGACACGTGGCCTCCACACATGGCCTGGGTTCCCTCCCAGGGACACGCAACATAGGGCTGCCGAGGGCTCCCTGCCCTGGGGCGGTCACTCCCCTGGCTGCCCCAGACCAGGGCCTGTGCGCGGCAGTGAGGCAGAGGCAGCTGGGCGGTGAGCTACGCTGTGGCCGCCCTCCCTGGAGCCGCCCCGGCAGGGAGAGCCGTGGGGGGGGGGCCTGCGACCGGGCCTGGGCACAGCTGGGCACACGGGTGCGAGTGAGGGGCGGGACACAGCACGGCTGTGGGGGGTTTATTGGGCCAGCCCTTCCCCACCCCCACAGCACAGGCGTCACGGGCAGTCACACGGGACGGCCATCTTGGGCAGGGCCCTGGCTGGCGGGCCGCCCTGTCGGGGCTCCGTCCGCTCATGGACGTTCCTCAGGGAACTGGGCGCGGCGAGTGTCCGTCGGGCCGCCCGTGTCAGGGTCAGGGGCAGCTGAGGGGCAGCCGCCGCCACAGGCCCCCGCACAGGCAGTTCTTGATCCAGCGCTGCTCCCACTGCTTCACGGCCGTGGCCTTGTTGGGGGACCGCAGCATGGTGACGCAGCCGCACCTGCGGGGCAGGGGGTGAGGCCTCCGGGGACCACCCCGCCCCGCCCCCTGCCGCCCAGCGCCACCCCTCCCGCCCCCACCCCTGCTCCCTGCACCGTGGGGGCGGCTGAAGAGCCTGGGTCCCCTGTAGGCACTGGGCTCCTGCAGCCGCGGGGGGGGGGGGGCAGGACTCACCTGGTGCAGGCCTTGCACTCCTCCGTGGGGTAGGCGCCCAGGTGCAGCCTGCGCAGGTGGTCGATCTTGGGCTGGCCAGGGGCCCTGGGGGCCAAGGGGGGCACGTGAGGCAGGACAGGAGCCGCACGTGGATGGCTCGGGTCCCAGGAACACAGGGCCAGACCCCCCCAACAGGGACCTGGTGACACAGCCTCAGCCCAGGCCCCCCACCCCCATACACACACGCGGGGACCTGGGCTCCCACACGCAGCGCAGCTGCTCCGAGCTCTCCCGGCCCCGTCGCCCACCTGACCAGGCCGTCCAGCTGCAGGGTGGTGGCGCTGCCGGGCAGGGTGGGCGCCTTCCCGAACTGCAGGCGCAGCGGCTGCTTGGGCTGCAGGCGGCTGACCAGGCCGTCGCTGACCGGCAGCCAGTCCAGCCCGGGGATGAGCAGCTGGCTGGGCAGCAGACAGCACTCGTCCACCAAGGCCTCGTCCGGCTCGCTGGCCGGGCCCTCGTCACGGCCTGCAGGGACGGGAGGCTCAGGTCACCTCGCCTGCCTGGCTGGTGGCTGGGGCCCTGGGCAGTCCCTTCTCCCGCTCTGGCTCCGGGCTCCACCCGACACTTAGAGAGCCCCGTGGGGGTGCAGGGGTGGCCGGGCCGGGTCCCCAGAACGTGGACTCTGGGGGACGGAGGTGCCCGTGGGGCGGGGCGGGGCGGGGGCTCACAGCAGATCCAGAGCTTGGTGAGCAGCCGGAAGAGCAGGGCCATGCTGTCCTGGGTGTCGGAGGTGGCCGCGTAGACGGGCAGGCAGCTGGGCTTCAGCAGCCCCCAGATGCGGGTCACGACCATGAGCTCCCGCAGCATGCCCAGCGAGGCGCCGTCCCGCAGGAAGCTGTGGCCCGGCCGCAGCGGGGAGCCCTGCGGGGACAGTGGAGCACCTGCAGCGGCCCGGGGGGGGGGGGGGGGCCGCCCCGCGTGCGTGCGCGTGCGCAGGGGCCGGCGGCCGCGAGGGGCGCACCTGGTTGGGCAGGCTGGCCAGCAGGTAGAGCACGAAGTCGCCCACCCACTGCAGCAGCTGCTGCAGCGCCTGCAGCGTGTTCATGTCCAGGACAAACTCCTCCGTCTTCAGGTTGATCATCACCTTGTCAATGTCTGCGAGGCAGGGGAGGGGCCTCGCGCCGGAGCGAGCTGGGGGGAGGAGCCGCGCCGGCCCCGCCCGCGCCAGGCACCCTTCGGCCCCTCCGCCAGTGACGCGGGGACCCAGCCGGCCCCGTGGAGGGTGGGAGACCCCGCAGCCCCCCGGGAGCTCATGGCTCGGCCCCACAACCCCGCGCCCCCGGGAGCTCGCGGCCCGGCCCCACAACCCCGCGCCCCCGGAGCTCTCGGCCTGCCCCCACAACCCCGCACCCTGGGAGCTCTCGGCCCGGCCCCACAACCCCGCGCCCCCGGGAGCTCTCGGCCCGGCCCCACAACCCCGCGCCCCCGGGAGCTCGCGGCCCGGCCCCACAACCCCGCGCCCCCGGAGCTCTCGGCCTGCCCCCACAACCCCGCACCCTGGGAGCTCATGGCTCGGCCCCACAACCCCGCGCCCCCGGGAGCTCTCGGCCCGGCCCCACAACCCCGCGCCCCCGGGAGCTCATGGCCCGGCCCCACAACCCCGCGCCCCCGGGAGCTCGCGGCCTGCCCCCACAACCCCGCACCCTGGGAGCTCATGGCTCGGCCCCACAACCCCGCGCCCCCGGGAGCTCATGGCTCAGCCCCACAACCCCGCGCCCCCGGGAGCTCTCGGCCCGGCCCCACAACCCCGCGCCCCCGGGAGCTCGCGGCCTGCCCCCACAACCCCGCACCCTGGGAGCTCATGGCTCGGCCCCACAACCCCGCGCCCCCGGGAGCTCATGGCCCGGCCCCACAACCCCGCGCCCCCGGGAGCTCGCGGCCTGCCCCCACAACCCCGCACCCTGGGAGCTCATGGCTCGGCCCCACAACCCCGCGCCCCCGGGAGCTCATGGCTCAGCCCCACAACCCCGCGCCCCCGGGAGCTCGCGGCCCGGCCCCACAACCCCGCGCCCCCGGGAGCTCATGGCCCGGCCCCACAACCCCGCGCCCCCGGGAGCTCGCGGCCTGCCCCCACAACCCCGCACCCTGGGAGCTCATGGCTCGGCCCCACAACCCCGCAGCCCCCGGGAGCTCTCGGCCCGGCCCCACAACCCCGCGCCCCCGGGAGCTCGCGGCCTGCCCCCACAACCCCGCACCCTGGGAGCTCATGGCTCGGCCCCACAACCCCGCGCCCCCGGGAGCTCATGGCCCGGCCCCACAACCCCGCGCCCCCGGGAGCTCTCGGCCTGCCCCCACAACCCCGCGCCCCCGGGAGCTCTCGGCCAGGCCCCACAACCCCGCGCCCCCGGGAGCTCGCGGCCTGCCCCCACAACCCCGCTGCCTCCCTGCAGCTCGGCCCTGCCTGGCCGCCTCCTGGGGCTGCAGCGCCCGCACAGCAACGCACCGACGTCGGTGATCTTGGCGCAGACCTCGGCCAGCCGGTCGCCGGGGCTCCTGTCGGGTGTGTTGAGGAAGTGGGGGCGCAGCAGGGACTTGAGGGTGGAGCTGACGGCGATGAGGAAGAGCTTGGTGTGGTAGTCGCACACGCGGGTCACCGTGCAGGGCGACAGCTTGCACAGCGAGGCCTTCATGGCCAGGATGCGGGTGGACAGCACCTGGGGGCAGGCGGCATCAGCTCCCTCCGGCCGGCGACGGGAATTCCTGGCAGCGCACAGCTCGGGCCCCACCCCAGGTTCCCACGGTGCCAGTGCGGTGGGAGGGAGCCAGCGGACGCTGGCCGTGTCACCCATGGCCACGAGCTCCAGCCGTGGACGGGCTGACGCCAGGCTGTGCTGGACGCGGACTCCCCATGTCCCCGGCAGGCCGCCCCGTGTTCCTGCGCCCACACCCGCCGCAGGGCCGCGCTCTGGCCGCGGACTCCCCGTGTCCCCCGTGGACTCCCCGTGTTCCCGCGCCCACACCTGCTGCAGGGCCGCGCTCTGGCCGCGGACTCCCCATGTCCCCGGCAGGCCGCCCCGTGTTCCTGCGCCCACACCCGCCGCAGGGCCGCGCTCTGGCCGCGGACTCCCCATGTCCCCCGTGGACTCCCCGTGTCCCCCACGCCCACACCTGCTGCAGGGCCGCGCTCTGGCCGCAGACTCCCCGTGTCCCCCGTGGACTCCCCGTGTCCCCCACGCCCACACCTGCTGCAGGGCCGCGCTCTGGCCGCAGACTCCCCGTGTCCCCGGTGGACTCCCCGTGTCCCCCACGCCCACACCTGCTGCAGGGCCGCGCTCTGGCCGCGGACTCCCCGTGTCCCCCGTGGACTCCCCGTGTCCCCCACGCCCACACCTGCTGCAGGGCCGCGCTCTGGCCGCGGACTCCCCGTGTCCCCCGTGGACTCCCCGTGTTCCCGCGCCCACACCTGCTGCAGGGCGGCGCTCTGGCGCGTGTACTCCTCGTGCAGCCTCTCCACCAGGCTGGGCACCATGCCGGGCTGCACGTGCAGCAGGATGTCCCACCAGTCATAGCCGGTCACCATGCAGTACTCCAGCAGGAAGAGCAGGTGCCGCAGGGCCAGGCTCACGTCCAGCGGGTGGCCCATGGAGGGCGAGACGCGCAGCAGGCTCAGCTGTGGGGGGCGGGGTGGTCAGGAGGGGGGCGGGGCCCTGCGGGGGGGGTCTGGGCGAAGCGCCGGCTCCATCGGCCCTTACCTTCCCATGGTTGTCGATGCCCACGAGGGCCAAGGACGTCCAGGAGAGCTGCATGGCCTTGAAGTGGACGGCGGGGCCCGTGGTGCGCGGGCGCTTGATGGCCGGCTCATCCACGGACCGCGGGGCCGCGGAGCTGTAGAAGACGGCCATGGTCTGCAGGGACAGCCGGTGCACGATGTGGACGCTGCCGTCCTGGAAGGCCAGGGCCAGCCCTGGGCGGGCGGGCGGGCAGGGTCAGGGCCTGCGGCCCCCGTTCCCACAGGGACAGAGCTGCCAGGATCGGGGGCTCCCGGCAGGGGTGCCTCGGCCTTCCAGGAGCCAGGCACAAAGGGCCTGCGGTGGAGGGGGGGGCTGTGGGTCCAGGACAGGGAGGACGCAGCTCGTCCCTCCCCTCCCTGCCGGCCGTGAGGCGGGGGCAGGGCCCGGGCGCCGGCAGCTGTGCAAACTGAGACTCAGTATGGAGACCTGGGGTGCTCAGGGCCAGCACCCTCCCTAACGTCAATGCGAAGCCAAGAGCCCAGGCATGGACCACCCCAGCCCCAAGGCACACTGTCCCCCCCAGCCCCAGGGCACACTGACCCCCCTGCCCAGCCCCAGCCCCAGGGCAGACCCCCCCCAGCCCCAGGGCACGGACTCCCCCCAGCCCCAGGGCATGGACCCCCGCCCAGCCCTGTCACGCCTACCGAGGCCGGGGTAGAACTGTGTGTCGCTGGCCACCTTGAGGTCGGTGTTGGTGAGCGAGACGGGCAGCTTGGGCAGCGCCACAGCCGACACCCGGTCCAGGTCGTTGGTGGCCGATAGGATGCGCCACTTGAGGATCATGGGCTGCTTGTCGACAACTGGAGGAGGTGGTGGTGGCCGGTGAGTCCCGCCCCGCCCGCTCCCAGCCCAGGGTAGCCCGGGGCGGCCCATCCCAGTGGACGGCTGCCCTTGGTGGGCTGATAGAACCCTGTCCAACACGGCGGAGCCACGGAGCGGGGCGGCCTGTCTCGGGGGCTGGGGTCACTGGCTCGAGTCCGCCCGCTGACCACAGCTCTGTCCCCGTGCCTGCCCCGAGCCAGGCTGCACTGTGGCAGGTGCCCAGGGTGGACACCTCGGAGAGGAAGGAGGGTGGACAGAGCAGGGGCCACTTCTCAGGTCTGGTGGGGCCAAGGCAGCAAGAGAGACCCGGGCTCCCTGACACAAGCCCCCAGGGCCCTGCTGCTGGAGTGTGGGGACCCAGCCCTGCCAAGGGCCTGCTCGAGGGGAGGGGTCAGGCTCTGGGAGGGGCCGGGGTGGCAGGGACAGGGCTGGACGAGGGCTGAAGAAAGGGCAGGCAGAGGCCCCGCACAAGCGTCACGCCCTGCCTGTGGGCCTGGCCGGCACAGCCACTGTGGGCCAGCTCAAGACCCAGACCCTGGCGCTGGGGAGAGCCGAGGGCCCTGGGGCGGCCTCGCTAGTGGCCTCTGACTGGCAGCTTCCAGGTCAGCTGGGGTGTCCACTGCGGGGAAAACACCTGTGTCCTGTGGGGGGGGTCTCTGTGTGTGGGGAGCAGGCTGTGTGTGTGTGGGGGAGCAGGCTGTGAGGGAGAGCAGGCTGTGGGGGGGGAGCAGGCTGTGGGGGAGGGAGCAGGCTGTGTGGGGGGAGCAGGCTGTGTGTGGGGGGAGCAGGCTGTGGGGGGGGAGCAGGCTGTGTGTGGGGGGAGCAGGCTGTGTGTGGGGGGAGCAGGCTGTGAGGGAGAGCCCGCTGTGTGTGGGGGGGGAGCAGGCTGTGGGGGGGCAGGCTGTTTTGGGGGAGCAGGCTGTGGGGGGGCAGGCTGTTTTGGGGGGAGCAGGCTGTGGGGGGGAGGCTGTTTTGGGGGGGAGCAGGCTGTGGGGGGGGCGCCTGCCCCGCCCAGACCCGGTGCCCGGTGCTCCCCAGCCCGCCGCCTGCTCCCCCCCCCACTCCGAGCCTGCCTGCGGCCTCACCGGCCGGGGAGATCTGCTGGAAGACGTTGTTGACCGGCAGTCCCTCCTTCCGCAGGGACCAGCACTCCACCAGGCTGCTGGTCTGGCTGGACGCGCACAGGAGCACCTGCGGGGGGGGGGGGCACAGCGCGCTGGGGGGCGGGGTCCTGGGGGCGAGGCGGGGCGCAGGCGGGCGCGCGGGGCCTGGGCCTCCCTGCCTCCATCGCCGCACAGCCATCGCCGGAAGCGAGGCGGGCGGGGCGCGCGGGGCCTGGGCCTCCCCGCCTCCATCGCCGGAACCGCGCACCTGCTCGGACATGTCGCGGGCCAGGAACTTGAGGTGGGTGATGGCTGGGAAGCTGTCCTTGCGGCTGAGCGCCGTGGTGCAGCGCATGAAGAGCGAGGGCAGGATCTCCGTGTCGATGCGGCACTTCTCGCTCACCACGCCCACGCACACCTTGTAGAACTGCACGGGCGACGCGCTGCTGCCGTCGGCCGCCGCCACCACGATGTTGCCGCCGCCCGTGAAGGCGATGTCGGCCAGGGCCACGCGGCCGCGCAGGCGGCACAGGCTCTCGGTGGACGTGAGCAGCTGCCCGCTGGGCTTGAGCAGGGACACGGTGACCAGGCCGCTGACCGTCACGGCGATCCAGCCTTCCATGGGCTTGCCCCCGAACAGCGTGAGCGACGGCGAGAACTTGACGCGCGAGAACTTCTCGCCGAAGCTGGAGGCGCCCGACTGCGGGGAGAGGCGGAGGGGCCGGCTGCCGTGCGGCCACACCGGGACCGCTGGAGCCCGGCCCCTGCCCCGCCGGGCCTTGCAGACCCCGCCTCGCCTGCTGTGCGGGGAGCCCGGGACACGCCTACCGCAGAAGCCCACCGACAGAACTGAGGGGGGACACGCGTGTGCCTCTCTCAGGGCTGAGGGGGGACACACGAGTGCCGATCAGGGCTGAGGGGGGACACGTGTGTGCCTCTCGGACCCAGCCACACAGCGGGGAGGGGGCTGCTGCCACTCCACTGGCACATCAGGCTTTCAGATTAACAACATGCCTGGAGAGAACCGGCTACACCCGTGATGCGGGAGCCCCAGCCCCTCGCCAGGCCCCCGGCTGCACCCGTGACGCGGGAGCCCCAGCCCCTCCCCAGGCCCCCGGCTGCACCCGTGACGCAGGAGCCCCAGCCCCTCCCCAGGCCCCCAGCTGCACCCGTGACGCAGGAGCCCCAGCCCCTCCCCAGGCCCCCGGCTGCACCCGTGACGCGGGAGCCCCAGCTCTTCCCCCAGGCCCCCGGCTGCACCCGTGATGCGAGAGCCCCAGCCCCTCCCCAGGCACAGCACAGCCCCCAAGTGGCCTCCTTCTGGAGCGCAGAGAATTCTGGGATACCAGCGGATCGGAGTGAGGGCCGGGTCCTGGGGACGGCAGCCGTCGGAGCGGGCACCCCCGGGAAGCACGGAGGCCAGAGGGTGCTGGCAGCACCCACCTTCTCCACGTGCAGGGCCAGCTTCACGCCATTGTGCAGCCAGGACAGGGCCACGATCGGGTCCCCCTCCACCGAGCTGCCCACCAGGCTCTCCCAGCTGTTGGCCAGGTGCTCAGCCATGCTCCAGCACTTAATCTGCCCGTCGGCGTCGGCCGACAGGAGCCGGGAGCCTGTGAGGACAAGGTCAAGGGACGTCGAGGGCTTGGGAGGAGCCACGGCCAGGGCAGAGGCCTGGGGACCCAGCCATGCAGGACCGGCGCCCGCTGCAGTGCCAGCTCTGGGCTCTGGCTAGTGCAGCAGAGTCTGGGGAGGGCGCCACCCTGTGGGGGCCCCGGGGAAGCACCTGGCTCCTGGCTCTGGACTGGACTGGCCCTGGCCCGAGGGGATCAGGGATAGACCTCCCTCTCCCCCTCTCCCCCCCTTTTCTCTCCCTCCCTCCCTCCCTCTCTCCCTCTCTCCCCCTCCCTCCTTCTCCTCCTCCCTCTCTCTCTCTCCCCCCCTCTCTCCCCCTCCCTCCTTCTCCTCCTCCCTCTCTCTCTCTCCCCCCCTCTCTCCCCCTCCCTCCTTCTCCTCCTCCCTCTCTCTCCCCCTCTCTCTCTCCCTCTCTCCCTCTCCCCCTCCCTCCGTAACTCCGCCCCTCAGGCAGAAAGGCCCCGCCTCTGCCCTTACCTGACTGGTCCCACTCCAGGCAGGTGATGGCCTCGCTGTGGCCCGAGCTGATGGAGTGCACATCCCACGGGTGCTCCGTGTCCAGGATGTGGATGGTGCGGGTCAGGTCTGGGGGGACAAGGACTCAGTCCCGAGGGGTCCCGTGAACCCAGGACGATGGGTGAGGGACAGGCTGCCCCCGGCGGGCAAGTTCCAGAGGAGGTGAGGGGCGGGGCAGGGTGGGGACACAGGGGCGGGGACAGGTGGGGGGACAGGGGCGGGGACAGGTGGGGGGGACACGCGGGGAGGGGGACAGGTGGGGGCAGGATGGGGACACATGGGGGACAGCTGTGGGCAGGATGGGGACACACGGGGGTGGGGACAGGTGTGGGGGACACGGGGGCGGAGACAGGTGTGGGGGGCACGCAGGGATCAGGGCAGTGGGGGGAACACACCCTGGTCCTCGTTCCGCACGTCCGTGGTGAAGGCGATGAGGTTGCGGCAGGACCAGGCGCAGGCCAGGGGCACCGAGGGGCAGTGGGTGGTCTTGGGCCATTTCTCCCACTCACAGACGTAGGCCAGGTCCATCCCGCAGGCCTGGGGGGCTCCTCACTGACACCGTCCCTGTGGCTGGGGGGCCGCGGGAGGGCTTAGACACACGAGGCCACGCCCGTCCGCCACCTTCCAAGTAAATGAATAATAAAAAGGGGTCTGGCAACGCTGGCGACCACAAGGGGATCCCGGGAGGGGCCGGGCAGCTGGGGCGTGGGCCAGCACCCCCAGGTCTCCACAGGACCCCTCAGATGTGCTTGGTCCAGGGGAGGGAGGACGGGGGCGGCAGGGGGCGCCGAGGGCCGCGCGGTCCCCCAGGCTGGGCCCGGGCAGTCCCCCAGGCTGGGCCCGGGCCTGCAGAGGACCCAGAGAGACCACAGCGGCGAGCGCCAGCGCGCCTCGCGGCTCCAAAGAGAAGGGGCTCCATCGACGTGGGCCCACCGCTCCGCTCCGCCCCGGCACCCCGCGAGCCCACGCCCACGCCACCCCGACCCCCCAGGCTCCGCCCCAGGCACCCCGCGAACCCACGCCCACCCCAGCCACCCCCATCCCGACCCCCAGCTCCGCCCCTGGCACCCCGCGAGCCCATGCCCACCCCGCGATCCCGCGCCCACCCCCACCCCGACCCCCAGCTCCGCCCCAGGCACCCCAAGAGCCCACGCCCACCCCAGCCACCCCCATCCCGACCCCCAGCTCCGCACCAGGCACCCCGCGAGCCCACGCCCACCCCAGCCACTCCCACCCCGACCCCCAGCTCCGCCCCTGGCACCCCGCGAGCCCACGCCCACCCCGACCCCCAGCTCCGCACCAGGCACCCCGCGAGCCCACGCCCACCCCAGCCACCCCCATCCTGACCCCCAGCTCCGCCCCTGGCACCCCGCGAGCCCACGCCCACCCCAGCCACTCCCACCCCGATCCCCAGCTCCGCCCCTGGCACCCCGCGAGCCCACGCCCACCCCGAGCCCTCCCCACCCCGACCCCCAGCTCCGCACCAGGCACCCCGCGAGCCCACGCCCACCCCAGCCACCCCCATCCCGACCCCCAGCTCCGCCCCTGGCACCCCGCGAGCCCATGCCCACCCCGACCCCTCCCCACCCCGACCCCCAGCTCCGCCCCTGGCACCCCGCGAGCCCACGCCCACCCCAGCCACTCCCACCCCGATCCCCAGCTCCGCCCCTGGCACCCCGCGAGCCCACGCCCACCCCGAGCCCTCCCCACCCCGACCCCCAGCTCCGCACCAGGCACCCCGCGAGCCCACGCCCACCCCAGCCACCCCCATCCCGACCCCCAGCTCCGCCCCTGGCACCCCGCGAGCCCATGCCCACCCCGACCCCTCCCCACCCCGACCCCCAGCTCCGCCCCTGGCACCCCGCGAGCCCACGCCCACCCCAACCACCCCCATCCCGACCCCAGCTCCGCACCAGGCACCCCGCGAGCCCACGCCCACCCCGCGATCCCGCGCCCACCCCCACCCCGACCCCCAGCTCCGCCCCTGGCACCCCGCGAGCCCACGCCCACGCCCACCCCGAGCCCTGCCCACCCTGACCCCCAGCACCGCACCAGGCACCCCGCGAGCCCACGCCCACCCCAGCCACCCCCACCCCGACCCCCAGCTCCGCCCCTGGCACCCCGCGAGCCCACGCCCACCCCGACCCCTCCCCACCCCGACCCCCAGCTCTGCCCCTGGCACCCCGCGAGCCCACGCCCACCCCAGCCACCCCCATCCCGACCCCCAGCTCCGCACCAGGCACCCCTGGCCCACGCCGCGAACCGTCCCCGACATCCAGCCCTAGGGTCTCAGGCCCAACCGCAGGGACCCCCGTCTGCCGGCCCCGCCCCCGAGCCAGGCAGCCCCGCCCCAACTCGCCTCAGGCTCCGCCCCCCGCCCCGCCGCCCCGCTTCGGCCGCGGACTTCGCCTCGATTTCCGCGCAGCGCCCGGGGTCCCCCACGTCGCGCCGGGCCGCGCGCCCAGAAGCCTTTGCGCTCTGGCCCGCCCTCTGACCCCGGAGGCCCCGCCCCTGCCGTCCCCGCGCCGCGGTCCCCGGGGTGGCGGACGTCGTCCCGAGGCCGGCTGGCCGCCGCCGCCGCCGGGCCCTCCCACGAGCCCCGCGCTCACCTGGCTGGCCCGAGCGTGGAGCCGAGGGCACGGCTGCGGCCCGCACTCGCCCTAACGCCGCGGCTCCGGCGCCGCCATCTTCCCGGACCAACGAGTCGCCCAAGCCGCGCCGTCGCTTCCCGTAGGCTTATGGGACGGCGGCGGCTCCGGCTCCGCCCAGCTTCCGGGTTATTTGCATAGTCCTGTTAGGTTCCCGGCAGCTGCTGTATAAAACAGAAATACTTCCCTAACGTCAATTAAAACTAGACCTCATTAGAATATATGCTGTCCTAATACAGTAAAGAGCGCGAATGCCCCACAAAATTGGCTCAAGAAAGTTCACCCTTATCGAAAAGACAGCAATTCTCCGCACCTTAAATACTTGGCCAGGGCCAGGCTTGTTCGTGCTCGCTTCGGCAGCACATATACTAAAATTGGAACGATACAGAGAAGATTAGCATGGCCCCTGCGCAAGGATGACACGCAAATTCGTGAAGCGTTCCATATTTTTGTTCCCCTTTCCCACGAACATCGTGCCAGGAGGAGCCGGCCTGGTGCGTGGTGCGCATGGAGCCGCAGCCGGCGCGCGTGAATGACCTCTGGGCTGTGAGTCTGTGCGGGGTGTGCGTGACTGGGCGGTGAGCGCGGGGCCTCGTGGGTCTACACCGTCTGCTCTGCAGCCCAGGCCCTGCTCCTGACCTCTGGCACACACCCGGGCGGGTGAGAAGGCGGCCCGGGACCAGAGGCCACTGAACCCAGAGCACAGCAGACACACCCCGGGGACACGGAGCTCACGGTGCGGCGCCACGGCTCACAGGTGGGCCATGCGCAGCAGCGCCGTGACATTGCTTCACTTACCTATTTGATAGGCAGGGGCCGTGGGGAGAGGGCGAGAGATCTCCCATCCGCTGGTTCACTCCCGGGCTGGGCCATGCAGGAGCCCCGGACTCCACCCGGGTTCCCCACGTGGGTGCAGGGCCCCCAGCACTTGAGCGGGGGTGTGCATGTCAGGGATCTGCGGTCGGGAGCTTTAACCTGGGGCTCAGCTGCTAGGCTATGCCTGGGTCCAGCAGGCCCTCTGCTGGGGCCGAGAACTGGGCAGGGGGCTCCACAGACAGTCCCTGGAGGTCTGAG
Organism: Sylvilagus floridanus; assembly: GCA_949820135.1. Classification (NCBI taxonomy): domain Eukaryota; kingdom Metazoa; phylum Chordata; class Mammalia; order Lagomorpha; family Leporidae; genus Sylvilagus; species Sylvilagus floridanus. Next base: position 310,200 of record OX463229.1, read on the forward strand.
AGTGGCCACACCGGGCACCCCGGCTGCTCCCCTTCCAGCCCAGCTCCCTGCTAACGGCCCGGGAAGGCGGCAGTGACAGACAGGTGCCCGGGCCCCTGCACCCACGTGGGAGACCCGGGCGGCGCTCCTGGCTCCTGGCTTCAGCCTGGCCCAGCCCTGGCCGTGGCTGTGGTCTTAGATGGAAGATCCCCCTGCCCCGCCCCGTGTAACTGTGCCTTTCAAGAAAAATGATAATAAATATACAACGTTCAGACGAGGAAGTAGCCAAAGCCAGCCCTGCAGTGAGGCCACCGGGGTGTCTGTGGCCACCTGCAGAGCCACTCCCGCCGCTGACCCCACCCCGACCACGGGAACCCGGGCAGCTGAGAGGGGCTGAGTCGGGGGGCCCAGCCCCCAACCAAAGAAGCATCCGCACAGCCCAAGGCCAGAGCACCAGAAATTTATTAAACCCTTCCCATTCCCCAAAGCACAAGCCACACGCAGGGGACAGGGGTGCAGGCCAGCTCCACGCAGGGGGCGGGGCCAGGCAGGGGGCGGGGCCACCAGAGGGCAGAGGCTTCTGGCCGGAAGTCCTGGACCTCAGTGAGGGGGCAGCGGGGTGGAGAGCAGGGGCCCGCGGTGGGGACACACACACACACACACACACACACACACACGCAGGACAAAACGCAGAAAACCAGCCTGCAGGACAAAGCCTCTGTCCTGGGTCACGGGGCACACGCATGGACACGCGTGTGCGCACACACGCACGACAAACTGCTCATGGGGCAAGGGGCCAGGTCCTGGGGAGGCGCCCCACCCCCATCCAAGTGAGAGGCAGGGACGGCCAAGCCAGGGCTGGGGCAGGGGTGCGGCTTTTCCCACCCACAGGGAAATTTAAAAACCTACAACACATCACAACAAATGCATTAAAAGGGATAAAAACTCAGCGTCCCTCCCCTGGAGGGGCTTCCGACAGGGCCAGAGAAAACAGAGAAGTGGAGGCACCCAGGCCCGGCCTCCTCGCCCAAATACAAGTCCCAGGGCAGGAGGCGCGGGGCGGGGCAGGGCAGGAGGGCGTCCAGGACAGAATCTAAAAACAGGGCGGGGCGGTCTCGTCACGCAGGGGGCTGCGTCGGGCCGCCATCAGCTGTGCTGCTCCAGGTAGGCGGACAGCAGCAGACCCGGGGGCAGGAAGTCCAGGTGCCGGTTGCTCACCCTCATCTGCCGCCTGCCCTCCAGGTCGGCACCTGTGGAGGAGCAGAGGGTTTGGGGTGGCCGCTGCACGGGCCAGTCACCCCCGAGGGTCCGGCCGCCTTCGCCTATGAACCATGAGGGACCCCTGCCGCGGCAGCCCGGCCCCCCCCACCCGCCCCAGCTCAGTGCCAGAGTCGTCGTTCCCCCCCCCTTCCCTCCCACCCCGCGCCCAGGACACAGCTCGGAGCCCGCAGAGAAGCCCCCCAACTCGGGGAACAAAGGCAGGCGGGGCTCCCGCAGACAGGGGAGGAGCCGGCCCGGGGTTGCTGTGGAAACCGTCTCCGTGGCAACCGCGGGCGAGAGGCAGGTGTGGGCAGCAGGACCAGCCGGGCACCTGGGGCCAGCCCCCTGCGTGAGATAAGGACCCAGGCCCCCGGGTGGGGGCACCTGTGCATCTGGGCGCCGCCTACTCCCCTACCCCCCAGGGGCCCCTAAGGCCCGGCTGCATCTCCCGCAGCTCCGGATCCCGCGCGCCGGGCGTTTGTGTCCGCAGTGGCACCGTGCAGGGCCAGGCTCCCGGGAGCTCCGAGGGCCTGCGTGCCCTGCCCCGCCCCCAGCCGGTCGGGGGCCCGCCTGCGGGGCTGGGGGCCACTTACTGGCCGAGATGAGGTCCATGTACTGGCAGACGGCGTGCAGCAGCAGCCTCTCGAAGCTGTGGGGGAGGCCGCATGAGGGCCGAGGCCACGCGCGCAGGGCAGCCCCAGCGAGCCCCCGCTCACCTGTCGTCCAGCATGGCCGTGTACACCGCCTGCGGCGACACTGAGAAGAAGCGCAGCAGCCGCTCCTCCCAGGCCTCCAGCGTCTCCTGCAGACGGCACGGGGGTCAGCAGCGGCCCTGGCTCACGCTGACCCTCCCGGGGTGGGGCGAGGGTGGGCGGCTGAGCTGCCAGGGGCCGCCCAGCCCGCCCCAGGCAGGAGCCCCGCGCGCTCACCATGGGGATGCGGCTCCGCTTGAGCACCGCGCGCAGGCGCCGGCTGATGCGCTGGAAGCACGCCCGGGGAGTGTAGGCCGGGTCCTCTGCAAGACACCAGGGCGGGGGGCGGCCATGACGCACCCCCCAGCCTGGCCCGCCCACGCAAAACAGGCCCCGCCCAGCCCAGGGTCCGCCCAAACCCACAGGAACTCCGGGCCGCACCTCTCCGCCGGTCCTCCCCGCGACCCGGCCCCTTCCTCCGCGCCTTGCTCTGGCCGTCGGCGTCCAGGTAGCGCAGCACCCGCTCCTGCTCCTCGCCGGAGCGGTTCATGAAGTCGTTCCACACCTGCAGGGCGGGCCCGCGCCGGGGAAGGCCTGCGTTTAGAGCGTCCCCCCCCAGGTGCTGCAGCAGGTGGTCTAGACTGGCCTGGGGGGGCCTCCCTCCAGAGCCGGGGCGCGGCCCTGGCCAGCGCGCTCCCCACGCCCGGGAGCAGGGAGCCGGCCTCACCTCCACGTAGCTGGCGTTGTTGCAGGCTTCAGCGAAGATGCCGGGAGCCGCGGCCCGGGGCAGGTCCCCGTCCTCCAGCCCCGGCGGGCCGCCGTCGGCCTCCAGCAGGGTCAGCAGGTACTGGGCTAGGAGGAAAGGGCCGGCGGTCGGCTGGGGCTGGGACGCGGGGCCCCCAGGACCCCACTTCCTGCTGCACCCCCTTAGCTGCCTGTCCCCGCGCGATCTCCCCCTCCTCCCCCTACGCAACCCATGAAGCTCCCGCCCCAGAACCCGGAGCCAATACTGCAGATGCTGGGGGTCTCCCCCAGCCCCCCTGGGTCTCCCCATCCCCCAGGGTCTCCCCAGCCCCCGGGGTCTCCCCCCAGCCCCCGGGGTCTCCCCCACCCCCAGGGTCTCCCCATCCCCCGGGGTCTCCCCCAGTCCCCCAGGGTCTCCCCATCTCCCCAGGGTCTCCCCCAGCCCTCCTGGGTCTCCCCATCCCCCCGGGGTCTCCCCATCCTCCTGGGGTCTCCCCATCCCCCTGGGTCTCCCCCTGTCCCCCAGGGTCACCACCAGCCCCAGGGGTCTCCCCCAGCCCCCCGGGGTCTCCCTATCTCCCCAGGGTCTCCCCCAGCCCCCCTGGGTCTCCCTACCCCCGGGCCTCCCCACCCCCGGCCTCCCCAGCCCCACGCACTGTTCTCCAGCCTCTGCAGGCTCCTCCAGCCCCCCCGGGCCTCCCCATTCCCCCCCCCCCGGGGTCTCCCTATCCTCCGCTCACTGTTCTCCAGCCGCTGCAGGCTCTTGCGCCCCTTGGCCTTGGGCACGAGGTCCGAGTTGCGCACGGCCTGGTTGATGAAGTGCTGCTTCCGTCTGGAGGCAGACAGCCTCTTCACCTGGGCACTGGCCAGGGCGGGCAGGCAGCCGGGCAGGGGTCTGCAGGCGGGGAGGGGGTGGGCTTCAGGACCAAGACGGGCCAGAGGCCCGCAGAGCCCCCAGCAACAAGGCTCGCTCCTCCCGCGAGTGGAGCTCTGGACCCTTAAAACCTCTCGCGCCGTGCCCGTCCCACCCCAGGGCTCTGGCGCAACCTTGCTGACAGGCTGGTAGACGGAGGCTCGGGGAGGGAAGACCCGGCCCCCGTGCCCGCCCCGAGCTTTCCCACTTCAGCTGCTGACCAGAGGGCACCACAGCCGGGGCCCAGCACCAGCCCGCTCTGAGGAAGCAGAAAGTTTAGTTTCAGCCAGCAGTGCACAACCCCGGACAGCCCCACCCCCAGCAAGCTCAAGGGGATGGCCAAGCGCCCCCCCCAGGAGCCAGGACGGGAGAGGCTGCAGAGACCCCCTCCGAGCTAATCCGGCCCCCTCCAGGCAGGAGGCATTAAGGAGGGAGGCTCAGCTGGCCGGCCGAGCCTCCTGCTGGAAGGTGGGCGTGCGGCCGGGGCCCAGGGCCCAGCAGGCACCCGGGAGTGGACCGGGGAGGGGGCCGCGGGTGGACTCTCAGCAGCCCGGGACAGAGACCACGACATGCGGGGGACGATCCCACCAGGCTCAGAGGCCGGCACCTCTGCAGCCCACGGTGGGGTCTGGGGGACCAGGGCTGCTCCCACCCGGCACGGGTTCCTCAGGCCACAGTTGCCACTCTTGGGTGCCCTCAGGGCTGGCGTGGGCCCCCTGGCTCTGTCCAAGCCTCTGCTGAGCCCCCCTCCCCAACACACCCCCCACGGCAGGTGCGCACGTCCATCTCACAAAGAACCAGTGACTGAGAGAGCCAGGGGACTGCATTGCAAAACCGTGCCCCAGCCCAGACACACGCGAGGAACAGGCGCGAAATCCTGGCCCCTTGAGACCCACGGGTGCCCCCCTGACCCCCAGCACAAAGCAGACAGGCCGTAGCCATATCCGAGCGCGGGTTCGAGTGTTGATGCGCACCCTGGGGGCAGCAGCGGTGGCTCAAGGGCTGTGCACCTGCCACCCACACCAGAACCCTGGATGGAGCGCCTGGCGCTGGCTGTCGTGGCCGTGTGGGGAGCACACCGGTGGATGGGACCTGTCTCTCGCTCTAAGTCAAATAGACAAAACCCACGCAGGCTGTGGACCCCCGGGGCCCTCGGGAGGTGGCCTGGGATGCTGTTTAGGCAAAAATCTACAGAGAATCTACCGGGCAGGTAAGCGTGCCACGCACAAGGACCCAACAGCGGCCACCCAGGCAGAGGCACGGGGCAGGCTGGAACCCTCACAGCCCGAGGGAGCCGGAGGCCGGGTCCTCACTGGGCTGCCCAGGGCGCTGGAATCCCAGCCCCGCCCTGCGTGACTCCCTGCCTTGACCTCCGCCCCCTCTCCAGAGAGGCTCCCAGCAGTCCCTGGGAGCCCGACCGGCTCGACGCCTGCTTGGTTTCCTCTGCTGACGGGGAGCTCACCTCCACCCCCAGGCCACACCACTTCTGATCGAAGTCCCTGGACTGAGCCTTTGCCCCGTGACGGGCATGTGTCCCACCGTCTGCGCCATCGCCCCAGGAGCTGGGATGGGTGCCGTGAGACTCCACCAGGAGCTGCCGCCCAGGGCACCCCCAGCCCAGACCTCAGATTCACCACTGCCTCCCCAGGCTCCACCCCGGCAGCTGCTCCGGGCTGATAACAGTGGCCACATCCCAGGGGCTGTCAGGGAGCCCCGGAACCTCCACACCCCAGAGGAGGAAGCCGAGGAGCCGAGGGACGGGCTCTGCCCTGCACCCCACACGCCAGGGGCGGAGTTGATATGAACGTGGCCCCCGGCCTCCCCCAAAGCCCCCACTGCTCCCCCCCTGCTCCAGTGCTGCCTGGTGCGAGTGGGCGGAGCCGAGAAACACCTGTGCTGGCTCAGGAGGGGAGCCACGCCGCGGCCCGGGCAGGGTGCACCCGCTCAGCACCCCGGGAAGGGCCCAGCGCCTGGCTGAACCAGCAACACTGTGCACCCGGACCAGGGCTCGTCAGACACTCTGGGGGGCAGCAACGCCACATGCGTTCTGGTGCAGAAAAACCAAACATGATGTGGCAGACACAAAACAGCTTCTAGGCGGGGAGCTCACTGAACCCCGTTTCTCCTCTGCACATCCTGTCCCCTGTGCCTTGAAGCCGCGAGCCTGGGATTCACCCCCTCTCTGTTCTGCTCTGCCCAGGGAATCCCAAAGCCACTTCCATGATCTGACCTTCGCCGTCCCACTGGGCCCAGCGGCAGGACAGCAAGCGTTTCCCGCTGCCTTCCCACCAAGGTGGGAGCCAGGTGTCTCCACTGGTGCCGCCCCGGGGCCTCTGCATGCCTGTCCCCCGACTGCCCACCCCCTCCCTGCTCACTTGCTTGCTCCCCAGCCAATTGCTGGACCAAGTTGTGACACAGTGGGAAAAGCCACCACCTAGTGCCAGCATCCCAAACGGGCACCGGCTCGAGTCCCAGCTGCTCCACTTCCACCCAGCTCCCTGCTAGTGCACCTGGGAGAGCAGTGGAGGATGGCCCAAGTGCTTGGGCCCCGGCACCCATGTGGGAGGCCCGGATGGAGCTCCTGGCTCCTGGCTTCAGCCTGGCCCAGCCCTGGGCATTGTGGCATCGGGGGAGTGAACCAGTGGATGGAAGACACCTCTCTCTCTTTCTCTCTCACTGGCCAGGCTGGGGGGTGGGAGAAGAGGCCCCTCGGGTGCCCCCACTCCTACGCCCCGAGGGTCTCAAGATGAGAACTCACTTCCCCAGGGCAGAAACACACCTCTGCCAGTGCCCAGCTCCTCCCAAGTCCCCAAGCAGGAAGCCAGGGTGGACGTGACTCAGCCCAGGGCAGGGCCGGCGGGGGTGCCCAGCAGTCCCCGCCCCTGGGCCGGGGGGGGAGGGCTGGGCAGCTGGCAGGTGAGTGCCCCCGAGGAGGCCCCGCCACCCACCGCAGGCGGCCCCAGGGGCCCCCTGGAAGGTGCAGCCTGGCCCAGGTGCCGTCATGACCACAACCAGGAACAGACAGCTGGGCCTCCAAGGCCGTTAGCGAAACTCCCAATTAAAGGAGCGGCGGCCACTCGGGGCGATGTGGCCATCGCAGGAAACCCAGGCCCGGAGGGCGGAATACCCGGCCGGGGGCTCACCCCGCGGTGCGCGCCCTCACAGTCCCCCGCGAGCGCCCACGGCTGAGGTCCGCGTCCGCGGGTGCTTAGGTCCCCGCCCCCACCTCGGTGCTAACCCAGAGAAAACCTAAGAGCCCAGTACACCCCGGAAGCGGTCGCGGGGGGCCCTCGCGCCAAGCAGAGGCCCGGCTCGGCCTGCAGGTGCAAGGCGCTGGCTGCCCAGGTGTGCGGCGGCCACCGGTGGAGCCGCCAGACCCGCAGCCGCTCGCTCTCGCGGGGGCCCGGTGGGAGGTGCAGGCGGGGACAGGTGCCCCCGCGCCGGAAACACGGGTGTGCGGGACAGGGGGGAGGCACGGGGGCCAGGTGAGTGCCCAGGTCAAATGAAGCCGCCCCCCGCCAGATCTGGGGGCCAAGGGCTCGCCGCAGGGGCGGAGCGGGGCCTGGGGTACCCGGGGAGGGGAGGGGTCCGCCCGCGCGCTCACAGCGTCCGCCGTCCGCTCGCGGCGCCCCCCGCCGCCGTCGCCGCCTCCGGGCCGCCGTCCGGGTCCCCGGGGGCGACCATGGCTCGGTCGCCGTCGCCGCTGTTGTCGCCGCCGCCCGGCAGGGCCTTCCCCGGCCCGGCAGGAAGTGACGGCCGCCAGAGGCGGGCCGGGGCGGGGCCTGCGGGCCGGGCGCGGGGCGGCCCCGCGGCGGGGCGTGGACGTCTGCCCTGGGTCGCTCACCCCCAAAACCGCACAGGGCAGCCCCCGCTGCCGTCGGCCTGTTGCGGTTTCGTCGTTCAGCCACCAGCCAGGCGCATGCGGACCAGCGGTGGCCCACGGAGGGCCCGTGGGCAGAGGTGGCCAGCGGCGGACGCGCCGTGGAACCTGGCGTCCCAGCCCTTCAGTCCCCATCCTGCTAGGTCCCACCTGGCCTGGCGGGAGCCCCGGGAGGAGGCCCGCACAGCTCCGGTTCACACAGGGGACGGAGGGGTTGGGACCCAGCAGCGGCACCTTGGAGACCACCGGGCGCCTGGGGCTGGGCTGGGGCAGATGGACAGCAGGAGCTGGTGCCTGGCCCTTGTCCAGGGCCTGGTCACCCACCAGGGCCTGTCCCTGGGAGGTCGTCACCCCTCTCCCAGCCCCTCCCTCCTGGTCACCCCAAAGGGGCTTGTCCCGTTTTCGGGAAGTTTCAGGCCATGGTCCGGAATGACCTTTAGGGATGGCAGGAGGAAACGGGTGGGCGTGCAGAGGCTGCAAGACACAGCCTGGCCTGGGTCCGAGCCCGGCTCTGCTCCCTGCCCCAGCTTTCCGCCCCTGCACACCCTGGGGGGTGGCAGCAGCAGGTGAGGGCCCAGGCGCTCGGCCCCCTGCTGCCCACGTGGGAGCCCGCATGGAGCTCCTGGCTGCAGCGTGCTGTCCCCCACCTGCAGGGTCACTCACGGCCGGGCAGCATCCACCAGGCTCAGGACACCCTCACCTGCCCTGACGTACCCACTCCCAGGGTCCTGCAGAGAGCCGCCCCTACGGCCTGGCCCTCCCCCCTCCTGGTTGCCCTAGGCAACCCCGGCTTCCAGCAGGGCCTCCCGCTGGTCCCCACCTGCGCCTGCACCCCGGGCAGGTGGCGAGAAGAGGGGAAAGCTGCGGTACAGGTGCGGGGGGAGCGGGCAGGGATTGGCCAGCGGCCGCAGGGGCAGCAGGAGGCCAGGGAGAGGGAGGGGGTGGCGGGACATAAAAGTGCGGCTCTGCGGTGCGCCTGGAGCCCACAGCCTCCCTGGGAGCAGGCGGACGGCGAGGCCATGGGCGCCGAGGCGGCGTCGAGTTCCCCCGCGTCCTGGTGGGCGCCGGCCAACGCATCGGGCTGTCCCGGGTGCGGCGCCAACGCCTCGCAGGGCGCGGCGCCGACGGCGTGGCCGGTGGACGCCTGGCTGGTGCCGCTCCTGTTTGGGGCACTCATGCTGCTGGGCCTTGGCCGGGAACTCGCTGGTCATCTACGTGGTCTGCCGCCAGAAGCGGATGCGGACCGTGACCAACTTCTACATCGGTGAGGGCGCCCGGCGGTGCTGCGTCCTGCGCCCCCGGGGAGGGGAGGGGGGGATCTCCTCGCGCCCCCCAGGGCCTGGGGCTGTCTCTGCGCAGGGTCAAGGCGCGTGCGTGGCCGGGGCCGGCGCTGCCCCTCGCGGAGCAGGAACCATCCCGCCCAAGGCGCCAGGGGCGCCGAGCCCTTTTGGACCTGTGTGCGGGGCTCCTGGGGCCTCAGCCTGCAGGTCCGTGCCGGGGGTGGGGGGGCGTGAGCCTGGCTCCTGGGCCAGGGCGGGGGTGACGGGGCGGGGCCTGGAGCGTCCGCCCGCCCCCGCAGCCAACCTGGCGGCCACCGACGTGACCTTCCTGCTGTGCTGCGTGCCTTTCACCGCCCTGCTCTACCCGCTGCCCGCCTGGGTGCTGGGCGCCTTCATGTGCAAGTTCGTGAACTACATCCAGCAGGTGCGCCGGCGGGCAGAGCCTGGCGGGGCCGGGGAGGAGCCTTGTGGGCGGGGCGCTGGGAGGAGCCTGGTGTGGGCGGGACGTGGTTGGGCGGAGCCTTGTGGGCGGAGCTTGGGGGAATTTGGGAGGAGCCTTGGGGAGGAACGAGGCTGGGAAGAGCCTGATGTGTGGGGTTGGGGCGCGCTAGGAGGAGCCTGGTGTGAGCGGGGTGCTGGGAGGGGCCCGCTGTAGGCGGGGCCTGGTGCTCTGGGAAGAGCCTGTGGGGAGGGGCGGGGCCGGGAGGAGCTGTTGTGGGCGGAGCGCTGGAAGGAGTCTGGTGTGGGTGGGGCGCTGGGTGCTCAGGGAGGAGCCTAGTGTGGGCGGGGCTGGGAGTGGTCCACTGTGGGCGGGGCCTGGGTGCTCTGGGAGGAGCCTTGGGAAGGGGCGGGGCCGGGAGGAGCTGTTGTGGGCGGAGCGCTGGAAGAAGCCTGGTGTGGGCGGGGCCTGGGTGCTCTGGGAGGAGCCTTGGGAAGGGGCAGGGCTCGCTGGGAGGAATCTGTGCGTGGGTTGGGCCGGGGAGCAGTGGGAGGAGCCTGATGGGGCGGGACTGGGCTGTGGGCGGGGCCGCAATGTGGGGGCGGGGGCAGAGCCTGGCCTTAGCTCAGGAGGAGGAGGAGGGGGGTCTTAGGAGGCGGGGATCTGTAGCTGCTCTCCCGCAGCCCAGGGTGCCCCGCCTCTCCCAGGGTCAGGCCCGGGGTACCAGGCAACCCCCGGAGGCTCTCTCCCCTCGCTCCCTCCCGCGCTCTTCTGGCCCCTTGCCTCCGTGGCCGCCGGACACCCCTCCGCGTGCCTGCGTGGAGCGACAGGTGGGGGACGGCAGGGGGGCTCCCGGCTTTTCCAGGTCTCGGTGCAGGCCACGTGCGCCACGCTGACAGCCATGAGCGTGGACCGCTGGTATGTGACGGTGTTCCCGCTGCGCGCCCTGCAGCGCCGCACAACGCGCCTGGCGTTGGGCGTCAGCCTGGGGATCTGGCTGGGTGAGTGGTGGGCGCGGCTACACGTGGAGAGGTGGGGGGGGGGCGGCGGAGAGGCCGGGCGTTCGGGACAACGGGCGCAGAGCCTCCGTCCAGGCCAGAGGTCCGGGCCATGGCCGTACCCGGCTCCGCGAAGCCCCGGGCGGGTGCGGAGCTCACGCGGGCCCCGGCGCAGGCTCGGCGGCTGTGTCAGCGCCGGTGCTCGCCCCTGCACCGCCTCTCGCCTGGGCCGCGCACCTACTGCAGCGAAGCCTTCCCCAACCGCGCGCTCGAGCGCGCCTTCGCGATCTTCAACCTCCTGGCGCTGTACCTGCTGCCGCTGCTCGCCACCTGCGCCTGCTACGGAGCCATGCTGCGCCACCTGGGCCGGGCCGCCCTGCGCCCAGCGCCCGCCGACGGCGGCTTGCAGGTGCGCGCTTCGCGGGTGCGGGCAGGGGCGGCGGCCCCGCGCTTCCTCTGACGCCCCCTCCCTCGCCCGCAGGGGCACCTGCTGGCGGCGCGCGCGGGGGCCGTGCGGGCCAGAGTCTCCAGGCTGGTGGCGGCCGTGGTCCTGCTCTTCGCGGCCTGCTGGGGCCCCATCCAGCTGTTCCTGGTGCTGCAGGCGCTGGGCCCCGCGGGCGCCTGGCACCCGCGCAGCTACGCCGCCTACGCGCTCAAGACGTGCGCGCACGGCCTGTCCTACAGCAACTCGGCGCTCAACCCGCTGCTCTACGCCTTCCTGGGCTCGCAGTTCCGACGCGCCTTCCGCCGCGCGTGCCCCTGCGCGCCACGCCCGCGCGCGCCCGCGCCCCCAGACCCCGCCAGGGCTCCGCGGCCGCGCGCTCCGGGGGAGCCGCCCGCCCCTCGCTGAGTGCGCTCCTTGCGGTCCGCACGGCCCGGCAGCTGCCCCCGTCTGCCCAGAGCGCCGACCCCCCCCCCCCACGCTTGCCGCTGGCGCTTCTGCGTCTGCACTTGCTGAAACCCACGATGCGCTCCCGGGCGCGTGCACAGCTTTAATCCCACGCGGAACCGCGACGCTGAGGTCCCTCCACTCCAGAGGCAGCGGACTGTGAACTCTGGCGGGCTTCGGGGCAACCCCGAGGCCACGTGCGTCCCACGTCAGTGCCACCCACGTGGGAACCCCGCCCCGGCCATTTGGGGAGTGAACCAGCAGATGGAAGATCTCTCTCTCTGATTAAAATCCGTTTTGTGCGTGCACATCAGAGTGGGCGACACCAGGGACCCCTGCCTGGAACGTGTGCAGGGAAGATGGTGGCAGCCGATGAGTGCCCCTAACCCCGGGGTACAGGGTGCCCGGGCGAGGGGTCAGCAGCCCAGCCCTCACCTCGCCAGGAGGCTCTGGCGGCCCACGTGGCCCTGACCGGGGCCGCCAGACCAGGAAGCCCGGGAAGGCCTCGTCTGCTGGGGGCAGCGCGCTGCCCTGTTCCTCCCACCACCGCAGGCTTGGGGCTCAGAGGGACTCTGCGGAAGTCTCTGGAAGGCAGTGATGCTGCGGGGAGTCTCTGGGCTTGAAGTCGGGAGTCCCCCGCGGTCGCATTCGCCTGATTGCATTGTTGCAGCCGTGCCCAGACCGAAGGGGGTCCCTCCCAGGAAAGGGGGCTGTCCAGACCGAAGGGGGTCCCCCCCAGGAAAGGGGGCTGTCCAGACCGAAGGGGGTCCCTCCCAGGAAAGGGGGGCACTCAGTGTGGCCTCATGCGTGGCCACCCAGAGGGACAGGAGCCCTCGGCCTCCCACCAGGCCCCAAACGTGCCGATGTGTTCTTGGGACATCGAGGCCACATCTGGGGATCGGAGTTCGTCTGTTCAGGTCTGGCGGCCGCAGCCCCTGGAGGTGACCCCCCAGTCCCTGCCCCACACTTGGTGTCCCTCCCCTGCTGACCCCCCACTCCACACCGCAGCCCTGGCCGGGCAGGGCGTTGCTGACCCTGGCCCGGAGGGCTGGACGCTCCTGTCTGCTGCTAGCCCCGGGTGTGGTTCAAGAAGCCCCCAGCTGAGTGGAAGGGGTGGGGCCCCAGAGCCACGTGGGAGACGCGTGTGTCCCTGTGGCCTCTCTCGGTGACCGAGTCCTGAGACTGAGCACAGCTGAGCAGCGACGCTGGGGAGCAGAGAACTGCACGCATGCACGCACACACGTGCCATGTACACACGGGCACACACGGAGAACACACGCGTGTGCACATGTACATGTACACTCGGAGCGACTCAGGGTGGGCGTGTGGCGTAGCTGGTGAGACGGTGGCTAGGATGCCCCTCCGGCTCCGGCTTCCTGCCGGAGACCCCAGGCAGACCTGGGGGCAGCAGTGTCGGCTCAAGCCCTGGGGACCCGGATGGAGCTTTGGGAGTGAGCCAGGGGCCGGGGACTCTGGCTCCGCCCGACTGTGTCACTCAGCCTCGCACGCAAATAAGCAACACTTTCAAAATTACAGCAAAAGCCCTGGCGAGGCATCCGGGGTGAGGGACCCCGACCCGGGTCTCGTGCCCTGGGGGGGGGGCAGCGAGTGGGGAGCCTGACCCAGGCGCGGGTAGGGTGGGGGTTCCTTGGGGGAGGTGATCCAGGAAACAGGAACTGAGCTGGGGTGCAGAGGAGCCCAGGAGAGGGGGTGCACGCCGGTGCCAGGGCCCCGGGGCTGTCAGTCTGCAGATGGGGGGATGGCCGGGCTCCAGGCAAGGGGTGTGGGCCTTCCCAGGCGGCCTGAGGACTCTGGAGCCACCAGGACCAGGCCTGGGAGGGGCCTCGGCTGGGCCATAGGGGAGTCTGGGTGGGTCCTGGCGTGGGAGGACAGGGCAGGGGCAGGTGCCCCTTCGGGGGTGGGGTTGGTGGGTTGGGCAGGACTTGGAGTCGCTGGAGCCGCAGATACCCAAGGAGCAGCTTTAGTCTAATGCTTTACGTATAATGCACAGTACAAGCGCGCCCCAGGCCATGTGTGGGATATGCGTGTGCCGAGAGCAGCAACGCCCGGAAGCTCCCGTCTCCAGCGGCCGGGATCCGAGCGAAATTCGCGTTCCAGCGCCAGCGCGCCCCCTGCCGGGCACCTGCGGGGCTGCGGCCGGGTGGGCGGGGCTTCGCCCCAGGCCCCACCCCGTCGACCCCGTCCGTCCCTGTGTGGTTTTCAGCCGCCCGGCAGGGGGCGCGCGCGCCCCGCGGAGGGTCCCCGAGCCCCTCGCGTCCCGGCGCGGCTGGGGCTGGGGGCGTCCCCGGGGCCCGCGGGGAAGCCGCTCCTCGGTGCCCGGCTGCGCAGTGCAGTCCCCGGGGCTCCGCGCGCGTGCAGGTGCGCCTGGGTACCTGCGACCCCCGCCCCGAGTCCACGCCCTGCGACCCCGTCCGGCGTCCACGCCGGGCAGAGTGCTGACCCCGCGTGTTTGCCGCGGTTGCGGCCGGGATCCCTTCTTTTGGAAGAAATGAAAGCGATGTCTCCGCGTGGGTCCGCGGCCGAGCTGGGGACGCAGCCCCGGCGTGGACCCAGAGCCCCGGTGTGGTTAGGGAGCCCCGGTGGGTGTAGACAGAGTCCTTGTGTGAATAGGGAGCCCCAGTGTGGACACAGCCCCGGGGTGGACAGAACCCCCTTCCGTGTGGACAGAGCTCCGGTGTGGTTGGGACACCCCCCTGTGTGGACGGAGTCCGGTGTGGATGCAGCCCCGGTGTAGACGGAGCTTGGTGTGGCCCGAGAGCCCTGGTGTAGACGGGGAGTCCCGGTGTGGACGGAATCCCTCTGTGGACTGAGAGCCCCTGTGTGGACAGAGCCCGGTGTGGTTAGCGAGCGCCGGTGTAGATGGGGAGCCCTTGTGTGAGCAGAGCCCCAGTGTGGTCAGAGAGCCCCGGTGTGGGTGTGGTCGGGACCCCCCCTCGTGTGGACGGAGCCCGCTGTGGACTGAGAGCCCCGGTGTGGACGCAGCCTCGGTGTGGACAGGGATCCCCGGTGTGGTCAGGGAGCCACGGTGTGGACAGGGAGCCCCGGTGTGGACACGGCCCCGGTGTGGTCAGGGAGCCCCGGTGTGGTCTGGAGCCCCCCTTGTGTGGACGGAGCCCCGTGTGGAAAGAGCCAGGTGTGCATGGGGAGCCTCAGGCCCTGGGGCACGAGGAGGCGGGGCCCGAGAGAGCTGTCCACGCCGGGGCTCCCACTTCCTGCACCTGGGACGCGGCGAGGGTCTTGGGGGGTCCCAGGTGTGTGGGGAGGGTCGAGGCCCCCACGCCCGGAGCCGCAGCTCAGCGGTCTGTGACAGGTATCTGCTCCCTCCCCGGGACCCCGGACCCCTACGGGAGCGGGGGGGGGGGGGGCGCGTCCCCCACCCACTCCCCGCCCGCCGAGGGGCGGGGTCGTGCTGCGGAGCCACGCCCACCGCGCGGACAAAAAGCGGGGGGGGGGGGAGCGGGGGCTCCCGCACCTGTCCCCCGGGTGGGGGCCGCGTGGAGGCTGGAAGGCCGGGGGTGCGGGGCCGCTCTGGGGCACCCACTCCCGGGGGGGTCGAAATCCCGGGGAGGGGGGTGGCAGTGGGGAGGGGGCAGGGCAGGGAGGGCCGCCGAGCTCGAGTCCGGGGGGAGAGGGCGCACCCTGGGCTCAGTCTCGCCTGGACCCCGCACCCGCACTCAGCGCCGCGCCTCTGTTTGCCGACCTGCGAAATGGGCCGGCCGCAGAGGCGGGAGGGCTGGGGCGCGCCTCAGCCCCGCAGCCGCTCGCACACCCCGCAGGGCCCCGCTCCGCCCCGTCCCGGCCGCTGAGGCGCTCGTCGGGTCCTCAAAACCCATTTCACGGACTTGGACAATGAGGCCGCCAGGGGCCAAGCGCCGCGGTCCGGCAGCTCAGCCTCAGGGGCAGAGGAGAAATTCTGAGTCGAGCGCTCCACCGCCGTCGGCGCGCGCGAGGAGGGGAGAGGGTCTCTGGCCCGGGTCCCTCTCCGGGTCCCTCCCCGCCCCCGCCCCGGAGCGCGCGCGCCGAGGCCCCACCCCCGCCCCTCCGCCGGCCTCCCGGCCCGGCCCGCACCCTCTGCGCTCCGCGCCGCGCCGCGCACTTTGCCCACGGTCCCTGGGCGGGAGGCGGGGCGTCCGCGCACTGTTCCCCTTCCCTTTCATTATTTATTATCATTTAAAGGGGCCGCGACCTGAAAATTGGAGTCCGCGCCGCCCGCTCTCCTGACCCCCTCGGGCCGGCCGCGCGCGGTCCGGCCGGGCTCGGAGGGCGAGCGGGCGTGCGGGGCCGGGGGAGGGGGCCTGGCGAGAGCCCTCCCGCGTCCCGGCCGCGGCGCTGAATCACCGGCGAGGTATTTGCATCTGAGAGCGATTTGTCACCCGGTGATTTGTCTGCGGGGCGGCGCGCCGGTGGGGGAGGGGCGGCGCGAGGCCCGGGCCGGGCGGGCGCAGCGGCGGAGACGCGGGCGCGGCCGGCGCGCGGTGAGTGGGCGCGCGGCGCGGGGCGGTCCGGGCCCGGGTGGGCGCCGCGCGCGCGGGGTGCCGCCGAGGGTGCCCACGTCGGGCGCAGGCGCGGGCGGGGGTCCAGGACCGGGGCGGCGGGGTGGGGGGGGTGGGCGGCCCAGGTGGGCGAGGTCGTCCCGGCGCCCCTCCGGGGGAGCTCACCCCGGGCCCCGGGGGCAGAGGCGTGCGGCGGCGATCGGGGGGCGCGGGGGCGCGCGCCCCGCGCTCGGCGGAAGGAAACGGGCCCCGTGCGCGCGCGGGGGGCTGCGCGCGCGCTTTATTTCGCGTGCGCTCCCCGGTGTCGGGTGTGTGCCAGGGAGCGCGGGGCTGCGGCCGGTTCCCGAGACCCCCCCCCAGCCCTCCTGGGAGTTCGCAGAGGGCCCCGGCCCGGCCCTGTCGGGGGTCCCCGGGGAGACCCCGGCCCGGCGCTGCGTGCGCAGGGGCCGTGGGGCGCGCGGTGTCAGCCCATTTTCTTCCGTTCGAGCGGCTCGGGGCCGGGGCGCGCCCCCCCCACCATGCAAATCGGCCTCTTTCCAAGAAGCCTCGCGCGCCGGACCGGGGTTTTTGGCGTCTCGTTTCTTCTTCAGTTTTTCTTTTCTCGCTTCCTCCGGGGAGCGCCCCCCACCACTTTACGAGCCCCCTCCCCAGCGCTCCGCCCCGCCCCTCCCCCCCGCCCCTCCGTGCAGCGAGGGGCCCCTTTCGCCACCGCGGGCCCAGCCTTGCACAACTCTAAATAACCGAGTTTTGCAAGGCCCGGCCGGGGCGGGTGACCTCTCTCCCCGGGCACTGGGGGGGAGGGTGTGGCCCCGCATCGGGCCCGGCGACCACCCGCGCCCAGGCCCTGCCTAGGAATGGCTCTCCCGTGGGGCTGTCAAGAAGTGGGGGTGGGGGCCGAGGACAAAGGGCTCTTGGGGGGAGGGGTCTAGAGGGGGTGGGCGTCACCAGCGTAGGGTTAATGGCGGCCATGGGGAGCCCTGGCCTGGCCTGGGGGGCCCCTGGGGTTCCAGCCTGCCCCCTCCACGGCCCCAGCGTGGAGCCCTGTCCTGCTCCCCTCCCCCACCGCCGACCCGGAAGGGTCATTAAACCCAGCAGGCCTGGAGGGGGTGGGGGCAGTGGCTTCCTCCGGCCTCTTCCTTCTGCCCCCCCCAAGAGGGGGGGTCGCCTGGAGCGCTTCCGTGGGGGGGGCTTGTCTTGAAGTTGTCAAAGGTGGGGGAGGGGCGGCGCACCAGACCAGACGGGGCCAGAAACGGCCCCTCAGCACTTTCTTGGGCCGCTGGGGGGCTGGGTGCTGGCTCTGTGGCTGGGCTCTGGCCTGCCAGCTGACCACCCCCACCTGCCTCTCCTGGGCTGGAAGTCCCGGGGATGTGGGCCTGGGGGCTCCCTGTGGCTTCTGCAGGGCCTTCCAGACCCTTGCTGGGGGGGGGCACATGGAGAGCCCCATGCGTCCAGGCGGGTCAGCAGACACGCCCGCAGGGGTCAGCTGCCCCGGGCCTCTGCCGCCACTTCCGCTGGGTTCACCCCCTGAGTTAGGGGCTCGGGGCGTTCCCGCTGGAGCTGTTCAGTGGGCAGCCCGGCCAGTGGGGGCCGGCCCCAGAGGTAGCACCCCCTGCAGAGGGTCCTCAGGCCAGGGACCCCAGCCTCAGTCTTCCCTGAATGTAAGGTGGGCGCCCTCCCAGGGCCTCCTTCCCTGATGCCTGTGTGGTGCCCATCCTTGGGGCCATGAGTTTGTGTCAACCACCACTGGACTGCAGTGCCGTGGGCCTTGGTCTCCAAGTTTCAGGTGGGGAAACTGAGGCGGGGGGAATGACCCCTGAGGGGGGCGGGCAGTGCAGCCCAGGCTGGAGTGGGCTCGGGGTCTGGGGTGGGGTGGTCTCCCCACCTGCCAGCTGTTTTCTCTGGGGTGGGGGTGGTCTCTGTTCTCTCTGGGGTGGGGGGTCTCTCCGTTCTCTCTGGGGTGGGGGGTGGTTTCTCCATTCTCTCTGGGGTGGGAGGTGGTCTCCCCATTCTCTCTGGGATGGGGGTAGTCTCTTTTCTCTCTGAGGTGGGGGTGGTCTCTTCTCTCTGAGGTGGGGGTGGTCTCTCCATCCTCTCTGGGGTGGGGGGTAGTCTTCTCTCTGGGGTGGGGTGGTCTCTGTTCTCTCTGGGGTGGGGGGTGGTCTCCATTCTCTGGGGTGGGGGGTCTCCGTTCTCTCTGGGGTGGGGGGTGGTCTCCCCATTCTATCTGGGGTGGGGGCGGTCTCCGTTCTCTCTGGGGTGGGGGTAGTCTCTGTTCTCTCTGAGGAGGGGGGTCTCCGTTCTCTCTGGGGTGGGGGGTTGGTCTCCATTCTCTCTGGGGTGGGGGTGGTCTCTGTTCTCTCTGAGGAGGGGGGTCTCCGTTCTCTCTGGGGTGGGGGGTTGGTCTCCATTCTCTCTGGGGTTGGGGGTCTCCGTTCTCTCTGGGGTGGGGGGTTGGTCTCCGTTCTCTCTGGGGTGGGGGGTTGGTCTCCGTTCTCTCTGGGGTGGGGGTGGTCTCTGTTCTCTCTGGGGTGGGGGTCTCTCCGTTCTCTCTGGGGTGGGGGTGGTCTCCGTTCTCTCTGGGGTGGGGAGTGGTCTCCCCGTTCTCTCTGGGGTGGGGGTGGTCTCCGTTCTCTCTGGGGTGGGGAGTGGTCTCCCCGTTCTCTCTGAGGAGGGGGGTCTCTCCGTTCTCTCTGGAGTGGGGGTGGTCTCCCCACCCAGCGGCCGTCCTCTGGGGTCAGGACCGTGGTCTCCCCACCACGCTGACCACAGCAGCACCTAGAACTTGGAACCAGAACCCGAGGGAGACTCCAGGCTGAGCCGGCTGCAGCCAATCAGAGGCCGGGGAGGCGGGGTCCCTGTTGTGAAGCAATAGGGCCAGGCCAGGCAGGCACCCTCCGCCTGGCACGTTTCTCGGTGGCCCAGTGGGGTGGGGCTTGGAGGCCCTTGGGAGTGGGGGGGGGGGCGCAGAGGGGCAAATGGGGCCAGCAGGTGCCTCTGCTGCCAGGTCTGCATCCTGGTGAGCCTGGGTTCGAGATCTCCCCAGGGGGCTTTGCAGGGCGGCAGGGAGAGCTCGGGCAGGGTCTCACGGCTCTCCCACTGCCCGCAGGTTCCTGGAAGCGCCAGAGTGAGCCGGATGCCAGCTGCGGCCCCCCAGCGCCCCCCGCAGGCTGCCCCTGGCATGCCCCACGAGCCTTCGGCCTGAGCCCGGCGGCCCTCGCCCCCGCCCCCCGCCACCCTGCACTGCCCCGGCTCCCCCGAGGCCCCCACGCTGCAGTGCGGCCGGGCGCCCTCCCCGCCGGGGCCGCCCCCGCCGCCCACCCCCGGTGCCCGGGGCGGCCCCGCCCGCAGGGCCATGAAGCTCCAGGCCGTGATGGAGACGCTCCTGCAGCGCCAGCAGCAGCAGCGGGCACGGCAGGAGCTGGAGGCCCGGCAGCAGGAGCCCCCCGAGCCCCCCGCCGCACCCCCAGCCCGGGCCCGGGCCGCCCCGGACGAGGACAGAGAGCCGGAGCACGCCCGGATGCAGCGGGCACAAATGGCCGCGCTGGCCGCCATGCGGGCTGCTGCCGCCGGCCTGGGGCACCCGCCCAGCCCGGGAGGCTCCGAGGACCCCCCGGGCTCTGAGGACGAGGACCGGGCCCAGGAGGGGGCAGCGGGCTCACCCGCCCCGCCCGGCCGAGGCAGGGAAGGGCTCCCGGGGGCCGTGGGCTCCGACGACAACCTGTGAGTGTCCCCGCAGCCCCCGTGTGAACTGGGAGTGAGTGGGTGGGGGGTGGACGCGAGTGTGGACGCTGTGGGGAGGGGGTGGACGCTGCGAGTGCGGACACTGTGGGGAGGGGGTGGACGCTGCGAGTGCGGACACTGCGTGGGGAGGGGGTGGACGCTGTGAGTGTGGACGCTGTGGGGAGGGGGTGGATGCTGCGAGTGTAGACGCTGTGGGGAGGGGGTGGATGCTGCGAGTGCGGACACTGCGTGGGGAGGGGGTGGACACTGCGAGTGTGGACGCTGTGGGGAGGGGGTGGATGCTGCGAGTGTGGACACTGTGGGGCGGGGATGGACGCTGTGAGTGTGGACTCTGGGGAAGGAGGTGAACGCTACCGAGTGTAGATGCTGTGAATGTGGACACTGCATAGGAAGGGGGTGGACGCTGCGAGTGTAGACGCTGTGGGGAGGGGGTGGATGCTGCGAGTGTGGACACTGCGTGGGGAGGGGGTGGACGCTGCGAGTGTGGACGCTGCGAGTGTGGACACTGTGGGGTGGGGGTGGATGCTGTGAGTGTGGACTCTGGGGAAGGAGGTGAACGCTACGAGTGTAGATGCTGTGAATGTGGACACTGCGTGGGGAGGGGGTGGACGCTGCGAGTGTGGACTGCGTGGGCAGGGCGGTGGGCGCTGCGCCGGCTGGGTGGGCAGCAGCTGTCGCCCGCCCGCTGAGCCGCTCGTGCCCACCCAGGAAGCCCAAGTGGGCCGCCGAGGAGGAGCTGGACGAGGACCTGGGGGACGAGGACGAGGACGACTACGACGACGAGGAGGAGGACGAGGAGGACGAGGACGAGGAGGACGAGGGCCTGGGGCCCCCGGGCGCCGCCGGGCTGGGCACCGCGGCCCTGTTCCCCCGCAAGGCCCCGCCGGCCCCGGGCCTGCGCGGCGACGGCCTCCCCAGGGCGCTGGGCGGGCAGGAGCGGCCGGGGCCCGGCCCGGCGCACCCCGGGGGCGCTGCCCACTCGGCGCCGCCGCTGCAGCCGCCGGACCACGGGGACTGGACGTACGAGGAGCAGTTCAAGCAGGTGGGCGGCCGGGCCGGGCGGGGGCGCGCGGCCTGGGATCCAGGGGGGCGGGGACACGGCCGGCTCCGCGGTGGGGCCGCGCGTCACGCCAGGCCGTGTCATGTCACGCCGGGTCGCGTCACGTCACGCCGGGTCACGCCGGGTTGGGGCTCCGCGCGCGTCCCAGGATGGCAGGGGTGGGGGGCGTCGGACGGGGCCGCGAGGTGTCACGTCGGGTCACGCCACGTCACGTCGGGTCACGCCACGCCACGTAGGGTCGCGCGTCATGTCACGCCGGGTCACGTCAGGTCGGGGCTCCACACGCGTCCGAGGATGGCGCGGGGCAGGGCCGGCTCCGCCGTGGGAGCGGCGCGGCGTGTCAGGTCGCGTCAGGTAACGCGGCGCGTGGGGTCCGTGTAGGTCGTTGGCAGGCGGAGGGGCGCGCGTGGCTCTCGCGGGCTGCAAGTCTGCGGGGTCGTGGTCCAGCCGGCCGTGGCCGGGTCGGAGTCCAGGGCCCCGAGCAGCCCCGCGGCCGTGGGAGCCGTGGGGCGGGGGACCGGCGCACCAGCCGCACGAGCCTGGATGCGGGGACGGCCGCGAGGGGCGGGCCGGGGGTCCCCGGGCCACTTCCTGGGCTCCGGGCAGGGCAGCGGCCGCCGTGTCCTCCCCGGCGGGCCGCGGGGCCTTTGAAGTCGGCAGATGGGGAGCAGATGGAGGCCGGCCCAGGCCGTGTCTGGGTCCCGCGGTGGCCCCAGGCGGCGGGTGCGGCGGAGGTGCCAGGCGGCAGGCCGCCAGCTCGGGGCGTGGCCGGAGGCCTCTCTGGGCCCAGGGCAGGGGGTGGAGCTGGGGTCCCGCTGCGCCCCGCCCGTGTCAGCTGGGGGTCTTTGTGCAGCGGGAGGCAGAGGTGGGCAGGGGCCCAGGGGCTCGGGGAGGCCGCTGTGCGGCAGCTGTGCCGGGCCAGGGGCCAGGGCCGGGGCTGGCGGGGATCCTGGCCGGTCGGGGACCGGGCACCTGTGGGCGCTGGCTGGAGCCCGTGTTGACTCTGGCGCCCGCCCCGCTGTCTTCCTGGCACGTGGCAGCCTGGCCGGCGGCCGCCGCTTGGCACCGGCCCCGCAGCTTCCTCCCGGCTCTTGGCAGGGCCGGGGCTCGCTTCCGCCCGCAGGTCCTCGACAGCTGGGAGCCGCCGGGCCGCGTCCTGGCCTTGGAGCGCCCGTGAGCTGGGGTCCTCACGGGGCGGCTTCCAGGCTCTCACTGCCCCTGCTAGCCGGCCTCCCTCCTGCCCCTGGGGACCGCGAGTCACTTCCTGTCCCCGTGGACATCGCGTGGGCTCTGTGTCTGCGTCTCCCTGGGCGCGCCTGGCGTGTCGGGGTCTTGCCCCTGCTCCTGGCTGCTCCCCGTGTGTGTGGACCACGCGTGTGGCCCATGTCTATCTCCCTGGGCTCGCCCCGCTCCTGTATGAGCGCACACCCGGGCTGCTGGCGCCTCCTGTTCCGGGTGTCTGTGGGGACGCCAGGGAGTGGGGCTGCAGGGCTCTTGGTGGCCCCACGCTGGGCCTGGAGGGCGGCTCCATCCTCCGCACGGCTTGCGTCCGTTACCTGTGGGGGGTCGGGGCAGGCCGTGGGCGTGGTGGGTTACGGTCTGGTTGGGGGCGCTGGCGTCCGTATTGGGCCTGGGTTCGAGTTCTGGCCGCCCTGCTTCCCGCCGGTGCCCCAAGGAAGGCGGCGGTGAGAGCGCCAGCACGCGGGAGCCCAGCTCGGCCTCACCCCAGCCCCGGCGCCCCACCCGCTCAGCCCCAGGTTGGGGTCTGGCTCCGTCTTTCTGGTTTTTCCGGCTTAAAGACCTTTTAGATGATGGGGATGCGTGTTGATGGTTTTTTCTTTTAAGATGTGTTTATTTGAAAGGCAGAGTTGGAGAGAGGCCTTCCATCCGCTGGGCCAGTCCCCAGATGGCCAGAGCGGTGGGGCTGGGCTGAAGCCAGGAGCCAGGAGGCTCTCCCGGCGCTCCCAGGCGGTGCAGGGGCCCAGCACCTGGGCCGTCCCCTTCTTAGCCGCAGGCTCAGGCCTTGTCTGACTGCTCTGCTTCCTGCTGCTCGTTCCCTGTCCTAGGGCTGGGACGGGGGGTGGGGCACGGGGGGTGGGAGTGGGTCTGGAAGTGCCAGGGCTGGGGAGCAGGGCCGACATCCCCTCGCTCTGTGCAGGAGACCCCCAGCTGGTGGTGGGAACCAGAGCTGGACATGGGGACTCCCAGCTCTGAGGGGTTGGGGTTGGACTAGAGGAAGGGGCGTTGCAGGTGGGGTTTTGCAGGATACATAAGAGCTCACAACAGGCAGGGCCTGCTCCTTGGTAGAGTGTAGCCGGAAGGTGAAGGGGGGGGCAGACGTTGGGGAAAAGCAGCTCTTGGGGCCGGGTGGGGGAGAGGGGCTGGGAGGACCCTCTTGGAGCCTGTGTCCAGCCCAGAGCGGGGAGTCCGTGGTCCAGGCGCTGGGTGGGGGTGGAGGTGCCGGGCAGAGGGCACCGTCTGCCCGTGGCTGGGATGCGTGTTTGCCCAGCGGGCGGGGGGCCAGCTCCTGTGTCTGTGTCTTCCTGGGGCCCCGCCCCCCAGCCGCTGTGGCTGCTGGCAAGGAGCCAGCTGGGCCACGGCGGGCGCGGCGAGGGTGCCTGCCCGCCAGCCCCTGGCACGGTGCCCCAGCCCGTGCCAGCCCTGGGAGCCGCGCTGACTCAGCCGGAAGCACCTTATCTGGCCCCCGGGTCGCCCGCGGGGTCACCGCCGCCGTGGCCACTGCCAAGCGCCGGCCCCGCCCCACGCTTTCTAATAACACACGCGGGCAGAGCGCGTCGTCTGCCGCCCGGTGTGGCAGGGAGGGGGGTCCTCCCGTGGATGCGGGCCGGGCTCAGGCGCCTGCAGTGTGGACATGCGTGAAGGTGGCTGGAGCCCAGGGTGTCTGCCAGCACACGCGTGTCTGCCAGCCGGCTCGCTGTGTGTGCCGGGGCACGCGCGGGGCGGCTGGAGCCCCCGTGCCCGTGACTGACCGCCTGCCCCCGGCCAGCCCCCTGGAGCGTGTTAACCATTAGCCTTCTGCCGTCCGGGTCAGTGGTCCCGGTCCGCTGCCCGGGCGCAGGTCCCCCTGCCGGCCTGGGCTCTGTAGCCGGCCTGACCGGACACCCAAAGCGGAGCTGAGAGCCTTCAGCCCCGAGACTCCCTGGCTGGCCACTCCTGGGCCACCTAGAAGTGGACGCTGGACTTGGGGCGCCCGCCGGACGCCTCCCTGTGTTGGTGGAGACGCTGTCGCCCACCCAGGGGAGTCCAGGCCGCGTCAAGGAGCCATCTGGGTCCCGGCCCGGTGGGTGGCGTGCGGGGGTGGGGCAGCCCGCCCCTTCTCCCTCGCCTGGTTGCACACGGCTGGAGGACAATTGGGGGTCACGAGGTTAAACGGTCACTGATCTGCCCATTGAAGGCCCCGGGACGTGGCCTCGCCCCCGCGGTCAGGGCTGGGCAGGGGTCTCGGGCTGCGGCCCTCCCACCTCCAGGGCACAGGGGACACAGGCAGGGTCACCCTGGGGAATCCGGGCCCCTGCTGGACGCGTGGCCGAGCCTCGGGACGGGCTCGCGGGGTCAGTGGTGGCTGGGCCCTAACCGACTCACTGCAGACTCCCAGCCCAGGGGCGTCGGGCAGTGGCCGCTGTGGCCAGTCCTGCCTGCGGCCCCAGGGCCTTTGTCCCCGACTACAGAGGGGTCCCGGGGTCCCTGTGCTCTGGCACGTGGTGAGGCCGCCGGGGATCGGCAGGGCCGTGGGACGGGGTGAGGGTAGCGGCCTGAGTCTCTGTGTGCCACCTGGCCCTGGTTCTTCCTAGGTGCCATGTCTGTGTCAGACATGCGTGTGCCTGTGTGCGAGCGCCCGCGTGCTGTGGCCCCGTGTGGCAGCGCCAGCCTCTGCCCTCCCAGTAGCCCGGAGCCCCCTGCCCCAGAAGCCCCTTCCATTAGCCCTGCCCCTCCCGCCGTGTGCCAGGCATCCCGGGGGGCCAGGGTGACCGGCGCAGGCCTCGTGGGGTTTCACTGGGGCAGGCGGGGCTGTGAATCCCTCCTAACTGCCCTGCCCAGGACCTGGGGGCGGCCCTGGCCCTGCGCACTGGGCGCTCCCCACACCCGCCGTGGCCCCTGCTCCAGCCAGCGTCCTGCCTGGCGCTGGGCCCGTCCCTCCCCGGCCCCTGCCGCCCGTCCACGCGCCCGGCTGGCTGGCGGGCAGGGAGTGCCTGGCACCTGTTCTTGGAAGGGAGGTGGGGCCCGGGGCTGCCCCTGCGTCCATTGCTCGGCGGCCGGTGCACCCCCGCCAGCCGCCCTCACTTCCTGCCTGGGCCTCAGCCTCCCCCCCCTCCCCGAGGCAGGGGCCGTGTTCAGACAGGCAGTTTTAATCTTTGTGCACATTGCAGGCACAGCGACAGAGCAAGGTGGGGACAGACCTTCGGTCCCCTCGTTTGCCCCCCCAAACGCCTTGAACAGCCAGGGCTGGGAGCCCTGTCTGGGTGTCCCCCGTGGGTGGTGGGGATCCACAGACTCGAGCCAGCCGTCACCCGCTGCCGCCAGGGTGTGCGTTCGGAGGGAGCCAGGCTCCGGGCACCCGACGTGGCATCCCGAGCTGCGGCTTGGTGGGGAGCCCCCGCCCGCCCTCACGGCGGCCATCGTGGGGAGTGGACGGACGGGGCATGTGGGGGCATCAGCTGTGTGCCCCGGGAGAGTGACCCGTGCCGTGGCTCTCCCCAGCCTGGCCCTGCCCTCCCGGTGGCTGTCTCAGGCCAGGCTGGGGTGGGCTGCGTGTCTGCCCGTGGACGTGGCCAGGGTGAGAGTGTCCGACCTCTCGGCCTGCCTGCTCCTGGCGGCCGGCAACTGGCTGGGTATCAGTGTGAGGACCTGGGTGGGCGGGAGCGTGCCCCTGTGGGTCTCTCCCAGCACCTGCGGACGGGGCGGACTCCTGGCCGGAGGGAACCCCAGGCCCTGGGCTGCGGAACCCAGACGGAGGCCGGGTGGGAGCGGCGGCGTGGGGGGCCTCTCCCGGGTCCCAGCGACTCCTGCTGCTGTGTCCTGGCGACCCTCCTGGGCGGCCCACGCTGCAAACGGAGGGGTCCCGGGGCCCGGCCTGGGTCCTCCCAGTGCCTCTATCTGTGCTCGGCTGCTCGGGGCCAGACCCTGGGCAGGGGGCTCCGCTGCAGCCCCAGGCTCGCCGGTCATCCCTGGGCCTCCGTGTCGCCACCCGTGGGAGGGGTTGGCAGCCGACAGCAGCGTCTCCGTGCACCCAGTGGAGGGGACTGGCCGACCAGGGCGGGGGGAGAGGGGAGGCCGCCGGGTCCGGGGTCCGGAAACCCGGAGCAGGGGCTGGCGCCGGGCCACGCCTGCGGCCGTTTCTGGAGCGTCTTCGTACTAATTTCGCTCTCGTGGGTGGGGCGCTGTGTGTTTTCGGAGACGGGACCCGGGGCCCAGTGGGCGTGGGGGTGGCCGAGGGGACAGATGTCTCTGCCCCGCCCAGAATCACTTCCCCAATTTCCCGCGAGGCTGGCGCCGCATCTGTGTCCAGGAGGCCCCGCCGCCTGCGGAGCTGACGGGAAACGAAAGAGCCGCGCGGCTCGGGGAGCCCCCGGCCGGTCAGGTGCACCTGGGGGGGCTCGCGGCCGGCAGCGCCTGGGAGGGGGGCGAGGGCCCGCGGCTGTGCACATCACTTGGGGCCGCCCTCGGGGACAGACCCCAGCGCTGCCTGCCTCGTGCCCTGGCCGGCCGGGGCTCCCTGGGCGGCATCCAGCACGGGCCTAGACTGGAAGTGCTCGCTCGGACCGCAGGCAGAGTGGCCGCGAGAGCCCCGCGGGCTGACCCTGCCCCCTACAGCCGTGCGCCTGGCTCTGCCGCCACCGCCCCCCTCCCCCTCCCCCTCCCCCTCCTCTCAGAGTCCTGAAGTGGGGAAAGCCTGAACGGTGAAAGCCGCGGGCCCTCCCTCCCTGCTGGGTAAACTGAGGCCCCTGATCTGGATCCTTCCACCTGGGGAGCCCCGCCCTGCCTCCATGCCCTCTGTGTGTTGCTGCCAGGCCTTGGGCCTTGGGGTGGCAGTGCCCACCCGGCCAGTGTCTGGCGGCCTGGCCACCAGCCATGCACGGACCCCGTCAGTTTCCCCAGGGGTGTGGGCCTAGCGTGGGTGTTTGTGTGAAGGGAGGGGCTCCCGAGGGACCCTGTCTACCTGCCCCCCTCAACGGCCTCAGTGCTGAGTCATAGCAGGCGGGCGGCCCTGGGCCTCCGGGTGCCTGATAGCAAGGGCTTTATCTGGGGAGGGGGACCTGGCACCCGGACACCCTGCGGCTGCCTGCCTGGGGGTCTCATGGGGGGGCAGACAGGGGAGGCGTTCCCAGAGCAGGTCCTGCCCGGCTCAGAGCAGGACTCCAGGGTCAGCGGCCATGAGGTGCAAAGGCCCTGGGGCAGGCTCACAGGGGCTGGGGGAAGGGGCCACCGGCCGACAGTTCATCCGCATCTCACGGGGGTGAGGACGGTGGGACACAGGGTGGGGCACACCCGGGCCCTCACACCCACAGCAGGGTGGTCACGGCGGCCGGCCGGCATCCGGGGAGCACCATGCAGCCAGGGGCCATGGCAACGCCGGCACACAGGAAGCTTCCAGGCCAGGCCAGGCCGATCCAGACAGGAAGTGGATTCACCGGGCCGGGATGGCGGAATGTTCCAGGAGAGGATGGTGGTAAATGGTTGCACAACGTGGCGACGCAGCCCCCGGCTGTTCACCTGGGCTCATTCCCTGTTATCTGAATTTCACATCGACGTGTGTTTCTGCGAACTCCAGGAGACAGGAGAGACCCCAGGCCCACCCAGCCCCCTCGCCGGCTCATTCCCCAGCAGGGCTGGGTCCCCAGTGCCCGGTGCCTCTGGGCCGGGCCGGGTCCCTGCCTGCCTTCCTCTCCCTGGTCTCCAGAGCTGCCTCCTGGGGTCTGGAGGTCAGGGCTGCCCCCGGCCCCCCTCCTGGCCCCAGCCGGGCCACTGTTCCAGGCGGAGACCGCGGCTGGACTTTGGAGTGCGGGGTGGGTGGGGGCCGAGGTCCTCCCGGGCGGTTTCTTTACAGCAGGGGCCCCTCGGCCAAGGCCGGGTGCCGCCCCTGGGCCCCCGGGGTGGGCGGGCGGGCGGGCGCTGGGAACTGGCGTGACTGCCCAGGTGGGGCCCAGCTGGGGGCAGGTGCAGCCGTGTCCCTGGGTGTCAGCGGGGCCTGGGAGGGGGCTGCTGTGGCTGGGCACTGCGGGCTCCCTCCCCTCAAGCTGGCCGACTGCCTCCTAGAGCTGGAGCGGGCTGGGCAGGGGTCCCGAGCCTGGGCTGAGCCCCCTCAGCTCATGAGGGGGCTTCCGGCCCTGCAGGTGGCTGAGGAACACCCCACCACCACCACCCACACACACCCAGGGTCCTGGGACTCGCTGGTCAGGGCTATAGCCCCGCCCCCACAAACAAGAATTTCCTGTTTGCTGTTGGCTGGGGGGATGGGAGATTTCTGGTGTTTCCCTCCCTCCCTGTCCCTGCCCCACAGCCACACCTGAGCCCTGGGCGCCTCTCTCCTCCCCCAGCAGGGGAGGGGTGGGGGGGTGAGGAGGGGGAGAAGCGGCCTCTGGGAAGGTGGGAGGAGAGGGGGAGCTGCCTTGCCTTGCAGAGGCCCGGGTGGGGGCAGGGGGTTAGAAGCCCACCTGCCCGTCCAGTCCTGGCAGGGTCAGGTCAGCTCTCCTTCCGGGGCCTCAGTCTCCCCTCCTGTGAAATGGGCGGGGCCCTTGGGACGGAGAGGCCTGCGGGAGCCGGGGGTGTGTGTGTGCGTGCCTGCATCCTGCCGGGTGCCGCCAGCCTCGCCTGAGGTGCTGCCCTGGGTGGGAGCCCACAGGGCCCCACCTGCACCAGCTTCCTGAGTGACAGCCATGTGCTTGGCCCCGTTCAGGGGCTGGGGAGGGGTCCTGTCGAGCCTGGGACCAGAGTGTGGATGCCGGGGAGGCCGGGGTGGCTGGAGGTCCTGCCCCAGCCCCAGCCCTGCCTGGGGTCCGGCCATCTCAGGGCTGTCTGGTCTGCCGCTGAAACCCCAGTGGGGGAGGTCTGGGGGGGATGTTCAGAGCCTGTCCAGCACAGTGGCCCACAAGGGGGGCCTGAACACTGCCGTGGGGCGTCTAAACACCGCCCCATCCCCCCACCCCCGTGGCCCCCACCAGCTGGCCAGCTGGCCCGGGCGGGATGCACCCTGCAGGGCAGCGGAACCTGGAGCTGGCAGCCGGGCCATTAAAGAGGCCTCCGCCGCCGAGCTGGGGGGGCCCACAGTGCCCCTTTATGGCCTGGGATCAGTGCCCGGTGCACGGGGTCTGAGTGAGCGCTGCCCCGGCCTGCTGACCTGCCATTTGGCCAGGGGCGTCGCACATCCCCCTTTGCCTCGGCCGGGCCGGCCTGGGAAGCCTGGGAAGCGGGAGCCAGGATCCCCCGGCGCCTGTGGTCCTGCTGCCGTGGAGGTTGGAGACGGGTTTGTGTGAAAGGCAGACTCGCAGAAAATCTTCATCCGCTGGGTCCCTCCCCAGGCGGTCACAGGGCCAGGCCGGAGCTCACCCAGGTCTCTCCCATGTGGGTGCAGGGCCCGGCACTTGGGCGATCCCAGGCGCCCTAGCAGGGAGCTGGGTTGGGAGTGGAGCAGCCGGGACCGGAACCGGCTCTACCCGCTGCACCACAGGGGCCCCGTTATCTCAGAGGCTCCCTGTGCTCGGGAAGGCTCTGTGTGCCCCCTCAGCCTCTGCCTCCATGAGGGGCCGTTTCCCTGTGTCTGGGTCCAGACCCCGCTCTGGCCATGGGCCGGGGTGGCAGTGACCCGCCCCCGACGTTGCAGCTGAGTCACGGCTGACGTGCGAAGCCGTTGCTGTGTGTATGTGCGCACCCTGCACGGGAGGCAAACGCCCGAGGCTCCTGGCTCAGGACTGGATGTGGGCAGCAGGAGCTCGGAGTGTGGCTCTCGGGTGTGCGCACGCGTGCCCGCAGCCTGTGGGACCTACCCGCCACCGGCCAGCTGTGTACCTGCTGGCCTCCCAGTGCTCGGGCAGCTGAAGGGGAGTGGGCCTCCCTGGCCAGCGTAAATCAGCCGAGGAATGCGGGCCGGCCAGTCTCGCCAGGCCACCCAGGGCAGCGGGACAGACAGAGGCCCTGATGGTCCCCAGCAGGAGCACACCTCTGCCTGATGACTCACCCAGCCGGCCAGCTGCCCCCCTGCTGTGTGCACGGGAGCTTGGACAGCTCGGGGACCCCAGGGCCCTCTGGGAGATCCTGGCCGTTTGCTGAGGAGCCTGGGTAGCTGCTGTTGGGGGTCCAGGCGTGTCCCCAAGTGAGGTCCTGTCCACACGACGAGGGCAGGACTGGACGTGAGCGAGCAGGGCTCCGGCGAGATGAGGGGCAGCCGGCCCCGCCCCACCTGACCCTGGGCTTCTGCCCCCAGCTGGCAGGTCCCAGCTGGTTTGGGTGTTTTGCCTCACCGACCCCCAGGGCTAGTTCGTAGGCCTGCAGGGTCCTGGGGGCCGGGACCCCTGGCCCTGGCTGATGTGCCGCCTGTGTGCCCACAGCTGTACGAGCTGGATGGAGACCCCAAGCGGAAGGAGTTCCTGGACGACCTGTTCAGCTTCATGCAGAAGCGAGGTGAGCGCCCCCACTCCTCCGAGGGCACGGGCAGACGTCTGATGGAGGAGGCACGGGGCAGATGTCTGATGGAGGAGGCATGGGGCAGAGATGTCTGCTGGAGGAGGCACGGGGCAGAGACGTCTGATGGAGGAGGCATGGGGCAGAGATGTCTGATGGAGGAGGCATGGGACAGAGATGTCTGATGGAGGAGGCACGGGGCAGAGACGTCTGATGGAGGAGGCATGGGACAGAGATGTCTGATGGAAGAGGCATGGGGCAGAGATGTCTGATGGAGGAGGCATGGGGCAGATGTCTGATGGAAGAGGCATGGGGCAGATGTCTGATGGAGGAGGCATGGGGCAGACGTCTGATGGAAGAGGCATGGGGCAGAGATGTCTGATGGAGGAGGCATGGGGCAGACATTGAGGGGGGTACGGGGCAGGCGTGGGGGGGCATGGGACAGAGATGTCTGATGGAGGAGGCACGGGGCAGAGACGTCTGATGGAGGAGGCATGGGGCAGAGATGTCTGATGGAGGAGGCATGGGGCAGAGATGTCTGATGGAGGAGGCATGGGGCAGATGTCTGATGGAAGAGGCATGGGGCAGATGTCTGATGGAGGAGGCATGGGGCAGACGTCTGATGGAGGAGGCACGGGGCAGAGATGTCTGATGGAGGAGGCACGGGGCAGACATTGAGGGGGGCACAGGGCAGGCGTGGGGGGGCATGGGGCAGAGATGTCTGATGGAGGAGGCACGGGGCAGAGACGTCTGATGGAGGAGGCATGGGGCAGAGATGTCTGATGGAGGAGGCATGGGACAGACATTGAGGGGGGCACGGGGCAGGCGTGGGGGGGCATGGGACAGAGATGTCTGATGGAGGAGGCATGGGGCAGAGATGTCTGATGGAGGAGGCACGGGGCAGAGACGTCTGATGGAGGAGGCATGGGGCAGAGATGTCTGATGGAGGAGGCATGGGGCAGACATTGAGGGGGGCACGGGGCAGGCGTGGGGGGGCATGGGACAGAGATGTCTGATGGAGGAGGCACGGGGCAGACGTGGTGGGGGCACAAGACAGAGACGTCTCTGGGGGGCACGGGGCAGACGTCTGATGGAAGTGGCGTGGGGCAGAGATGTCTGGTGGGGCCCGGGGCAGATGGCGTGGGGGGGGGGCATGGATAGCTTTGGGTCTCAGGTGGGCCCCCTACCCTGAGACCCAGGGTGCAGTGGAGGGGAGAGGCTATTGCTCCAGGACCCCCAGAGTGGGGCTGACAGGTGGCCGGGGCAGCCTCTGCTTGGGGGCGCAGGATTAGACCCGGGGCGGGGCAAGTGAGGGGCTAAGACGGACCCCGAGCGCAGGCTGCTGGTTTACCGTGCACTTTCCGCGCGCCTGCTGTGTGCCAGCTGGGCTGCCACGAGGTGGACTTGGGGCCATCCCTGGGCAGGTGTCCAGGTAGGGTGTCCCAGGCCCAGGCAGACCAGGGCCTCAGGCTCAGAGGGGGCGAGGGGCCTGGCCCCAGCCTAGCGCAGCCGGTTGGTAGCCCAGGGCGGGGCCGGCTCCTCCCACCCCCAAACCCCTCCGCGGGAGGGGAGACCCTGGCTCCCTACCCTGGCTCCCCGAGTCCCGCCCATGCCCAGCCCAGCCCAGCCGGCTTTGTCCAGGCCTCTGCCTGCCCCTCCCTGGCTTCTGTAAACACAGGAAGGGAAGGAGGGGAAGGGGGGCTGCTGCCTCCGGACCCCCCTGCCCAGCGGCCTCCGGGTTAACCCCTCCTGTGCCATGGTGAGGAGTGCGGGCCCGTGCTATCGCCCGAGCCAGCCCCGCTGCCCCTGGTGTGGCCAGAGAGATGGCCACGCTGTTGTTATCATCACGTCCACACTGGCCAGAGCCCCCCAGCCCCCACTGGGGCCTCCGAGCCAGACCTAGCGCGAGCCCTTGCCCTGGGCCCCTAGCCTGCGCCTGGCGTGGTGAGGCTGGGGGCCCCATGGGGGCAGCGGCCCCAGGACGCTACAGACCTACAGGCCGGACTCCTGGGAGCAGGCGCCCCAGGGCCGAGAATCCCTTGGCCCCCAGATGGGGGAGAGGTCGGGTTTCTGCAGGCTGTGCTCTGGGAATGAGGGGAGGGGTCCTGCCTGGCCCCTCCCTCCTCAGCGGCCCTGCTGTTTCCTTGACAACAGGTGGCCCCTCCCTGTCACTCCTGCCTGGGCCCCCACCAGGCCCTGGCTTCTATAAACATCCTCCCCCTCCCCCGCCACCACCCGACCTCCCAGAAGGCCCTGGGGCTCCCCGCGTCCCCGTGGGAGGGGCGGCCTGGACACGGCTGTGGCCTGGACGCGGGGCTGCCTCTCCCTCCTGGGCTGGGAAACGGAATTGGGAGTTTGGGGGTGCGAGGTCCCTGTGCCCCTGGAGTCTCCCCCATTCATGGGCCTTGTGGCAGGGGCTGGGGTTGGGGTCCTGAAGGGGGAGGGCCTTGGGACACAGGGAGCCCCAGTTTCTTTACCTGAGCAGTCAGTATCCCCCCATGGGGCAAGCGGTCAGCAGCTGTGGCTGGGACAAGGCCAGCCTGTCTTCACCATGTTTGAGCGCCTGCTGTATCCCGGGTGGAGTACTGGGCCACAGTACCTGAGCCAGTGGCTTCTCCAGTCCCTGGTGCTGCTGAGCTGAGAGCCAGCCACTGGGAGCCGGGCAGAGGCCCAGGTGGCCCCTAAGGGTGGACCCCTGCCCTCTCTCAGGAGACCAGAGGCCCCCAGAGCTGGGAGGGCAGTTCTGGCACTTGTCCCGCACCCCTCCTGGAGAGACCCCCGCCCAGGCAGAGATGCATTCTGGGAGCCTGCCTGGGCCTTGGTTCTCGGGTGAGAGCCGGGCACGCCGCCCCGCGCCCTGGCCTCAGCCTGGCCCCTCGCCCGCAGGGACGCCCGTGAACCGGATCCCCATCATGGCCAAGCAGGTGCTGGACCTGTTCATGCTGTACGTGCTGGTGACGGACAAGGGCGGCCTGGTGGAGGTCATCAACCGGAAGCTGTGGCGTGAGATCACCAAGGGCCTGAACCTACCCACGTCCATCACCAGCGCCGCCTTCACCCTGCGGACCCAGTGCGTGGGGGCAGCGGGTGGGGGCTGCGGGGCGGGCGGGGGGCGGGGCGCCTCGTGCCATCCACCCCTCGCCTCCCGCAGGTACATGAAGTACCTGTACCCCTACGAGTGTGAGAAGCGGGGTCTGAGCAGCCCCAGCGAGCTCCAGGCTGCCATCGACAGCAACCGGCGCGAGGGCCGGCGCCAAGGCTTCGGGGGCTCCCTCTTCGCCTACTCACCCAAGCTGCCCGTGTCCTCCCTGGGCCTGGCCACCAGCACCAACGGCAGCCCCATTGCCCCAGCCCCCAAGATCAAGAAAGGTAGGGAGCCTGGGCCTGGGTCCCAGCAGGTGTGGGGGGGGTAACCCATGGTAACTGCCTGCATTGGCCTACAAGACAGCTGCCGGTCAGCCTGTGCTGTTCCCCGGGCAGACATCACCAGTCAACCCCGAGTCCCCATCTTGAATCTCAGTCAACCCCGTGTTCCCGTCTGTGTCTGTACCGTGGCAGGCAGACATCACCAGTCAACCCCGAGTCTCCCATCTGTGTCTGCACTGTGCCCGGGCAGACGTCACCAGTCAACCCCAAGTCTCCCGTCTGTATCTGCACTGTGCCCGGGCAGACATCACCAGTCAACCCCGAGTCCCCATCTTGAATCTCAGTCAACCCCATGTTCCCGTCTGTGTCTGCACCATGGCAGGCAGGCATCACCAGTCAACCCTGAGTCCCCGTCTGTGTCTGCACTGTGCCCGGGCAGACATCACCAGTCAACCCCGAGTCCCCATCTTGAATCTCAGTCAACCCCATGTTCCCGTCTGTGTCTGCACCATGGCAGGCAGACATCACCAGTCAACCCTGAGTCCCCGTCTGTATCTGCACTGTGCCCGGGCAGACATCACCAGTCAACCCCGAGTCCCCATCTTGAATCTCAGTCAACCCCATGTTCCCGTCTGTGTCTGCACCATGGCAGGCAGGCATCACCAGTCAACCCTGAGTCCCCGTCTGTGTCTGCACCGGCAGGCAGAGGTTAGCCAATGTCTTCCCCAGTTCTGTCCTAAGGCAGAGTTACAGACGCAATACAGAAAGTGCATTTTGAAAAGCAGTAAAGAAGAGGAAAAAAAAAAAAGCAGCGAAGAGGGAGGAAAAAGAAGCTCGCCATGTGCTAGTGCAGACATTACTAATTGATCGCTGTTTTTCTGTCTACTGAGATAGGCATTATTAACTGAGCCCATTCAGGCATTGCTAATCAGTCTTAGCACTGATCCAGTTCTGTTTGCTTTTTTCTGGCCCCATGTGCCCGGTAGACATTGCTGGCGGATCACCGCGGTCTTTTGGGTTGGGGTTTAGAACCCGCTCACCACGCAGAGGGCCGCGTGGCTCAGTCGGAGCCCCTGACCCTCCCAGCAGCTGTCCTGTCCGCGCAGACATCACCAGTGGATGGCTTGGGCCCCCCTGCCTAGGGTGGATGGCCGTGCGGGGGTTCCAGAGACTTCCCTGGGCGGGGCTGAGGGTCCAGTTGCTGCCCAGGTCCCTGAGACGAGGAGCGGGCAGGCCTGGGGGCCGGGGTCCTTAGATGAGGAGCGGGCAGGCCTGGGGCCGGGGTCCTGAGACGAGGAGCGGGCAGGCCTGGGGGCCGGGGTCCTTAGAGGAGGAGCGGGCAGGCCTGGGGCCGGGGTCCTGAGACGAGGAGCGGGCAGGCCTGGGGGCCGGGGTCCTTAGAGGAGGAGCGGGCAGGCCTGGGGCCGGGGTCCTGAGACGAGGAGCGGGCAGGCCTGGGGCCGGGGTCCTGAGACGAGGAGCGGGCAGGCCTGGGGCCGGGGTCCTGAGACGAGGAGCGGGCAGGCCTGGGGCCGGGGTCCTGAGACGAGGAGCGGGCAGGCCTGGGGCCGGGGTCCTGAGACGAGGAGCGGGCAGGCCTGGGGCCGGGGTCCTGAGACGAGGAGCGGGCAGGCCTGGGGCCGGGGTCCTTAGAGGAGGAGCGGGCAGGCCTGGGGCCGGGGTCCTGAGATGAGGAGCGGGCAGGCCTGGGGCCGGGGTCCTTAGAGGAGGAGCGGGCAGGCCTGGGGGCCGGGGTCCTTAGAGGAGGAGCGGGCAGGCCTGGGGCCGGGGTCCTGAGACGAGGAGCGGGCAGGCCTGGGGGCCGGGGTCTCGCCCCGTGGCCTTGGTTCGCCTCCTGCCACTCATTCCCGCCTGCTGAGCACCCCCGAGCTGGAGGCCTGGTGCAGGGGCTCCCAGGAAGCTGGAACACAGCTCAGAAGTCACACGTTCCGGGGCCCGGGCCCGGGCTGGGGAGCCCAGTGGGCGCAGAGGCAGCCGGGGGCGGAGATGGTGCAGGGTCAGCGTGCAGCCCTGGGTGGGACCCCCGAGGACATGGGCGCCGTGGCAGGGGCGCGGTCAGGAGTGGGGCTGCCGGGGCCTGTGCCGTCTGTGGTGGGAGTGATGGGCCTCCAGGTGGGCGGCTGTGCGCAGGTGGGCCGTGGGGCGCTCTGGCTCTGGCTCTGGCTGTGATGGGCGCCCTGGGGCCCCCGGGGCCACGCCTGGGGAGTGGGTGAAGACAGCTTTGCCGGGGAGGTGTTTGGCCTGGTGGCTGAGACACCAGCCCCCCAGGCCCCCGACGGCAGACCCTGGGAGGCACCGGGGCCCCTGCCCAGGTCCGGGAGCCTGCGAGGAGTTCAGAGCTCCTGGCCTTGGTTGTGCGTTTGGGGAGTGACCAGCGTGTGGCGGTTCTCTTAAAATAACTCGGAAAACAAGAATAATTCTCAGTAAAGGAAACCCACGGGTCACCTCCCCGGACACGCATCCTGGGAGCCTGTGGGAGACCCCCGCCACCGAACCCCGGTCTGCCTGCCGCCTGGGCTCCCCGCTGGGCGGCCACTGACACTCTGCTCCCCCCCAGTGGTCACCCACGCTCTGCCCCGCCCCGGCAGTCACCGACGCTCTGCTCCCCCCCCCCCCGCGGTCACCGACGCCCTGTTCTGTCCCCCTCCCCCCCGGTCACCGACACTCTGCCCCCCCCCAGCAGTCACCGACGCTCTGTTCTGCCCCCCCCCCCGCGGTCACCAACGCTCTGTTCTGTCCCCCCCCCGCGGTCACCGACACTCTGCTCCCCCCCAGTGGTCACCCACGCTCTGCCCCGCCCCGGCAGTCACCGACGCTCTGCTTCCCCCCCCCCCCGGTGGTCACCGACGCCCTGTTCTGTCCCCCTCCTCCCTGGTAACCGACGCTCTGCCCCCCCCCCGGTGGTCACCGACGCTCTGTTCTGTCCCCCCCCCCGCGGTCACCGACACTCTGCCCCCCCCCCGGCAGTCACCGACGCCCTGTTCTGTCCCCCTCCTCCCTGGTAACCGACGCTCTGCCCCCCCCCGGTGGTCACCGACGCCCTGTTCTGTCCCCCCCCCCGCGGTCACCGACGCCCTGTTCTGTCCCCCTCCCCCCCGGTCACCGACGCTCTGTCCCCCCCCCCCCGGCGGTCACCGACGCCCTGTTCTGTCCCCCTCCCCCCCCCCCCGTCACCGACGCCCTGTTCTGTCCCCCTCCTCCCTGGTAACCGACGCTCTGCCCCCCCCCCGGCGGTCACCGACGCCCTGTTCTGTCCCCCCCCCGCGGTCACCGACGCCCTGTTCTGTCCCCCTCCCCCCCCCCCCCGTCACCGACGCTCTGCCCCCCCTCCGGCAGTCACCGACGCCCTGTTCTGTCCCCCCCCCCGCGGTCACCGACGCCCTGTTCTGTCCCCCTCCCCCCCCCCCCGTCACCGACACTCTGCCCGCCCCCCGGCAGTCACCGACGCCCTGTTCTGTCCCCCTCCCCCCCCCCCCGTCACCGACGCTCTGCTCCCCCCCCCCCCCCGCGGTCACCGATGCCCTGTTCTGTCCCCCTCCCCCCCGGTCACCGACGCCCTGTTCTGTCCCCCCCCCGCGGTCACCGACGCTCCCCCCACTCTCCGTGCAGAGGAGGACTCGGCCATCCCCATCCCGGTGCCCGGCCGCCTGCCCGTCTCCCTGGCGGGCCACCCTGTGGTGGCGGCCCAGGCAGCAGCGGTGCAGGCAGCGGCGGCCCAGGCGGCCGTGGCGGCCCAGGCGGCGGCGCTGGAGCAGCTGCGGGAGAAGCTGGAGTGCGGGGAGCCCCCCGAGAAGAAGATGGCGCTGGTGGCCGACGAGCAGCAGCGGCTCATGCAGCGCGCCCTGCAGCAGAACTTCCTGGCCATGACGGCCCAGCTGCCCATGAGCATCCGCATCAGCAGCCAAGGTGGGGGGCGGGGTGGCGGGGCACGGGTGGGCGGGACAGGAGGGTGGGTCTGGGTGGGGTCTGGCACAGAGGATGCACGGGGTGGGGGGGCGTGGCACGCGGTGGGATGGGGCAGGACATGGGGCGGGGTGGGGCACGGGGTGGGCGGGGCACAGGCACAGAGGGTGGGGCGGGCCCCCCACACACCCTGGGACACTCCCCCACGCACACTCTGGGCCCCCCGTGGGGAACCCGGGATGGAGGTATCCCTCTTTCTCCAGCTCTTGCCTTACAAACAAATAAGTAGAAAAGAATGAGGTGAGGTAGGTGTGCAGATAGGGAACACTGTCATACTACAGGCATCGCTGAGCGCCTGGTGTATGCACTGGGGATGGATGCAGCTGAGCACCTGCTGAATGCACTGGTGACGTATGGTCCAGTAACCTGCTGTATGCATTGGAGACATATGGTCCAGGCACCCACTGTATGCACTGGAGACATATGGTCCGGGCACCCGCTGTATGCACTGGAGACATATGGTCCGGGCACCCGCTGTATGCACTGGAGACATATGGTCCGGGCACCTGCTGTATGCACTGGTGACATATGGTCTGAGCACCTGCTGTATGCGCCGGCGATGGACGCAGAGCACCCGCTGCGATCTTGGTGCCTGGGGGAGACCAGTGTGGAAGGGGCGGCTGCCGGGGCATTCCTGGTTATAAGTGGCGGGCGTCTTCCCTCAGCCTCTGAGAGCCGCCAGGACCCAGCCGTGAACCTGACGGGCGCCAACGGCAACAACAGCATCAGCATGTCGGTGGAGATCAACGGCATCATGTACACAGGTACCCGCGGCAGCCCCGGGGCTCAGCACGGTCCCGAGCCGGGCTCGCTCGCTGAGGCGGCCACAGCCCATCCTGGGGGCTCGGCGGGGTCCTGAGCTGGGCTCGCTCCCCGAGGCGGCCACAGCCCACCCTGGGGGCTCGGCGGGGTCTGCAGCCAGGCTCGCTCCCCGAGGCGGCCACTGCCCAGTGTTCCCCTGAAGACTGGTGAGGCTGACCCTGGTGCTGGCCGCCAGGGGGTGCTGTTGGCACAGAGCGGTCTGGGTGCCCAGCCGACTGGACGGTCAGGGCGGCCCTGCAGGCGCTGGGTGGGCTCCTCGGGGTGGAGCAGCTGTGTGTGCGTGTGTGCGCACGCACATGTCTGGATGGGTGTGTACACGTGTCTGAACCCCTGCACTGCGTATGCACACGTGTGTGGGTCGTGTGCGCAGACAGCCGGGTAGATGGGGAGACCGGGCGGGTCTCAGGGCGGGTCCTGGGGAGACCGGGCGGGCTCTGCGCCCTCGTGACCGCGCCTTCCTGTCCCCGCGCAGGAGTGCTGTTCGCGCAGCCGCCGGCCCCCGTGGCGCCCTCGGCCCCCAGCAAAGGCGGCGGCGGCGGCGGCCGGGGTGCAGCC
Organism: Sylvilagus floridanus; assembly: GCA_949820135.1. Lineage (NCBI taxonomy): Eukaryota > Metazoa > Chordata > Mammalia > Lagomorpha > Leporidae > Sylvilagus > Sylvilagus floridanus. The sequence continues at coordinate 348,952 of OX463229.1, forward strand.
GGCGGGACCAGCGGCGCTGCGGGCGGGCCTGCGGGGCCTGCGGGGCTGCCCGCGCCCGCCACCTCTTCTACCTCAAGTAATTCGTTGCCTTAACCGCGTTGCCCTGCGCCCGCCGCCCTCGGTCTGCCCCTCGGGCCAGGACGGAGCCACAGCTGACGCCAAAAAGGAGAGAGAATATATACAAATAGAGTTTAATAAAACGGGGAAGCAGGCCCACGTGAATGTCTCAGGTTTCGGAGCCCAGCAGAGCGAGGACCGGCGGCCCGGCCACCTCGTCCGTCCAGCGTGCAGTGGCCAGCGTCTCCCGCGCGCGCTCACGCGGCCGGTGCGGGACGCCCGAGCCAAGAACGCGCGCCCACTTGTTGCTTGGGAACTACTTTTCTTCTAATTTTTTTTTAAAGAAATAGCAACGTTCAAACTGTAGGGTTTTAAGAGGTTGTGGGGTCTGCTTTGTAAATATTTTATTCGGGTCAAGCCTTAGGAAGAGGTATCTATATATCTATATATCTCTATATTTGTGTGCGCCCAGGGGCAGGCCCGCAGCTCGCACCGCACCGTGCGCCCCGCGCCGACTCAGGGACAATGGAGGGGGCGTCGTGGGGCCGGGCCCAGCTCAGGGCGAGGGGCGGGGCCGCGGCGCCCCAGCACCCCCGCCCCGACTTTCTCACGCCTCCTCCCCGCGCGCCCGTGCCGTGGCCCCGGAACCCGCGCCTCCGGAGCGTCTCAGGGCCCCGGGGGTCTCCCTCCGCCCGCCGCAGCACAATCATCCTGGAAACGGGGGTCCCCCAGCCCCCCTCGCCGGCGGCCCTCGGGCCCTGCTGGCCTCGGGGGTTGCGTCCGCTGCACGTTTCTACCTCAGGTCTGACTTTGATGCCAAAAACCGCGCAGGGGCGCGCGCCTCCCTGGGAGGCTGGGCGCGTGCCCGGGCGCGTGTCACATGTCACTGGGTGTGTGTGTGTGTGTGTGTTCCCGTGTGCGTGTTGGGGACTGGCGCGCCTGTGCCTTGCGCGCCGCCCAGCCCGGGGTGTCCAGGGCTGGATTCTACTCAGGGGACCTGGCCCGCAGCAACCGCTCCGGGGCGCCCGCTGGGCGGGGCGCTGGGCCAGGGGCCGGGCCGCCGGAGCCCCTGCAGGTGCAGGGGTGGGGTCCTCCGCCCTGCCTCAGGGGCCACCACCCAGTGCCCCCACCGCCAGGTCCTGGCCACGCCCTGCTGCTGGGGGCTCTGGGTGCGGCTCAGCGCCCCTCTGTTAGCCCGGCTGGGGGAGGTGCAGTGCCTTGGCCACCAGGACCCTGGGCGGAACCTTGGGGCTCCCCACAAAACTCAGGGCGAAGAGGGCTTGTGGGAACCCCTGCTCCGACTGCTTCTAGAATCTTCTGTAACCGCTGAGGGGCCGGGCGCGCGCGCTCCGCTGCGGAGAGCCCCGCCCGCGCAGGCCCCCGTGCCTGCTCCTCGAAGCAGTCCTACTGCTCTTTTTTTCCCTCGATTTTTCTTTTTTCTTTTTCTTTTTTTTTTTTTCCTTGGCACACACAAATTCAGCCTGCATTCTCGATCCTGTAAAATTTCAGTTCCTCCGGGGTCTTTGTCCGGTGGCGTGGGGACCACGTCTGAACTCAGGTAAAAGGAAAAAAAAACTTTAAAAAAAGGTGAACCTGCTCTACCTCCGGCCGGGCCCGGCCCCGCCCCGCCCCGCCCCGCCCCTAAGGATTTCAGTCTGCAGAACATTAAGGTGTTAAAGGCAAAAAAGACAAAAAGACCAAAAAAAAAAAAAGTGTGATTTTGAGACTTAAAGAACACTGAAAGTTTACATTTTATAACATTATTCAGATTGTATTTAAGCTCCAGAAATATTTAAGACAATTGTAACCTGTAAGCTGATGAGATATTAAACGAGACACTTCTGACTTGGACCAGACGCGTGTCCTGTGCTTCGTGTGCGGCCGTGGCCGGGGGCGCGCGCCCAGCGTGGGGGGCGGGGCGGGGCGCGCGGGCCCCCGAAGTCCACAGCCGCAGCAGCCCGGGCCCCGACCGCCGGTGGCCCGCTGCTGCCTGTGCCCCAGCCCAACCCAGGGGACGTGACTGGCCCAAGGTCAGCGCGGCCAGCGGCCGGGCAGGCCCAGACTCCGGCCAGGGCCGGCCCGGGCCGGTCCCTCCGGGAGGCAGGAGCAGGGCCATGGGCCGCCGGCCCCACCTGGCGCTGCGTGCAGGGGCAGGGTCCCGCTGCGGACAGCCCCCTGCCGGCCAACCCGCAGGGCCGGTCCTGCGTCCTCATTCCTGGCCGCCCGGGGGTCGCTCGGCCCCTGCCGGCTCCCCGCGGCCGAAGGTGCCCCTCGCCGGCCACCCTGGGCACGGCGCGCGGAGGCGGCCTCCAGCGGCCGGACGCCGGGCGGGGGACAGCAGTGCAAGGGGGCGGCGGGGAGGGGGCCCAGCGAAGCCCCCGGGGTGTGGACTTTGTCCAGCTGCCCGGCACAACTGGTCCGTCCTCATTCCAGGGACCGGGCTGGGGGCGGGGCGACCTCTGACCTCCCGAGGCCGGCCAGGCCCGTCCCCGGGGACGCGGGGGTGGGGGCGCAGGGGCAGCTGGAGGCCTGTGCGGGGCGGGCGCGGCGCTTTCCCGCGTCCTGCCGCCGCCGGGCTTCTTGCGAAACGGGTGCCCGTGGCGCACAGCTGCCGGGCAGGCCCCAGGGGCCCGGAACCTGGGGAGGGAGACGTCCAGGCCGAAGGGGCCCAGCCGAGGACGGGGACCGGACCGGACCGGGGCGGGACGCCCCCCCACGCCGGGGAGCCACGGGGTCCCTGCTGGCCCTGTTGAGCCCCGAGTCGTGCTCCCCGGGAAGACCCCGACAGAGCCCCGGGCTCCCGTGGGCATTTGGGGGCTCCCCCTCTCGGCTCCCGGTCTCTGTTTAAAAGCTGTCAATCACACTTCTCACGCAGTTGTAAAGCAACACCTGGGGAGGCTGGAAAACCGAATCCACCCAAAGCGCCCCTTACCCCGCGGCGGGCCAGCCCCCGGGGCCCCGCCCCCGCCCCGCGGCCAGGTGCGCCGGGCGCCCCCACCTCGCGGCTCGCGCCTGCCCCCTGGCGGCCGAGCGCGCCCCGCGCTCCTGGAAGGCGCTCGCTCCCACGCCCGGGGGCGCCCCGCGGCCGGCGGCGGGGGTCTGAGGGCAGCTCCGCCGCAGCCCGCGAGGTCGGCCCTGCACTTTTTTTATTCGCACGTCATGAAGAACACACACACGAAAGTGACAGCGGCTCGGCCAGCGGCCGACAAGGCCTGGGAAGAAGCGGCCGAGCGGGCCCTTCCCCGGCGCAGCGGTTCGGCCTCGACAGACAGCGCCGTCCAAGACCCCCGCGCGGGCCCAACCGCGACGCCGGGCCGGAAAGCCCCCTCCTCAGGCCGGCCCCCTCGCCGGGGCAAGTGCGCATGCGCGCGCCGCTCTAGCCCGCGCGGGGCAGCCGGGCGCAACTCGTTGGTGACGTCGCACATCCGGGGCGGTGGCGGCGGCGGCAACATGGCAGCGCCCATGGAGGTGGCCGTGTGTACGGACTCGGCGGCGCAGCTGTGGAGCTGCGTCGTGTGGGAGCTGCACTCGGGCGCCAACCTGCTCACGTACCGCGGCGGGCAGGCGGGGCCGCGCGGCCTGGCGCTGCTCAACGGCGAGTACCTGCTGGCGGCGCAGCTGGGCAAGAACTACATCAGCGCCTGGGAGGTGCAGCGCAAGGTGCGGCGGCGCGGGCCCTGTCCGCAGCCGGGCGCGCGGGCCGGCGGCGGCGGGTCAGCCCGCGCACGCCCTGGAGCGGGCTGGGGTCGGTCAGCCCGCCCTGCGCCTGCGTGGCTCTCCGGCAGCGGGTGGGCGCGCCCGGGCTGTGTGCGCACACGCGCAGTGAGGGTGGGCTCGGGTTGGGACTGGGGGGGCAGGGCCCCTGGGAAGCCGACTTCCCGGGCCCGCGCGCACCTAGGGGCTAGGAGGCGTGTCCGAGAGGGGGAAGCTGCGCGGAGCGTGGGGTCCGAGGAGGAGGGGGCAGCCCTCGGCCACAGGGGTCCGCCTGAGGGCCAGTGCAGGAGCCCCCGGAAACAGCCGACCCTTGCCATCAGGGCACGCTGCGCCCCCTCCTCGAAGTGCAGCCCCAGCGCCGCCTGCTGCGCCCCCGCCCCTGTGCCGTCTTCCCATTTTTTGGTTGGGTTAGCGGCAGAGAAAGAGGTCTTGCATCCGCGGGTTCGCTCCCCAAATGGCCGCAGCTGGGCACCAGGAGCTCCATCCAGGTCTCCCACGTGGGTGCAGAGGGCCACGCACCTGGGCCGTCTGCTGCTGCCTTCCCAGGTGTGTGAACAGGGAGCCGGGGCGGAAGTGGAGCAGCCGGGACTCGAACTGGTGCCCGAATGGGATGCCCGCTCTGCAGATGGCGGCGTTGCCCGCTGGGCCCCAGCGCGGGCCCCAGCAGTGACCCCACTCCAGAGCGGTCAGGAGCTGGGCCTCACAACAGGCAGGACCTGGGCGCGGGCACCTGGCCCCTCACCCGGGAAGCAGCCCCCGCCCGCAGCCCCTTTCTGGGCCCCGCCCACGCCCACCTCACGCCCCCTCGTGTCCTAGGACCAGCTCCAGCAGAAGATCATGTGTCCCGGGCCCGTCACCTGCCTGGCCACGTCGCCCAATGGCCTCTACGTCCTCGCGGGCATCGCAGAAAGCATATACCTGTGGGAGGTAGGGACACGGGGCTCCCACGCGAGACGCCTGCCCGGGGCGGCCCTGGGCCCCCGCAGGGGTGAGCCCAGTGTGGCCGGGCAGCGGGAACGGCTCCTGGCGCGCTCTCGCCGGGCTCGGGCTGCGGGCGCCCTTGAGGTGCGAGCAGCCTCGCCCTGGCCCTGATGGGGCTGGACCAGTCCTGGGCCTGCAGGTGCGGGTCTGTCTCCGTGGTCGCTCGGGGCCCATCCGGGTGCACCTGCTCCGGGCCTGGCCGCGTCTCCTGCCAGGAGCTCCCGTCGGCGACCCCGGCCTGGATCGGGCCGAACTTAGGACTCGCTGACCCAGGAAGCTCTCGGAGCCCCTGGGCTTGGCCACCGGGTGCGCGGGACTTGAAGTGGGGTGGCCCCCGCGTGGTCTCGTGGCAGCCCCCGGTCCCGCCCCTGCCCCTCCCAGGTCTGTACCGGGAACCTGCTGGTCATCCTGAGCCGCCACTATCAGGACGTCTCGTGCCTCAAGTTCACTGGCGACAGCGGCCACTTCCTGTCGGGCGGCAAGGACTGCCTGGTGCTGGCCTGGAGCCTCTGCAGGTAGCGCCGCCCCCCGCCCCGGGCAAAGGCGGAGGTGCTGGCCCCGGCTCCCTGCTGAGTGCTGCCCCGCCCCCAGCGTGCTGCAGGTGGACCCCACGAGGATCCCGGCCCCCCGGCACGTGTGGTCTCGCCACACCCTGCCCATCACGGACCTGCACTGCGGCTGCGGGGGCCCTCTGGCCCGGGTGGCCACCTCCTCGCTGGACCAGACGGTGAAGGTAGCGCCCGCCCCCACGGCCGTGACGCCTCCTCCCTCGCAGTGGCCGGGCAGGGGGTGCTGCTCCCCACCCCCTCCCCCCGTGCCCCAAGCTGTGGGAGCCCCGCCCCCACCCCGCCCGTCCCTGTGTCCAGCTCTGGGAGCCCTGCCCCCACCCCGCCCGTCCCTGTGTCCAGCTCTGGGAGCCCCGCCCCCACCCCACCCGTCCCTGTGCCCCCAGCTCTGGGAGCTGTCCTCGGGGGAGCTGCTGCTGTCCGTGCTGTTCGACGTGGGCATCATGGCCGTCACCATGGACCTGGCCGAGCACCACATCTTCTGCGGGGGCAGCGACGGCTCCATCTTCCAGGTGGACCTCTGCACCTGGGTGAGTGACCGCAGAGGGGTGGACCTCTGCACCTGGGGGAGTGGCGGGGCCGGGGTGGACCTCTGCACCTGGGGGAGTGGCGGGGCCGGGGTGGACCCCTGCACCTGGGGGAGTGGCGGGGCCGGGGTGGACCCCTGCACCTGTGCGTGGCGGGGCCGGGGTGGACCTCTGCACCTGGGGGAGTGGCGGGGCCGGGGCGGCCGTGCGGCGGTGGGGGCCGGGGCTGCCGCGGCCCTGCCCCTCACCCCCTGCTCGGCCCCACAGCCCGGGCAGCGAGAGCAGAGCCTGCAGGCGGAGCAGGACCCCGGGAAGGTCTTCCGAGGGCACAGGTGGGCGCCGCCCTGGGGTGCGGGCGTTGGCGCGGCCCCCCCCCCCCGGCCGAGCGGGGTGGCCACAGCTCGCGTATGCCCCGCAGGAACCAGGTGACCTGCCTCTCGGTGTCCACGGACGGCAGCATGCTGCTCTCGGGCTCCCACGACGAGAGCGTGCGCGTGTGGGACGTGCAGAGCAAGCAGTGCATCCGCACGGTGGCCCTCAAAGGTGGGGGCGGGGCGGGGCTGGGGGCGGGGCCGACGGAAGGGGTGTCCCTGCTGGGGGCGGGGCCCTGGGGCAGGTGGGGGCGGGGCCTGACTGCTGCCGCCCCCAGGCCCCGTGACCAATGCCACCATCATGCCGGCGCCCGTCAGCATGCTCAGCTCGGACTTCCGGCCCAGCCTGCCCCTGCCCTACTTCAACAAGCACCTGCTGGGCGCGGAGCACGGGGACGAGCCGCGCCGCGGGGGCCTCACCGTGCGCCTGGGCCTCCACCAGCAGGTGCGCGAGCGCCCGGGCCTCGCCTCCCCCTCCCCCGGCCCCCACACACGGTCCACAGAGGGCGAGGGTGCCTCTCCCAGGTTCCCCTGCGGCTTCCGGGCCGGGTCCCGTCCTGCCGTGGCCCTGCCCATCCCCACTGGCCTTCAGGGGCCGGCCTGTGTCCTTGGCGTGTGACGTCACCGTCTGCTTGGCTCTGGACGCTAGCCGCCTGTCCCCGCACGTCCCCACGCCGCAGGCTGATTCATAGCCACAGGGCACCGTCTGCAGGACCCATGCCAGGAGTGGCGTGAGGCGGGGACACTGCAGGGACGCGCGGAGCCCTGCGGGGGGGGAGGCGCTGGGCTGGCCACTGCGGGCAGGGGGAACCTGACACAGGTCAGGTCAGGAGGCTCCCGAGGGTTCCTCTCCAGGCCTCCGGGCAGTGCTGCCCCTCTTGGCACGGGCTCCCGGGAGGCCCGGAGGGGCTGTCCGCCCCCCTGCAGACAGGAGCTGCAGCGCCCGGGCATGGGAGGGCGGGCTGGGCTCCAGGCCCAGACTGTCCATGAGGTGGACAGCCTCTCCTGCCCGAGCCCTGCCTGGAGCCTCCTTGTCCTTGGCTGGGCCTGGCCCAGGGACCCCGGGGGCACACTGGCAGCGCCCAGAGGGGCTGGGTCGGAGATGTAGCCCCCCGTGGTCGTGCAGGGGCGGCCCGAGGGGTGGGCTCACGCTGCCCTTGCTTGCAGGGCTCCGAGCCCAGCTACCTGGACCGGACGGAGCAGCTGCAGGCCGTCATGTGCGGCACCATGGAGAAGGTGGGCGGGGCCTCGGGCGGGGCGGGGCCTCGGGCGGCACAGTGGTGCGCGGCGGCGGCGGGGGCAGCCGGGGGCGTCCCTGCTGACCTGCGTGCCCGCCACCCCCCCAGAGCGTGCTGGGCGGCCAGGACCGGCTGCGCGTGCGCGTGTCCGCGCTGGAGGACGAGGTGCGGAGCCTGCGCAAGATCAACCGCGACCTCTTCGACTTCTCCACGCGCATCATCACGCGGCCGGGCAAGTGAGGCGGGCAGCGGCCCCCTGGCTCCGGCTCCGCGCGTGCCCGTCGGCGTCCCGTGCCGCATGCGGGCGTGCGGATGCACGGGCGCTGCTGTTTGTAACAAAAGATGTGGAAACTCTGTCTGCCTCTGTCCCTGTTGCTGCGGGGGGAGGGGGGGGCCAGGGCCGGGGCACAGCCAGGGTGGAGGTGGGCGGCCGAGACCTGGACGCCTCCTGGCCCACATGCCAGAGGCCACGGTGATCCGGGCGGACGCAGGGAGGGGCCTTGCCGCCGGGAAAGCCGGCTGGATCCAGCGTGCCTGGGGGTGCAGTGCCCGGCCCACGGGGAGAAAGTGGGGCCTCTTGTGCAAGCCCGTGTCCAGCGGGGTGACCTCTGGAAGCCCCTCCCGAGGGATGGCTGCTGCGTCCCCTCCACAGGCCCCGGAGGGCCCCACCCGTGGGGGCTACAGCTGGTTCTGGGCCCGCCCGTGCCACAGCCTGGGGAGGGCTGCGTGCCCCCACTTCCTGGGGATGCTGCCAGCCAGCGCCTGGAGCCCAGCCCAGAACCTTCCAGAAGGCTGCCCGCGACTGACAGTCCTGCCCAGTGGTGCAGGAGCCCGGGTGATTTAGCGGGTGCGGTAATGACCGGCCGCGAGCCAGCACCGTTCCTGCTTTTAGGCTAATTCGCGCCCTGTCCCCGCTGGGGCTTGGCCTGGCGCTGGTGGCCGGACTCCCCCGCCCCTTGGCCAGAAGGCCGACGGGGGTTCCGTCCAGCCGCTGGCCCACCTTGTGCTGCTGAGGCGGGGGGGGGGGGGGCGGGGGCTTGTGCTGGTCCAGGGGCTGCAGCCGCTGGCCTGGGCCCCACCGGTTCTGCCCAGGAACACGGCCTGGGATGGCCCAGCTGTCCTCGGCTTCTGGCCTGCAGACGGTGCTGCGGCTCTGCTGGCTTCCCCACCACCCGCCTGCCCAGGGCCAGTGCCTGGGGGGACAGGAGCCTGCGCCTCCCACTGCTGACCTCACCCTCGGCCCAGGGCGGGAGGGGCCCTCCAGGAGCAGGTGGGTGGTGGGGACGACGGCCGGGCCACCCTGCTGGCTCTCGGCTTTGGTTTGCTCCGTGGAGTTTCTCCGTTTGTGACCCTGGTGTGTGTGAAGAGGATCCACCAAGTGTAGACCGTTAGGGCCAAGTGTCCACACTGTCTGAGGGGTCCTAGCAGCCCTGGCTTGCTGGCGCCCCCAGCCGGGGTAAGTCTGGCCCAGCCGTGTCCATCTGGCGCCAAGGCTGCAGAGACCCCGTCCGCTGCCCTGGGCGAGTTTGAAAGCCAGGAACTGCGAAGGTTGTGGATGGGGGCAGCAGTCAGTGCGGACGCCCTGTGCCCAGAGCGGTGTGGATGGCCGCCCCTGGGGAGGGCCAGGAGGAGGCAGGGCTGTGCCAGGTGGGCGGCGGGCCGTGGGTGTGGGTTGGAGAGGCGTCCTCAGCCCCAGGTGGTCTGGACGGGGTCCTCCTGCCAGCTCCCTTTTGAGCAGGGGGCTGGCGTGGTCAGGGGTCGCGATGCTGGGGAGCGCGGATGGCTTCGGTGTCCTCCGGCAGAGCCGAGCTGGGAGGGGGCGGCGGCCCTGTGCCCGCGTGGCCGTCGGGGCGTGACCCTCCCGCTCCGAGGCGGACGCGGGTTGGCGGAGGGGCCGGCAGGGGCGGGGAGCGAGCGTCTGGCCCAGGCGCGGCGGCTCCCGCAGCTGTGCCCGCGGCCAGCGGCAACTTTGCCATGGAGTTTGTGTGGACGCTGGGGCTCGCGCTGGCGCTGGCGCTGGGGCCTGCGCCCGCCGGGGGACACCCACAGCCGTGCGGCGTTCTGGCGCGCCTGGGGGGCTCTGTGCGCGTGGGCGCCCTTCTGCCCCGCGCGCCCACCGCCCGCGCCCGCGCCCGCGCCGTCCTGACTCGGGCCGCGCTGGCGGCGCGGCTGCCGCACAACCTGAGCCTGGAACTGGTGGCCGCGGCGCCCCCCGCCCGCGACCCCGCCTCGCTGGCCCGGGGAGTCTGCCAGGCGCTGTCGGCGCCCGGCGTGGCGGCCCTGCTCGCGTTCCCGGAGGCGCGGCCCGAACTGCTGCAGCTGCACTTGCTGGCGACGGCCACCGGGACCCCCGTGCTCAGCGTGCTGCGGCGGGAGGCGCGCGCGCCCCTCGGCGCCCCGGTACGCGCGGACGCCCGCGTTCAGGATGCGCGGGACCAGGACCCCCCGGGGGGCGCGGGGACGGGCGCCTGGACGCGAAAGTGGGGAGCTGCAGGGCGCAGGGGCCCGGCCGGGGCTCCCCGGGACCCTCTGCAGGGGTGCGAAACACCGGTGAGACCAGGTCTTGGTGGTGGAGGGCGCCCCTCCCTCGCGGCTCCGCCCCCCTCCGGGGGTGTGTGTGTGTGTGCTGGGTTCCGCCGGCCTGGACCTGCCTCCTGGCGGACCCTCCCCTTCTCCCAGGGCCCCACAGCCCCTCGGGGTTGTTCTCTTCTTGGTCCCCTGGGGCCCTGGTTCCCGGAGGACCGGGCACTGGCAGGACTGAGGTCGGAGTCCACTGGGTCAGAGGGAGACCCCCTAGGGCCAGCACCAGCCCGCGTCCTCCCTCTTCCACACCTGCCTGGGAGCCTCCTGCAGGAGGACGCTAGCATTGGAAGAAGCATGGGGTCGCCTTGACCCTGCTCTGGGGTCCCCTCACCCCCGCCCCTGCAGGACCGAAACCCCGGCCTATGGCGCCCTCTGCTGCCAGCTTCCAGAACTGCATGGGAGACTGGCCCCAGGCACCACCCTGCCCACCTCAGGTGTCTGGCCAAGCGATTTCTTCTTTATTACCCTAAGAGCAATGCTGGAGAACTTTCCAGAAGCCTCCCTTTCCCTGGCTTGCCTGGCCCAGGAGAGCCTTAGGAGGGAGCAGGCTGGCCACGGCCCCGGGGGAGCTCAGAGGGGAGTGGGGGTCGGCCTGGAGGGAGACGGGGGGGCCAAGTAGGAAAGGGGTCCCTTCCAAATGCAACGGCCAGGGGAGCAGCAAGGGTGGCCAGGTTCTGGGAGGCAGAGACGGGGGGCGGGGCCGCCGGCCCTCACTGCTGCCCCCTCGTGCCCAGACCCCGTTCCACCTGCAGCTGGACTGGGGCTGCCCGCTGGAAACCCTGCTGGAGGTCCTCGTGTCCGTGCTGCGGGCCCACTCCTGGGAGGACGTCGGCCTGGTGCTCTGCCGCGCCCGAGACCCCGCAGGTCTGCTGGCCCTCTGGACACGCCTGGCCGGCCGGGCACCCCGGCTCGTGCTAGACCTGAGCCGGCCCCACACCGGGGCTGCGGGGCTGCAGGCACGCCTGTCCCCTCTGGGGGCGCCAGTGGGCGCAGAAGCCCCAGTGCCCGTGGCCGTCCTGCTCGGCTGTGACGCGCTCCGGGCCCGGCAGGTGCTGGAGGCCGCGCCCCGGAGCCCCCGCTGGCTGCTGGGCACTCCGCTGGCTGCTGAGGCCCTGCCCACAGCGGGTCTGCCGCCCGGGCTGCTGGCACTGGGCGAGGTGGCCCGGCCCCCGCTAGAGGCCGCCATCCGCGACGCCGTGGAGCTAATGGCCCGGGCTCTGGGCAGTGCGGTCCTCATGCGGCCGGAGCTCCCCCTGCTCCCCGCCAAGGTCAGCTGTGAGGACCTGCAGGCAGCCGGGTCAGACTCCTGGGGGCGCTTCGTGGCCCGGTGAGTGGGACACCCGCCGTGCCCGGTGCTGTGCGGTGGGATTCGGGCGAGGGCCTGCCGAGGCCTGAGCATCCCCGCTGACCCCCACCCCACCCCGCAGGGTCCTCGCCAACACGTCTTTCCAGGGCCACACGGGGCCGGTGTGGGTGACCAGCACCTCCCAGGTGCACCTGTCTCGGCGATTCAAGGTGTGGAGCCTGCGCAGTGACCCGCTGGGCGCCCCGGCCTGGGCCACGCTGGGCAGCTGGCGGGACGGGCGGCTGGAGCTGGAGCCGGGTGCCGCCGCGGCCGCCGCGCGGCCCCCACCCCCGCCGGGGGCCCAGGCCCGGCCCAAGCTGCGCGTGGTGACGCTGGTGGAGCACCCGTTCGTGTTCGCCCGGGAGCCGGACGAGGACGGGCAGTGCCCGGCGGGGCAGCTGTGCCTGGACCCCGGCACCAGCGACTCGGCCGCCCTGGACGCGCTGTTCGCCGCGCTGGCCAACGGCTCGGCGCCGCGGAGCCTGCACAAGTGCTGCTTCGGCTACTGCATCGACCTCCTGGAGCGGCTGGCCGAGGACGCCCCCTTCTCCTTCGAGCTGTACATCGTGGGGGACGGCAAGTACGGAGCCCTGCGGGACGGCCGCTGGACCGGCCTGGTGGGCGACCTGCTGGCCGGCAGGGCCCACATGGCCGTCAGCAGCTTCAGCATCAACTCGGCCCGCTCCCAGGTGGTGGACTTCACCAGCCCCTTCTTCTCCACCAGCCTGGGCATCCTGGTGCGGGCCCGCGACGCGGCCTCGCCCATCGGCGCCTTCATGTGGCCGCTGCACTGGTCCACGTGGCTGGGCGTGTTCGCTGCACTGCACCTCACCGCACTCTTCCTCACACTGTACGAATGGCGCAGCCCCTACGGCCTCACGCCCCGCGGCCGCAACCGGGCCACCGTGTTCTCCTACTCCTCCGCCCTCAACCTCTGCTACGCCATCTTGTTCGGCCGCACGGTGTCCAGCAAGACGCCCAAGTGCCCCACCGGCCGCTTTCTCATGAACCTCTGGGCCATCTTCTGCCTGCTGGTGCTGTCTAGCTACACGGCCAACCTGGCCGCCGCCATGGTGGGGGACAAGACCTTCGAGGAGCTGTCCGGGATCCACGACCCCAAGGTGGGCGAGACCCAGGCCGGGCAGGGCGGGGCGGGGCAGGACGAGGGGGCGCTGGAGGCTGGGCAGAGCAGTGCTTGGTGGGGGGTGCTCTGGTCCACATATTCTGTTCTTAAAGACTTTATCTGAAAGCTCTCTCTTTATCTGAGAGCTCTCCCACCCGCTGGTTCACTCCCCTAATGCCTGCAACAGCCAGCGTTGGGCCAGGCCGGAGCCAGGAGCTCCATCCCGGCCTCCCACGTGGGTGCGGGGTCCAAGCACTGGGGCCATCGTCCACTGCTCTCCCAGGTGCATCTGCAGGGAGCTGGAGCAGCCAGGACTGGAGCCAGGCCGTGCTGGGTGCGGGGTGGCGCGCTGTGGCTTTGTCGCTGTGCCTGCCCCCTGGTTTTTCTTCTTTTTTTTCATGGAAATGTCCCGGTGCTCGTGAACGGGCAGCACCTGGCGCCAGCCCCCACCGCGCTCCCCAACCACCCGGCAGCTCCAGGTGGCATCGCCCCAGCCCACCTCTCCCCTCCCTCGGATTTGCCGGACCTGGGCAGGCTCTGCTCCCCACGCTGCCCGCTTCCGTGCGGGCCGCGGCGTCCCAGAGCTGGACAACAGAACCCACACACCGTGCCTTGCGCGTGGGAGCGCTCCGCAGCCCCGGGGTCGCGCCGGGCTCTGACGGCCGCGCAGCTGCTTGGGCCGGCGCTGCGGGGTTGGTCCCGAGGGTCGTGGGCACAAGGCCTTAGCGGTGCCGCCGCCCTTGGGGGAGTTCGGCCAGCAGGGTCCCGCACCCTCCACGCGAGGATCGGGAGGCGCCGCCAGTGGGGGCTGCGCGGGGCGGGCGCCCGGGGCCCGCGCGTGTACAGCGAGTTGGGGGGCCCGGGCGTGGGGAGGGCGCGGCTCCCGGGGGACGCCGAGCACGGCGCGAGTCCCCCCGCGGGGGTCCCCCGCAGCTGCACCACCCATCCCAGGGCTTCCGCTTTGGCACGGTGTGGGAGAGCAGCGCCGAGGCCTACATCAAGAAGAGCTTCCCCGAGATGCACGCGCACATGCGGCGCCACAGCGCGCCCACCACGCCACACGGCGTCGCCATGCTCACGTGAGGCGAGGCGCAGGCCGGGCAGGGCGGAGCGGGGCCGGGCCGGCCGCCCCGCGCTGAGCCGCCGCGACCCGCAGGAGCGACCCCCCCCAGCTCAACGCCTTCATCATGGACAAGTCGCTGCTGGACTACGAGGTCTCCATCGACGCCGACTGCCGGCTGCTGACCGTGGGCAAGCCCTTCGCCATCGAGGGTGAGGCGCGGCGGGGGCCGGGACGCGGGGCGCGGGGCGCGGGGGACGGGCGGGCTCCCGAGCGGCTGTCCCGCAGGCTACGGCATCGGACTGCCCCGGAACTCGCCGCTCACCGCCAACCTGTCCGAGTTCATCAGCCGCTACAAGTCCTCCGGCTTCTTCGACCTGCTGCACGACAAGTGGTACAGGATGGTGCCGTGCGGGAAGCGCGTCTTCGCGGTGACCGAGGTGGGCCGGGGTCGGGGCCGGGCCGGGGCCGGGGTCGGGGCCGGGCTCACCCCCACAGGGCCCGCCTCCCGCCCGCAGACCCTCCAGATGGGCATCTACCACTTCTCGGGGCTCTTCGTGCTGCTGTGCCTGGGCCTGGCCAGCGCCCTGCTTAGCGCTCTGGGCGAGCGCGTCTTCTTCCACCTGGCGCTACCGCACATCCGCCGGAGCCCGCGGCTGCAGTACTGGCTGCACACCAGCCAGGTGAGGCGCGGGGGGGCGGCGGCGGGCGGGCGGGCGGGCCGGCCCCGGAGCCAGCAAGGCCTGTTCTGGATCTTAGAAAATCCACCGAGCCCTCAACACCGAGCCGCCGGAGGGGCCGGAGCCGGAGCCCAGGTAAAGACCCCACCCCCAGCCCGCCCCGCTCCGCCCCGCCGCCCGCAGTGGGGGGAGCCGCTGCCCAGCGCCGCCGTCCCCTGTCCCCAGCGGCCCCGAGGAGCAGCGGCAGGACGCACCCGCCGAGTCGGAGGGCACGGCGCGCTGGAAACGCGTGCGCCGGGCGGCGGGCAAGGAGCGCCGCGTGCGCTTCCTGCTGGAGGCCGCCGCGCCCGAGGGCCCCGCCTGGCCGTGCTCCAATGGCAGCCCGCCCGGCGCGCCGCGCCCCGGGGAGCTGCAGGCGCTGGAGCGGCACATCGAGGCGGTGCGGGGGCGGCTGCGCCAGGCCCTCCTGCGGCGCGGCGACCTCCTAGCCCAGCTCAGGGACGGCGCCCGCCACCGCCCGCTGCGCCTGCTGCAGGGCAGAGCGGCCCCCGCGGGGCCCCGGTGATGCCGGGGCGCACAAGCCCTCCCCAGGCTCGGCCTGCACGGGGATCCCCGCCCGCCCGCCGCGCCGCCCCCCTCACACACAGGCGCAGAGCGGCGCTGTCCGGGGACAGTTTATTCTATATACAAACACAATTTTGCACACTGCAATTAAATAGAATGGAATGAGCGCTCCTCCGCATTCCTGACTGATTGGTTTGCCGCCCACCGCCCGCTGCACCGAGCAGGGCGGGAGCCTGGCGTCCGGGCCACCACCCCTGCTGTTGGCACCTGCAGCCCCTCCCCGTGCCGCACGACGGGGGGGGGGGGGGGCGGGCGGGGAAGGCACTGCACAGGGAGCACCAGGCGGATCCCCGCGCCCCGGCCGCGGCCCGGCCAGCCTCTCCGCCACGGCTCACGTGCGCGTGCGCACACCTGCCCGCCCGCAGGACTCTGCTCCACCTCCACCGGGCGCCTCCCACCCCCTCCTCCCAGCCGGCGCACAGCCCAGGCTGACTGCCCGGCAGACCGGGCGAAACCCAAAACCAACCAAAGCAGGCCGGGCAGGCAGAGGAAGGGGTGGGCCCTGGGGTCCCCACCCGCACCGGCTCCAGGGAGGCCGCCGGGACCGAGGGTCGGGTGTCTCGGCTGCAGGCAGCGGCTCAGGACCCGGCCTCGGGGGGCGCATCCGCGGGGGCTGTGGGTGCGGGGCTGGGGCCGCCCCCTGGAGCCTCCGCGGGGGCTGTGTCCGGCGCAGAGCCGCTCTGGGGGGCGCTGTCCGGGGGGGCGCTGGGGCTCGGGGGGCCGGGGGGCCGCCGCTCCAGGAGAGAGGCGCTCAGGCCCGAGAGGAAGGAGGCGTCCGTGATGATGGCCGCCGTCTCGGCCATCCAGCCCAGGTCGCCCCCGGCCGCGGCCGCCACTGAGGCCGCCACGGCCCCCAGGGAGCTGGGCGCCGAGGCCACAGGCCCAGGGCCCCCGCTGGCCGCGGCCGAGCCCGGGCCCAGCGCGAGGGGCTGCCCGGCGGCGTCGGGGGCGGCAGCGGGGGCGCCCGAGCTGTTGCTGAGGTCGTCGGGCAGTGCCGTGGGGGTGCCGGGGCCCGGGGGCGGGGTCCGCAGCAGCAGCTCCTGGATGCGGATCTGCTGCAGGATGGCCGGCAGCTCGAAGTGGTGGAAGAAGTAGAGCATGGAATGCTGTGGGCGGGGCCAGGCGCAGGCTCAGCGCAGGCCGGAGGTCCCCCACCCTGAGCCCCGGGCAGCCCACCCCAGACAGCAGCAGGGAGGGGCAGGGAGGGCCTGGGCCTCACCTGGATGAAGAGCCAGGAGGTGACCAGGGCCAGGCTGCTGTACTGCCCGTTGAAGCGGTAGTGGTAGGCGTAGAACGCGAAGTGGTACAGGTAGAAGAACCTGGGGGTGGGGTGCGGCGTGACCGCCCAGGGCCCTGCCCTGCCCCGCCCCGCCCGCCCCGCCCCCGCGGCCCCAGCCCTGTCCTCCGCCCTGCTGCTGAGGCCGCCCGCCCCCACCCCGTCCGGCCCCCCTCCCAGGCCTCCCGCCCCGCCCCCTACAGGCCCCGCCCCGCCCGCCCCGCCCCCGCGGCCCCAGCCCTGTCCTCCGCCCTGCTGCTGAGGCCGCCCGCCCCCACCCCGTCCGGCCCCCCTCCCAGGCCTCCCGCCCCGCCCCCTACAGGCCCCGCCCCGCCCGCCGCCCCGCCCCTCACCGCAGCCAGTGCCGCTTGCTGGTGCTCGTGTGGCAGCAGATGGCGTCATACTGGTCGGCCAGCCACACGATGAGGATGATGTAGAAGGCCGTGGTGGTGTCGTTGAAGAACTCGGACATGATGGCCTCCATCCCTGCGGGGACAGGGGCGCGGGCTTGGTGCGGGCGCGGGGGGCGGGGCGGGCGGGCGGGGTGGGCCGGGGCTCACCCACGAGGGCCAGGATGACCGTCAGCAGGGGCGCTGCGGGGAAGGCGATGGCCATGTTCATCTCCAGCATCTGCAGCAGGTCCACTGCGGGCACAGGGCGCGGGCGGGGCCCGGTGAGGGCCGGGGCCGCGCCCACCGCGCCCCCGCCCGGCCGAGACTCACCGATGAAGACGAAGATCTGGTGGTGCGAGTAGCGCAGCAGCATGGACACGCTCAGGGTCTGCGGGAGGGCGGGGGCGTGAGGGGGCCGCCCAGGCCGCGGCCACGGCCGCCCCCCGCCCGCCCCCGCCCCCGCCCCCGCCAGGCACTCACGAAGATGACCATGATGACGAAGGCGGCCAGGTAGGACGTGCGCGCCATCCACATGCTGACGAAGCGGTAGTGCTCGCCCGACACCACGTTGCGCAGGAAGCCTGGGGGGTGGGGGCCTTGAGCCAGCCCCGCCCCCACGCCCCAGTCCTGCCCTGCCCCGCCCCCACCCCGCCCCAGGCCGGCCCCGCCATGCCCCGCCCCTGCCCAGCCCAGCCCCGCCCCCACGCCCCGCCCCCCACGCCCCAGGCCGCCCCCGCCCAGCTCCGCCCCCCCAGTCCTGCCCTGCCCCCCCCCCCGCCCAGCACCGCCCCCCACGCCCCAGGCCGCCCCCGCCCAGCTCCGCCCCGCCCCACGCCCACACCCACCCTTGTTCTCCTCGTCCTCTGCCAGGCCCTTCACGCTGGACATGAGGATGTCGTCATAGCCCAGGAACTCGTCCAGCAGCAGGCGGCTGAAGCGGTCCCCGAAGCACTGGTCCCGCGTGGGGTCTGGGGGCAGGGGCAGGTCAGCTGCGGGCGCCTCCCTCGGCCCGCCACCCCCGGCGCCCGCCCCACTCACCGAGCGTGACCACCATGACCGGGATGCCGAGGCGCTGCCGCGTGGCCTGCGACAACCGCAGGAAGCCGTACTCGAGGGAGTACTCCACGATGTACTCGTCCTGCGGCCACACTGCAGGGGGCGGTCAGCGGGGGGATGGGGGAGTCAGCGCGGGGTGGGGGAGGGCAGGGGTGGTCAGCAGGGCGGATGGGGGAGTCAGGGGGAGTGGGCGGGGCGGTCAGCAGGGGCGGATGGGGGAGTCAGCGGGGGGAGGAGTGGGCGGGGCGGTCAGCAGGGCGGATGGGGGAGTCAGGGGGGGAGTGGGCGGGGCGGTCAGCAGGGCGGATGGGGAAGTCAGGGGGGAGTGGGCGGGGCGGTCAGCAGGGGCGGATGGGGGAGTCAGCGGGGGGGAGGAGTGGGCGGGGGGGTCAGCAGGGCGGATGGGGGAGTCAGGGGGGGAGTGGGCGGGGCGGTCAGCAGGGCGGATGGGGAAGTCAGGGGGGAGTGGGCGGGGCGGTCAGCACAGAGGCGGATGGGAGGGGCGGTCAGTGCGGGGTGGGGGGAGGGCAGGGGTGGTCAGTGCTCGCGGGGGGTGGGGTGGAGGGTGGCTGGAGCCGGTCAGCCCGGGTGGGGGTCAGTGCGGGGGCGGTCAGCGCGGGGAGGGGGTCTGCGCAGGCTGCCCGCGGCCCTGCTAATAAGCTGGAGGCTCTGTTCCCGGGTCGCCCAGGCCCCAGAGCGGTGGCTCGCGGCCCATACCTTTGGTGGGCGTCTCAGAGAAGGGGAACTCCTGGCTGTCGTTGGCCTCAGTGCTGCGCGGGGGCTTGAATGCCTTGGGCTCGATGTCCAGCTCAAACTGGGGAGGCGGGAGCCAGAGTCAGGGCCCACCTGGGCACCAGCTGCCCGCAGCAGCTCGGGGCCTGCAGACCGCCCTGCGGGGACCCTACCCAGGGCCTCTCCACCAAGCCCCCACCCCAGCGCTGTCCCAGCCTCGGGGGTGGGCGTGTGGGTACAGCACCCAGGCCCCGACGGTAGGCCATGGTCAGGGCTGACACACTGCCCGCCCTCCCAGCGCTGAGGCCACCAGCCAGGGACATCGGGCCCCAGAAAGGCCCAGCCCTGGCCGGCCTCCGTTCTCAGCGCCCCAGGGTCAGCGACCCCCTGCTTGTGGCCATTGGGGCCCTGGGAGGACAGAGACCCGCCCCGTGGCAGGGAGCCGGGCTGAGCGCATCGTCCACCTTTGGCTGCACGCGCAAGCCTGGCGGGCTCACCTGCACAGAGCTGTTCCCGAACATCTCCATGGTCAGCTCCTCGTCCTCGTCCTCCGGCTCCACGGCCAGCCCGGGGAAGCTCCCGTGGGCGCCGGCGCCGGCGCAGAACTGCAGGAAGACGGGCGCGCGGCTCGAGTTGTGCTGCACCTCCACACGCAGCACGCCCTCCCGCGGCCAGCGGTCCCGCACGTGCTCCAGGCAGCTGATGGGCGAGCGGGAGAAGACGAAGTGGATGTAGGCCAGCACGAACAGCACGAACAGGGCCTGGGGCGGAGAGCAGGGTCAGGCCGGGCGGGCTCGGCCACAAGCACCCGCACCCGCACCCCCGCCGACAGCGGGGCGTCCCCGCGCCAGCGCCCAGCGCACACCGCTGGACCCGGGGGTCGGGCGTCTCTCCTGCGAGGGTTCGCCCTGGCGCATGCCCCCCCCCCCCCCAGCCCTCTGTGAGGCTCCGAAGAACCTCTTCCGTCCACCTGGCTGGCCCGAGGGGGCACTGCCGCCTGTCCCTAGCCAAAGACCTCGCCTGTCTCTTGAGCTGGGCGCCCGCACAGCTGTGGGCAGGCCCATGCCGCTGTGGCCGGCCACACCCCTGCTGCCCCACAGCGCCTGGACACGGCCAGCCACCCGGGCAGCTGCGAAGCCGAGGCGGACGGCAGTGGGCTGACCGGGGCTCCAGCACGCCTTCAAGGGGCGGGAGCTGGGACCCGCCGTGGGTGGGCTGGCCACGCCACACCACACGCCACGGGCAGTCAAGGCACAGCCACAGGGCTGCAGTGGTCCCCGGCCAGCAGCCTGGGGAGCGGGGCCTGCCGGGACGGGCCTTGCCTCCTGCCTCCCCGCCTGTCTCTGGGGTCGGAGTGACCCTGGACACGGCTCCCCGGCTGCATCTCCCCCTGTGGGGAGGGTGCAGAGCGCCCAAGGCCCAGCCCCCGGGCCCGCAGCTGGACATCCTGGGCACCCACCCCGCCCGACAGCCGGCATGCTGGGTGCCCCAATCACAGCCTTCCCAGGGGCCCCGGCAGGGGTGCCCGCACTCCCAACCACCACCACGGGTCAGGGTCCTCACCCCGCCTGGCCCAGGCACCTGCTCTCGCCTTGAAGCCAACAGAGGCCATGGTTGAGGCCAGCAGGGTGGTCTGAGGCCCGTCCCCAGCGCCTGGCGCCGCGTGGACACCACGGGCAGTAGGCAAAGGGGCTTCCGGAACTCAGGGCAGCCCGCTGCCCGCACCGAGCAGCCAGAGGGCGGCCGCGGCCGGCTCTGCTCCAGGAACCACCGCTCGCCCGTGAGCGTGGGTGGCCGCGGCCGGCAGGAGGAACCAGGCCACCAAGCTGGCCGGCCGGGTGAGCTTCCAGCTCCCGCAGCGCCTGGGGCCCGGCCACTCCACGCCCACAGAAGGACCCCGGAAGCACCACGGCCCCCTCGGGCGCCGCAGACCCGGCGGCCCGGCACGGGCCTGGACGCGCCCGGCGTCCGTCTCCAGACCGGGGACTGGAGGCCGTGGCAAGGTCCAGGGGGCCCCAGCTCCCTCCCACCTGCGGCAGGTGGGGCGCAGGCCGCCCCGGCCCCCCTGCACCCCCGCACCCGCGGGCGGTGCGATGATGAAAACCGCCCTGCCCACTTCCCCACTTCCCCGGCCGGCCGGAGGGAAACCCGGAACACAGGCGGCCCCGCGGCCGGGCGAGCTCCTTCCGCGCCCCCCTCCAGGGCCCCCAGAGCACACCCGGGAGGGGCGGACCCCGGCCGGGAGAGGCGACCTCAGCTGTCACTTTCCGGTGAGGCGCGGACAGGGGCGGGGGGGGGCCGCGGGGAGGGGACACCCCCACCGGGAGGCAGGCGCTGGCCCCTCCAGGCTGGGGAACCCTGGACCAGAGTGGGGTCAAAGGTCGGGAGCAAGTCCGGGGCTGGGACGGGTGAACTTTGCGGAGTGGGCGCCAGGAGCTACGGTCCGGGGGCGGGGGCAGGTGGAGGCCGGGCGACCGCAGGGGTCGGGGTCGGGGGTCGGGGGTCGGGGTCGGGGTCGGGCCGCGGTCACCTTGAGCAGCACGAAGAACTCGAAGAGCCGGCGGAAGGCAGGCGGGAAGAGCCGCGAGTAGGTCACGGCCATCTTGAAGAAGAGCGCGTGGAACAGCCGGTCGCGCACGTTGATGAGAGGGTTGGGGTTGAGGTTGGGGGTGCGCGGGCCGCGCGCGGGGGCCGGGCCGCCGCCGCCGTTGGGCCCGGGCCCCGGCGCTCCGGGAGCCGCGTGCTCCGACATGCCGTCCGGCGTCGCGCCCTAACGGCCCGCGGGTGCCCGGGGACGCCTCCCGGCCGCCATCGGCGCCCCTTCCGCGCCGCTCACGGCCCCCCGGCCGCCGCCGCCATCTTCCGCCTCCTCCGGGCCGCGGCCCTGCTGACCAACGAGCCGCCGCGCACGGCCAGAGCAGCCTCGCTGCGCCCGCGGGGCACCCTGGGATGCCGGCGGCCCGACCGCGGAGGCCCCGCCCCCACGCTCCGCGGCCCGACTCGGCGGAGCCCGGGGGCGCGGCTGCGCGAGGCACTTTCGTTTGCATATTGATTCCCAGGAGCCTTCGCGACTGAGAGGCCTCTTGGAACTGTAACATTATGGGTAGTTTTAGGCTTAGATGTGACTCAAAGTAAGTAAGGGTACAGAAATTGTCCTTTTATGTAGAACACGCAGGTACTATGCTCTCTGCGAAACTGTACCAAAATTACCCTAAATGTAAAGTAATTTTATTAATGGCCTTTAAATACCAGCGGCAGGCAGCGTTTGTTCGTGCTCGCTTCGGCAGCACATATACTAAAATTGGAACGATACAGAGAAGATTAGCATGGCCCCTGCGCAAGGATGACACGCAAATTCGTGAAGCGTTCCATATTTTTGGTCAGGGTCGCGGGTGTCCTGATGTCACGCCCAGGGGTTGGGCGTCATGGCCCGGGCTCCCCACCCGGGCCCGCACCTACTTCGGCCTCACAGAAGGAGCCGCGCGCCACCTTGCGGGCTCATACCGCACCTGGTCCCCGCAGCTCTCCGGCCGAGGTCTGGGGCTGCGCACGTGACCCCGTGACCCTGCGCGCCCCTGGCGCGCCTCTGTGCTCACTCAGCCCCCGCGCCGCGCCCAGGTGGGTGGGTTCACGCCCTCCCCGAGGGACAGGCCTGGGGGACATCGCCTGTCACTGACTCCCCGGCAGCCGTCCACCCCGGGGCCCTGCGCCATGGCCAGTGTGGAAGGTCCGCTGCCCACCTGGGCGGCCGGGCCCCAGTTCTGGACCTGCCGCCTCCCGGAGCTTGCACAGGGACTCCCACGGGGCACGCGCGGTGGAGAGCGACGCGGAGGGGACGCACGTGTTCATCCTCCACCTGAGAGGTGGAACCTGGTGGGAGGGCCGGTGTGGGATGCGCTGGGCTGGGGGGACACACCTGCCGCCTCGGACGCCTGCTGGGTCTGTAAGGAAGCTCTTGTCGGTCTCTGGACAGCACGGAAGCCGGCCCTGACGCCCTCAGTGTGCTGGTGTCCTGCCCCAGGCGGTTCAGTCGGGCAGCTCAGGGACAAGAAGTCACCTACAGGACAGGGTCACACCTGCAGCCCCCTGGGGCCCGTGCCCAGGGCCATTGCTGGTCCCTGCAGCCCCATTCCCGCCCCGTGTCACTGGGGGCCCCAAGGCCTCCCCGGCTGTCCTGGGCCCATGTTGACGCCCGAGGGCCAGCCCCTGGGCCAGGCACCCCCGCTCGCCCAGCCAGCGCCAGGGGAACATTTCCTGGCACAGCCTCGTCCCGCAGGGGACCGGGCGCAGTTTCCTCCAGGGACCCGGGTGGACGCTGCAGAGGTCACGGAATTGGTCAGCATCGTGTTCCCGAGTTTCTAGAACTGGCAGGGCGCGGCAAGGGGCAGCGGGTGGCACGGCCGTGAGGACCCCTCCGCGGGTGCCTGGCTCGGGCCATCTGGGGAGTGACCCAACGGAGCCGCGAAGATCGCTCTGCCTTTCCAATAAAGTATTCAGTTTTCTCCATGAACTCTGTTCGCCTCATATAAAGAAACTTTCTTTGAGACAAAGTTCACACACAGCCGAGTTGTTTCAAAAAAGACTCCCAACCCCGGAACGGGGTCCCACCTTGAAGGCAGCTGTCACCTGGGCCCCAGCTCCGGGAGCACACGCACGGGTCAGCGGGCTCGGAGCCAGGACGCCAGCCCCCTCCCCCGAGGCTGAGGCTTGTCAGGGCTGGGGGCCTGCCACGGGGGAGCGGGGCTGGATGAGGCCGCATAGCCCCAGGGTGGGCCCTGCGGGGCGGAGAAGACACCACATCAACCTGTGTGTCCTGGACGCGGCTGTGGGGCCGCCACGCGGACCCCCAGGTGCGGTGAGAGCAGCAGGGACCCCGCCCTGCGCACGCCCCGATCTCCCTCCCTCGCGGCTGCGGGGTCGGCCACCCGCACGCTAAGGGTCGCGCTGTCCGGACAGCAAGAAACCGAGACCCCCGGAGGGAAAGGGTTTGCCCAGATGGGACTGGGCGTGGACGCCCCGCAGGAGAGGAAAGGACCCAGGGGCGCCAGGCCCCTGCACTGCCTTCCGCCAGCCTGGGGCTGAGCCGCGGGCAGCAGGGGCGCAGGCCGATGCACGCGCGAGCGCGTGGACACGCACGCTGTTCTGAACCGTGTGCCCGGTTCCCGCACAGACACCGCCCTGGAGCACCAGCCGCGAGCCCGGTCTCCGTCCTGCCCCGCGGCGGCGCGGGACTCTCGGGGGTCGCGCTCCCGGCGCGGGGGTGTCAGCGGAGCCGCCGGCGCTCCGGCCCCCGCGGCCTCGAAGGGGGCGAGGGGCCCCTCCCGGCCGCCGCTGTCCCGGGGGCGCGACCCGGGCGGGGGTCGGGCGCGGCGAGGGGCTCCGGAAGTCCGCAGCCGCAGGAATTCGGCGCTGCCCGGCCTTATAAGGACAAGAGCGCTGCGGGCCAATCAGCGGCGGGGGGCGGGGCCGTCGCCGGCGCGACACGCCCCCGCCGCCCGCATGCCCCGCCCCCGGCACGCCCCTCGCGGACGCCCCGCCCCCGGCACGCCGCTTCCCGCGCCCCTCCGCGTCCCGCGCGCTCGGTCCGCGCCGCCAGCATGAGCTCCACGCAGTTCAACAAGGGGCCTTCCTACGGGCTCTCGGCCGAGGTCAAGAACCGGGTGAGTGAGGGGCGCGCGCCCTGCGCTGCGGCGGCCGCGCCTCGGACCCGGGCGGGCGTCGGGGCGGCGTCTGGGAGGGGCGCCCCACCCGGCTCCTCCGGGAGCCCCGAGATTCCAGACGAGGCGGCGCCCCCGTCCCCGGCGCTGGGTGGTGGTCTGGGCGCCCCCGAGCTCCCCGCACACCTGGGCCCGTGGATGCACCCTCTGGTCTCAGCCCCGACCCCCAAAGCCGCCCAGACCCCGGACTCTGAAGCCTCCAGGCCTCGCATGTGCGGCGCGAGTGGGGGGACCCCTGCAGCCCCCTCCTCATCCCCGGGCCGCACTTCTGCTTTTCGGCTTCGGGACAGGAAAGGGGCGGGGCCGCGGTGCTGAGCAGGGTGTGGGCCACCCCCGCGGGACTTTCTCAACCTGTTTTAAACGGGGGGGGGGGGGGCGTCTTCTGCCCCGCCCCCACCCGACTTCCCCGAGGGCCACCCCCCCCCCCCCCCCCCCCGAGCGCGGCCCTGAAATGCCTGGCAGCGTGGACAGGGCCAAGGAGAGACTTTTGCAAAAACTTTGCGAGAGAGAGGGAGAGAGCTTCCGCCCGCTGGTTCACCCCCCAAGTGCCCGTTACAGCCAGGGCTGGGCTTCATCCGGGGCTCCCGGGGGGTGGGGGGTGGCAGGGACCCCCGCGCTGGAGCCGGTACTGCTGCCTCCCAGTGTGCATCGGTGCATCAGAGGGAGCTGGAGTCAGGAGCCGGCCCGGAGTGGGCTCCGTGAGACCGGCGGGCTTGGGGCTGGAGCTGGCCGGCCAGGAGACTCTTTTGGAGAGCCCACTGTGGCTCTGGCCCGGAAAGGGGCAGGAACGGGATCCTGAGTGGGGAGGGGGAGAGAGATGGGGAAAGTTCGGTTCCTCCTAGTCACCTGTCCGGCTGACAGGTGGGGAGGGCGTGGTCATCCTGCCCCCTCACTCTCCCCTGGGGGCACCCGGGGCTGCAGCCCTGAAGCACAGGCTGGGCTGTGGCGGGTCTGACAGGTCCCTGCCCCCCGGGGACCAGACGGCGGACAGGGCCAGCAGAGACCCAGCCGGTGGCCGGCTGCCCCATCGCACCGAGCATGGTCAAGCCCTGGCTTAAACCTGGGTGCAGCGGCGCTGCAGGACCACACAGCTTGGGCCCAGGCCAGACCCAAGGCCAGCGCCCACTGGCCCCCGGCTCTCCCAGGTGGGCTGGCCCAGGACAGCGGAAGTGGGGAGGGTGCGCCGCCCTCCCACCACCCCCACCGCGGTGAGGCAGCTTCCGGAGCCGGCGCAGGGTGTGGTGAGGGGCAGGTCGACACCTGCCTGGCCGAGATGAGGTCAGAGCAGCAGCGGCCGCCCCAGCTCCGTGTCCGGCCCGCGGCCCCCCAGCTGGAAGAGCAGCGCGGCACCAGCAGCTCGCTGGGGTCGCTCCGAGCTGGCAGCCCCGAGCCCACGCCCTGTCCACTGTGGCAGCCGCACGGAGGCAGGCCAAGGTCCGGGGCCTCTCAGCCGCCACGGCCCCGGGAACAGCTGGTCCCAATTCAGCAGGGGCGCCAGGGCACATTCCTGGCAGTTTGTGGGGAGCAGGAATGCACTGGGGGCCGGGGTGGCAGGGGGAGGGCGGCCCCGGGGGAGGGGCCAGCCAGGCGCCTCTGCCAGGAGTGCTGACCCCCTGCCCCCGGCCCCGGAGCTGACAGTGACCCAGCCCAGCTGCACCAGGCGTCCTGAGCAGCCCGCCGGCATCCAGCTCCACCCAGGGCCTGAGCCCTCCGCCCGCTCTCGGGGTGGGGCTGGCCCCCCCCCCCGCCTTTGTCTCTGCTGTGCCACGGCCTCCCCTGGGCCCCAGCCCCAACCCTAGGAGCAGCGTGCACAGCCAGGAAATAGGGAGGGGGCTCGTGCCCGGAGACCCTCCTCCAAAAGCCGAGGCTCAGAGGGAGGAAGACGCCCCTCAGAGGTGGGGGGGGCAGAGGGCAGCTGTGGAGTCCACGGGGTCCTGGGGTGTGGGGGGCAGGAGGGAGGGGGAAGCGAGAGAGAGGCAAGGGGCTGGCGCCTTGGCACAACGGGTAAAGCCGCCGCCTGCAGGGCCGCTTCCCATGTGGGCGCGGGTTCGAGTCCCGGCTGCTCCAATTCCGATCCAGCTCCCTGCTGTGGCCTGGGAAAGCAGTGGACAATGGCCTGAGTGCTGGGCCCCTGCACTCGTGTGGGAGACCCAGATGGAGCTCCTGGCTTCGGATTGGCGCAGCTTCAGCTGTTGAGGCCGTTTGGGGAGGAAACCAGAGGATGAACTCGTCATCTCTCTTTCTTCCTTTGCCTCTCTGTCTTATTGAATAAATAAATAAATAAATCTTAGAGAGAGCCAGCAAGCGAGGCGGAGCAAGCGAGGCGGGGTGGGGGCAGGGATCTGCAGCAGAAGTCCCCAGGGCAGCTGGCTTCTCTCCCCCCCCACCTGCTCCAAGCTGCATGGGAGCTCCCTAAATCCCGCTCTGCCACCTCTGGTCCGTTGGTGCTGAGATGATGCTGTGGGGGTGCTCCTCTGGGAGCCCACACACCCCCTGCTGGGCAGGACAGCTCCTGCAGGCAGGGTTGGGGAGGTGGGAGTTCGGGGAGATGGGGGTCCTCTCGAGGCGGGAAGCCATACCCGCATGCTAGTGGGCGAGGACGCGTGTGCCCCGCCTCGAGCTGGCTCCTCCGCAGGGAGTGGGCGCTCCACTCCAGGGCCAGCACCCACGAGCCTGCACACAGGGTTCTTCCATCTGCTGCCTGTGGCCACAATGGCCAGGGCTGGGCCAGGCTGAAGCCAGGAGCTTCTTCCAGGGGCCGGAGGACCTGGGCCACCTCCGCTGCTTTCCCAGGTGCACTAGCAGGGAGCTGGCCCGGAGGTGGGCGGCCGCCCCGTGGGATGGAGTGTTCTGGATTAGATGGGCTGCACGCTGTCGCGAGGGTACCCAGCACCGCTGTGCACGTTGAGGGGGTGATGGGGGAGCAGGGGCGGGGTCCCGCAGCCTGGGTTTGTGCACCCTGCCGGGGGGGGGGGCTGGCCTCACTGAGCGCTGCCCCCACAGCTGCTGTCCAAGTATGATGCCCAGAAGGAGGCCGAGCTGCGCAGCTGGATTGAGGGACTGACTGGCCTGTCCATCGGCCCCGACTTCCAGAAGGGTCTGAAGGATGGGGTTATCCTGTGCACGTGAGTGTGGGCGTGCCCGCCTGCCGCTGCCCTGCGCCCGCCCCCTGCCCCCCCCCCCCCCGCCTGGCCTTGGAGCCCCATCCTGGCTGACCGGGCTTCCCGTCCCGTCCCGCCACCTGCCCCGTGCCCACCCCCTGGCCTGGCCTCAGAGCCCCATCCTGGCTGACTGGGCTTCCCGTCCCGCCCCCTACCCCTTGCCCCCCCCCCAGACTGATGAACAAGCTGCAGCCGGGCTCAGTGCCCAAGATCAACCGCTCCATGCAGAACTGGCACCAGGTGGGTGCCGGCGAGTGGGGCCGGCGGGGGCCGGGTGCCCGTCTGGCCGGCGAGCCGACTGAGCCCCCTCCACGCCCGTCCGCTGTGTCCTCAGCTGGAGAACCTCTCCAACTTCATCAAGGCCATGGTCAGCTACGGCATGAACCCCGTGGACCTGTTTGAGGCCAACGACCTGTTCGAGAGTGGGAACATGACGCAGGTGCAGGTGTCCCTGCTGGCGCTGGCCGGGAAGGTGAGGCCGGGAGAGCGGCCGCCAGGGGGCGCAGACGCGCGGCGGGCCTGGGCACCCCCTGCCTGGGAGACAGAGGAGCAAGGACACCCAGAGGCCTCCCACTCGCCGGCTAACTCCCAGGTGCCCACAGTGGGCCGGGCCGAAGCCGGGAGCTGGGAGCTCCAGCCGGGCTCCCCCGTGGCGGGCGGGGCCCCAAGCTCTTTCCCTGCCGCCGCCCAGGCCATCAGCAGGGGGCCGGGGTCAGGAGCAGAGCACGAGTGGGGGGCGTGGGTCTCGGCCGCCGGGCCACACTCCCGCCCGCCTGTGAGGGTGGACGGAGTTCACCTCTGGGACCTTGGCCCTCAAGCCAGGCTGGGGGCATGGCTGGCGGGGGGGCTCGGGTTGGAGGAGCAGGAGCCTGGAGGAGTGGGGAGGGGCTCTGGCGGGAGGGGGCCCTGCCCGGATGTTCTCAGAGGCCCCCAGTGGAGGCCGGGAGACCAGGCAGGAGCCAGGGACAGGGGTCCAGGCTGGAGCGGACGGCAGCAGCTTCCCAGAGTGGCCAGGACAGGGTGTGGGTCAGGGGAGGTGATGGGAGGTAGGAGAGAAGGGGTGAGGGTCCTCTGCTGACCCTCCTTGGTCCTCCCGGCCCCCCTGCCCCAGGCCAAGACAAAGGGTCTGCACAGCGGCGTGGACATTGGGGTCAAGTACTCGGAAAAGCAGGAGCGCAACTTTGATGACGCCACCATGAAGGCCGGCCAGTGCGTCATCGGGCTGCAGGTGCGCACCGGCCCCCAGCACCTGGAGCCCATGCTGGGGGGTGCACCGGGCCTCCCGGCACCCAGGGCCATGGAGGGGGGTGCACCAGGCCACCTGGCACCCGGAGCCCATGCTGGGGGGTGCACCGGGCCCCCAGGGCCCATGCTGGGGGTGCACCAGGCACCCGGGGCCCATGCTGGGGGGTGCACCGGGCCCCCAGGGCCCATGCTGGGGGTGCACCAGGCACCCGGGGCCCATGCTGGGGGGGTGCACGGGCCCCCAGCAACCAGGGCCCACGCTGGGGGGCACCCAGGGCCATGGAGGGGGTGCATCAGGCCCCCCGGCACCTGGAGCCCATGCTGGGGGGTGCACCGGGCCCCTGGGCGGTGCTGCACTGGGGCCTACAGGGGGGAGGGGGCACTCCGGACACAGCCCAGGCCCTGTCAGACTCGAGGCGGGGTAGAGGGGCCTAGCGGGGGCAGCCTGACCTCTCCTGCCTGCTGCTGCCCGCTGCCCCGCAGATGGGCACCAACAAATGCGCCAGCCAGTCGGGCATGACGGCCTACGGCACGCGGAGGCACCTGTATGACCCCAAGAACCACATCCTGCCTCCCATGGACCACTCCACCATCAGCCTACAGATGGGCACCAACAAGTGTGCCAGCCAGGTGGGTCCGCAGCTCCCCCCCCCCAGCGGCCCTCTGGGCTGGGCCAGGCTGGGGCCGGGAGCCAGGAGCTCCATCCGGGTCTCCCAGGGGCGTGGCGGGGCTCCGGGACTTGGGCCATCCCTGCTGGGC
Source organism: Sylvilagus floridanus (assembly GCA_949820135.1). Lineage (NCBI taxonomy): Eukaryota > Metazoa > Chordata > Mammalia > Lagomorpha > Leporidae > Sylvilagus > Sylvilagus floridanus. Next base: position 378,159 of record OX463229.1, read on the forward strand.
TGGGAGCAGGTCAGGGAGGCCCCAGAGGCCTTTAGTACTGCGCACGGGTGGGCGGGGCCTGACGCCCCTCCTCCCCGCCCAGGTGGGCATGACGGCCCCGGGGACGCGGCGGCACATCTACGACACCAAGCTGGGTACCGACAAGTGCGACAACTCCTCCATGTCCCTGCAGATGGGCTACACGCAGGGCGCCAGCCAGAGCGGCCAGGTCTTCGGCCTGGGCCGCCAGATCTACGACCCCAAGTACTGCCCGCAAGGGCCAGCGGCCGAGGGCGCTGCCCCGGGCCTCGGGGAGGCTGAGCACGCCCCCTACTGCCAGGAGGAGGCGGGCTGCTGAGGGGCCCGCGCCCCGGGGGTCTGAGCTGGCCTGTGCTTTGTGCCCACTGCGCGCCCTGGGCTGGGGGCAAGGGGCGGGGCCGGGACCCGAGGGGGACCGCCCCCTCCCCAAAGGTTCCGCTTGGCTGTCCTCTCTCTCCACCCGCCATCCGCTTGTGGTTTCTGTACCCACGAAGTTTCTGGCAGTTGTAACGAAAGAATCGGAAGAATTTCCTCTCATCCGGAGGTTGGGGAGGGCTTGGGGGGGAGGGGGCCAGGCGGGCAACCGATTTCCCCAGGCCCCACACTCACCGCCCTGACCCCCACTGAGTGAGAGTTAGAGGCGAGGCCAGACCCCTTCCCAAACCCCCCAGCTCCTGCCGGACCCGCCCGGGGCTCCTGGACCAGGAGATAATGTGAAATGCCCGCTGTGGACCAAAAGCAATAAATATCTGCATTTTTAATGAGGGCGTTGAGAGCCTGGTGGGGGGCGGGGTCGCCTCCCTGGGGTCTGAGGTCGGGCGAGAGCTGAGGGCAGTGTGGGCGGAGAGGTGGGGGCCGGCCCACTGAAGACCCCACCCCGGGCCGCCGCTGCCTCCCCACATACCCCACCCCCAGCCCAGGCCTTGCCAGGCCCGCGGGGCCCACGGTCCAAAGCGGGAAACAGAGCCAGAGGCTGTTCTCAAAGTCGGGGTCACCATTGAGCCCCGAGACCCTGTTCTAGGGTCCCGGCTTGGGGCACCGGGCCCGGCCGCGGGATCCGTGAGCGGATGGAAGACGAATCAGTAGGGCGGCGCTGTGGACGGGGGGCGCTGTGGAGCTGCGGGCGTAGGACAGCCCGGGCGGCGTGTCCGTGGAGCCAGCGGGACTCGCGGGCCCTTTAAAAAACCCGGCTGGGCGCGCCCCGCTCTGGTCCCGCCTTCTCCCTCTGCGCTCGCGGCCCCGATTGGGCCGGCCTTTGAGTGGCGGGCAGAGCGACCAATAGCAGTGGGCAGGGGCAAGGGAGCGTCCGTCGGCGCCGCGGTGCTAGGGGCGGTCGGCGGCCAGGGCGCGGCGCCCGCGGGGGGGCTCCTCTTAAAGGGGCCGCGCTGTCTGGCGCTGTCGGGCCGGAAAGGTGAGAGAGCTGGAGCGGGGAGAAGGCGCGGGACACGAGCGTGCGAGGCGCGGCGGTGGTGGGGGAGGCAGGGTCCTCCGAGCGCTGCGGGTGCTGAGCGAGCCCCGACTCCCCCCGGTGCGCGCTGGGCCGCGGCCAAAGTTCTCCAGCGGGGGATGCGCGCCGGCGGCCACCGCCGCAGTGAGAGGGAGCCCCGGCGCCCCCGGCGGCCCCGCTCTCCGTTCCCTGCGGGCGGCGCCCAGGGATGGCGCCCGCCCTCTCCGTGGCTCTGCCGAGCCGGGCGCCCCCCGGGGACCTCAGCTTCCACTTCCGTAGCCTGGGCGTGGGCAGCGCCCCGCACAGCGGACACCGGGGGTCCAGCGCGGTGCGGCTCGGGGCGGGGCCCGGCGAGGGGCTCGGTCGGGGAGTGACAGCCCTGGCAGCCAATGAGCAGCGAGAGCTGCTCCGGGCGCGGCTCCCATTGGTCTGCCCCACCCCGGGGGCGGGCCTTCGCGGAGCTCCTTACTGTTGGCCTCGCTCCCTGGAACCCGGGGCGCGCTGCGATGCGGGGCTGAGGTCCCGCGGGGGCCGGGGTGTTGCTCGCAGCCGCACAGCGCGTCCTCGGCCTGACCCTCCGTGCCGTCCGCGTCCAGGCCCGCCATGGCCTTCCGGACGCAGCTGCGGCTTCTGCTGTGGAAGAACCTCCTGTACCGCCGGAGACAGCCGGTACCGCCCGGGCGGGGCGGGGCGGGGGCGCGGCGGGGCGGCAGGCGCGCCCCCGGGCCTCGGGCCTCACCCGGCTGCGCCCGCCAGGTGCAGCTCCTGGTGGAGGTGCTGTGGCCGCTCTTCCTCTTCTTCATCCTGGTGGCCGTGCGCCACTCGCACCCTGCGCTGGAGCACCACGAATGTGAGCCGGACGCGGGACCCGGCCCTGAGTGCGGGCGTGGGGGCAGGGGCGGGCAGCCCGCGGGTCACCGTGCACAGCACCCCCGGGGACCAGAGCCGCCTCTCTCCCAGGCCACTTCGCCAACAAGCCGCTGCCATCGGCGGGCACCGTGCCCTGGCTGCAGGGACTACTGTGCAACCTGAACAACACCTGCTTCCCGAGGCCGACGCCCGGCGAGCAGCCCGGACGCCTGGACAACTTCAACGACTCCCTGTGAGCCCCGGCGGGCGGGGACGCCGCCGGCCAGGCGCCCCAGGGTGGGGGCGGCAGCGGCCGCCCGAGCCCCCAGCTCCTGCCCGCTCCATCCCCAGGGTCTCTCGGCTGCTGGCTGACGTTCACACAGTATTGGGGGGCCCCAGTGCCCGCCGGACGCTGGCCGGCCTGGGCAAGCTGATGCCGGTGCTGAGGGCGGCCGGCAGCCAAGGTGAGGGGGCCAGGATCCCCCAGCAGGTGCGGCCCTGGCCCGGTGGGGTGAGGGTCTCGGGCCAGGGCTCTCCCAACCCCATGCCGCCATGTTGCCTCCTGCAGCCCGGGTTCTGTCCCAGGAGCGACCTTCACTGGCCACTCAGCTGCTGGGGACGCTGCTGCCCGGGGTGAGCCGGGGGGGGGGAGGGGGCGGGGCCGGGCTGACCCTCTGCGGCGATTCCAGCCTCCAGGCGGGTGCTTGGCTGTCCCCGGCACCTGCTGTGACGTCCCTCGTCCTGCCCTTGCCTGGTGAAGACTCCCTGCAGGGTCTCCGAGCCCCCCTTTCTCTGGTTGTAATACGGGGTCTCGGATGGTTTGGGCCTCCTGGGCAGGTGGCAGAGCACTTGACCCCAATGAGTGCTGAGTCAAGGTCACTGTCACCCCCGTCGTCTCTCTCCCCAGACACCTCTAGTGTCCACACTGGGCAGCTTTGTGGAGGCTGCTGAGGACCTGGCCCAGGAGGTGAGAGGCCCCCACCCATGGGGCGCGGGGGGGAGGCGATGGGCAGCCCTCGGGAGGTTTCCAGGACAGCCGGACTGGGAGGGAGCGAGAGGCGCCACGGCGGGGGCTGCAGCGCCCTCTGCTGGCCTCCCTCCAGCTGCGGTCGCTGTCCAGCCTGGCGGAGCTGCGCGCCCTGCTGCTGAGACCCCGCGGCACGAGCAGCCCCCTGGAGCTGGTGTGGGAAACGCTGTGCAGTGCGCGGGGCCCCAGCAGCCCGGCCGGCCTCTCCCTCAACTGGTTCGAAGCCGGGGACCTGAAGGAGTTGGTGGGGTCGGAGCCGGTGCCAGCCCTGCCTGTCGGCAGCCTGAGTGAGTGCCTGGCCCGCAGGGGGTTCCACCGGGGAGTGGGGCGGTGAGCGTCGGCGTGCGGCCTCACGGCACCCCCCCCGCGCGCGCGCCCAGGCCCCACCTGCGTGGAGCTGCTGGGGGCCCCGGAGGACCGGCCCCTGTCCCGCCTGCTCTGGAGGTTCCTGAAGCCGCTCCTGCACGGGAAGCTGCTGTTCACGCCTGACACAAACTTCACCCGGCAGCTCATGGCCCAGGTGCGGGGGCGCCGGTGCAGCCGGGCCGGGCCGGGGCCGGGTGAGGGCGGGGGCCGGAGTGGGCGGTGCCTCCCGAGCGGCTGGGCGGGGCCGGGCCGGGGCCGGGAGGGGCGGTGGCCTGAGTGGGCGGTGCCTCCCCAAGCAGTGGGCAGGGGCGAGGCCCGGAAGGGTCGGGGCCGGGAGGGCGGCAGCTAGAGTGGGCGGTGCCTCACCGAGCAGTGGGCCGGGCCGGGGGCGGGGCAGCGGCCAGAGTGGGCGGTGCCTCCCCAGCTGCTGGGCCGGGCCCGGGGCGGGGTCGGGAGGGGCGGTGGCCGGAGTGGGCGGCACCTCCCTGAGCAGTGGGCCGGGTCGGGGGCGGGGCCGGGAGGTGCTGTGTCTGGAGTGGGCGGGGCCTCCCCCAGTGGCTGGGCGGGGGCTGTGGCCGGAGTGGGCAGCGCCGGCTCCCCGCAGGTGAACCAGACCTTCCAGGAGCTGGCCATGCTGAGGGACCTGCCCGAGGCCTGGAGGACGCTGGGCCCCCAAATCTTCGCTTTCATGAATGACAGCGCGAACGTGGCCGTGCTGCAGGTGAGGCCGGGGCGGGCTCCACGTGCGGGAGGGGGCGGCCGTGGAGGTAGCAGCAGGCCCCGCGGCAGGCAGGGGCCCACCCAGACCCCCACCTTCACCCGCGGCCCCGCAGAGGCTCCTGCGAATGCGGGACAAAGGCAGGAGGCCGGAGCAGGCCGAGGCCCTCAGCGCCTTCCTGGACCCCAGCCTGGGCGGCTACAGCTGGCGGACGGCGCACGCAGACCTGGATCGCCTGATGGACGGGCTGGGCCGAGTGATGGAGGTGCGGGCCCAGGGGAAGACCCGGCGGGGCCGAGGGGCGGGCAGACCCCAGAGCGCGGACTCAGGCTCCTGCCCCGCCCCCACGCCCCTCCGCAGTGCGTGTCCCTGGACAAGCTGGAGGCCCTGCCCTCCGAAGCTGCCCTGGAGGTCCGGGCGCTGCAGCTGCTGGCCGAGCACCGCTTCTGGGCGGGCGTGGTCTTCCTGGGGCCCGAGGACCCCCTGGACCCCACGGAGCTCCCAGCTCCAGGCCTGGGGCCCGGCCACGTGCGTCTCAAGATCCGCATGGACATCGATGAGGTCATGAGGACCAATAAGATCCGGGACAGGTGGGGGCGGGCGGACGTGGGCGGGACACGGACAGCCAGAAACGGGGCGGTTCGATGGTGGCAGGCTGGGTGGGGCCCAGGGCACCTTAGACCAGGTTGGGTCTGTGATGGGCGTAGTCTCGGTACGTGGGGGCGTGGCCCAGGGCCTGGGGTGAGAAGGGCGTGGGCTCAGGTTCAGGGCTGTGGGGGCAAGGCCGGGTGCTTAAAAGAGCCGCCGCGAGGGCTGCAATGTCTCCAGCCGGAACCTCCCATAGGTTTTGGGACCCCGGGCCGGCGGCGGACCCCCTGACCGACCTGCGCTACGTGTGGGGCGGCTTCGTGTACCTGCAGGACCTGCTAGAGCGCGCGGCCGTGCGCGTGCTCAGCGGTGCCGCCCCCCGCGCCGGCTTCCACCTGCAGCAGATGCCGTACCCCTGCTACGTGGACGACGTGTGAGCGCCCCCGCGGCTCTCCGGGGTCTCGGGGGAGGGCAGGGTCTTGGGGCACGGGGAGCGCGCGGCCGTGCGGCGGGTTTCACCTGCGGCAGAGGCCGTACCCCTGCTACGCGGACAGCCCCGCGGCTCTGAGCGGGGCGCCGCGAGGGGTCGGCGTCCGGGGCTCCCCAGGCCGGGTCCGGAGCCAGCCCGCGCGCCCTCTGCGCCCCAGGTTCCTGCGCGTGCTGAGCCGCTCCTTGCCGCTGTTCCTGACGCTGGCCTGGATCTACTCGGTGGCGCTGACCGTGAAGGCCGTGGTGCGGGAGAAGGAGACGCGGCTGCGGGACACCATGCGCGCCATGGGGCTGGGGCGCGCCGTGCTCTGGCTCGCCTGGCTCCTCAGCAGCCTGGGGCCCTTCCTGCTCAGTGCCGCGCTGCTGGTGCTGGTTCTCAAGGTGCGCCCGGGCCGGCCCTCGGAGCTCCCGGCCCCGTTCACCCCGCGCCCTCGGAGCGCCCGGCCCCGCTCACCCCGCGCCCGCGCCCTCGGAGCTCCCGCCCCGTTCACCCCGCGCCCGCGCCCTCGGAGCGCCCGGCCCCGCTCACCCCGCGCCCGCGCCCTCGGAGCGCCCGGCCCCGTTCACCCCGCGCCCGCGCCCTCGGAGCGCCCGGCCCCGCTCACCCCGCGCACGCGCCCTCGGAGCCCCCGGTCCCGTTCACCCCGCGCCCTCGGAGCGCCCGGCCCCGTTCACCCCGCGCCCTCGGAGCGCCCGGCCCCGCTCACCCCGCGCCCGCGCCCTCGGAGCCCCCGGTCCCGTTCACCCCGCGCCCTCGGAGCGCCCGGCCCCGTTCACCCCGCGCCCTCGGAGCGCCCGGCCCCGCTCACCCCGCGCCCGCGCCCTCGGAGCGCCCGGCCCCGTTCACCCCGCGCCCTCGGAGCGCCCGGTCCCGCTCACCCCGCGCCCTCGGAGCGCCCGGCCCCGCTCACCCCGCGCACGCGCCCTCGGAGCCCCCGGCCCCGCTCACCCCGCGCCCTCGGAGCGCCCGGCCCCGCTCACCCCGCGCCTGCGCCCTCGGAGCGCCCGGCCCGCTCTCACGCGCCCGCGCCACGCCCCGCCCCGCAGCTGGGGGACATCCTCCCCTACAGCCACCCCGGCGTGCTCTTCCTGTTCCTGGCGGCCTTCGCCGTGGCCACGGTGGCCCAGAGCTTCCTCCTGAGCGCCTTCTTCTCGCGGGCCAACCTGGCGGCCGCCTGCGGGGGCCTGGCCTACTTCACCCTCTACCTGCCCTACGTGCTGTGCGTGGCCTGGCGGGACCAGCTGCCCGCGGGGGCCCGCGTGGCCGCGGTGAGGGCTCCGGGCGCCTGGGCTGGGGCTGGGGCTGGGGCTGGGCCGGCAGGGCCCTCGGCCGCCCCTGACCCCCGCGCTCGCGCCCCAGAGCCTGCTGTCCCCCGTGGCCTTCGGCTTCGGCTGCGAGAGCCTGGCGCTGCTGGAGGAGCAGGGCGAGGGCGCCCGGTGGCACAACCTGGGCACCGGGCCCGCGGCCGACGTCTTCAGCCTGGCCCAGGTCTCCGGCCTGCTGCTGCTGGATGCCCTACTCTACGGCCTGGCCACCTGGTACCTGGAGGCCGTGTGTCCAGGTGGGCCGGCTCACCACGCCGGGAGGGGCGGGGCCTCTGGGCCGGGTGATGCTGGCCCCGGGAGGCGCGGGGCCTCCCGAGCCCCTGCGACCTGGAGAAGGCGGGGCTTCCCGCACTGGATGGACAGGGCTCCGGGAGGGTTCCCGCCGTGTGGCTGAGCCCACGCCGAGGGCTCGGGCACAGGGGGCCGCTCTTCCCCCAGGCCAGTACGGCATCCCTGAGCCGTGGGACTTTCCCTTCCGAAGGAGCTACTGGTGTGGGCCGGGACCCGCTAAGGGCCCTGCCCCAGCCCCCGCCCCGCAGGACCCGAAAGGTGAGGCTGCAGCCACTTCCCACGGCACCCCCAGTCTCCCTCGAAAACCAGGCTATGCAGACCCCAGCCCCCGGCCCAAAGCTGCCGCCTCCAGGGCACCCCCAGCCCCCGTAGCCCCCAGCCCCCATAGCCAACGGAGCCCCCAGCCCCTGTCCCCAGCCCCTGTCGCCCCCATAGCCCAGCCCCTGTCGCCCCGAGGCCCCAGCCCCGTCTCCCCAGCCCCTGTCGCCCCCATAGCCCAGCCCCTGTCGCCCCGAGGCCCCAGCCCCGTCTCCCCAGCCCCGCTCCCGAAGGCCAGCGTCAGGGTCCGGGCGGGGCCAAGCCTCCTCTCCCTGCAGTGTTGGTGGAGGAGGCGCCGCCCGGCCTGCGCCCCGGGGTCTCCCTGAGGGGGCTGGAGAAGCGCTTTCCTGGCAGCCCCCAGCCAGCCCTGCGGGGCCTCAGCCTGGATTTCTATGAGGGCCACATCACCGCCTTCCTGGGCCACAACGGGGCCGGCAAGACGACCACGCTGTGAGCAGGGGTCCTGTGGGGCACAGCCTCTCCCTCTGTCCCGTGGGGGCGGGGCACGCAGAGGGCCGGGGGCTTTGCCTGCGGGAGCGTGCATACAGCAGGTGCTCAGTTGGTAGGGATGCCTCCTCTGTGCCCCCCCCCAGGTCCATCCTGAGCGGCCTCTTCCCACCCAGCGGGGGCTCGGCCTTCATCCTGGGCCACGACCTCCGGTTCGACATGGCAGCCGTGCGGCCCCACCTGGGCGTGTGCCCCCAGCACAACGTGCTCTTCGACCTGTGTGTCCCCGGGCGGGGGGCAGGGGGCGGGGGGCGGCCCTAGGGGGGCAGGGGGCGGGGGCGGCCCTAGGGCCCTGCCCGCCGTGGTAGCTGCTTTGCCTCTCACCCATGGCCGCAGGCTGACAGTGGACGAGCACGTGTGGTTCTATGGGCGGCTGAAGGGTCTGAGTGCGGCTGCCGTGGGCCCCGAGCAGGACCGGCTGCTGCAGGACGTGGGGCTCGTCCCCAAGCGGGGGGCACAGACCCGGCACCTCTCGGGTGGGTGGCTCACGGGGCCAGCCCCACCCACAGGTGGGGACGGAGAGGGGGCTGCCCTGCCCTCGGGTGTGGGGGAGGGGCAGAGGCAGCCCTGCTGGCAGGTGGCGGAGGGGGAGGGGCAGCCCCCCGCCCACAGGTGGCGGACAGGGAGGGGGCAGCGGGCAGGGGGCGTCCTGCTGAGCGCCCTGAGCACCACGCAGGCGGGATGCAGAGGAAACTGTCCGTGGCCATCGCCTTCGTGGGCGGCCCCCACGTGGTCATCCTGGATGAGCCCACGGCCGGCGTGGACCCCGCCTCCCGCCGTGGCATCTGGGAGCTGCTGCTTAAGTACCGCGAAGGTGAGGGCGTGCGGGGCGGGGGGGGGGTGTCTGAGCCGGCGGCGCGGGGCCTGACGGCGTGCGGGGCGGGCTTTCCCACGCCCAGGCCGCACGCTCATCCTGTCCACACACCACCTGGACGAGGCGGAGCTCCTGGGAGACCGCGTGGCCGTGGTGGCTGGGGGCCGGCTGTGCTGCTGCGGGTCCCCACTGTTCCTGCGTCGCCACCTGGGCTCCGGATACTACCTGACGCTGGCCAAGAGGCCGCCGCCCCTGACCGCCTCTGAGAAGGTAAGGGCTGGAGCCCCCCGCCCCCCGCCCCGGACCCCCAGGCGCTGTCCAGCCCCGTGGCCGTGCCAGCCGGTACCCTTCTGTCCACAGGGTGGCGCTGATGTGCAGCATTGCCCGGAGCCGGGCGGCCAGGGAGCCACGGCGGGTGAGGGCGGACCCTGGCTGTCCCCTACCCTGGCCTAAACCCTGACCTCTGAGCCCGGGCCATGCCTGCAGGGACAGACCCCCTGTGGGTTCCCCAAGCTCCCTCCCCCAGGGGGTGGGGGATCTGGGGGCCCTGACGCACAGTGACTTCCACGCAGGCGCAGCCCAGCTCCTGGCCCTGGTGCGGCGCTGGGTGCCCGGTGCCCGGCTGGTGGAGGAGCTGCCGCACGAGCTGGTGCTGGCGCTGCCCTACGCGGGCGCCCAGGACGGCAGCTTCGTCCGGCTGTTCCAGGAGCTGGACGGGCAGCTGGGGGAGCTGGATCTCACTGGCTACGGGATTTCGGACACGAGCCTCGAGGAGGTGCGGGCTGGATGGGCTGCCCGGAGGAGGTGGACACGAGTTGGCTGAGGGACAGCAGGGGCGTCCCTGGGCGCGTGGAGGCAGAGCCCATGATGGAAGGCCCTGGGGGGCTGGGGGTCCACAGTGCGTGCGAAGGGCGGTTCCCAGCCTGAGCCCCGCCTCGCCTCCCTAGATCTTCCTGAATGTGGTGGAGCAGTGTGCCGCGGACACAGACACAGACCCAGACCCGGAGGGTACGGCGGCAGCTTCCCGACCCCCGACCCAGCGCCGGCCCCTGCTCTGCCATTGCACCTGACCTCAGCAGACTCCTGGTCCGCGTTAAGCCCAGCCCCAAGCGTAGCCCCGCCCCCACCAGCCACGCCCCCTGCCTTTGACCCGCCCCCGATGCTGCTGCAGGCGCCCGATCCCGCCAGGGGCTCCGGATTCTGGCCGAGGGGCCGGCGCTGGAGAACGGGGAGCCGGGTGAGAGTCCCCACACCCCCGCGGCCCCTGCCCGCGTGCCCCCTGCCCCGCCACTGACCCTCTGGTTCCCCGCAGCCGGGTCAGCCTCGGAGACCTGGGCCCTGCACGGCGCCGAGCCAGGCCGCTCGGGCCAGGTGCGGGGCTGGGCGCTGACCCGGCAGCAGCTTCGGGCCCTGCTGCTCAAACGCTTCCTGCTCGCCCGCCGCAGCCGCAGGGGCCTGTTCGCCCAGGTGAGGGGCCGGCCCGGGGCGCGCGCGCGGGGCGGCGCCGGCCTGCGGGGAGGCGGCTGGAGCTGACAGGCGGCTCCCCCAGATGGTGCTGCCCGCCCTCTTCGTGGGCCTGGCGCTGGTGTTCAGCCGCATCGTGCCTCCCGCCGGGCACTACCCGGCCCTGCGGCTCAGTCCGGCCATGTACGGGGCCCAGGTGTCCTTCTTCAGGTGGGTGCAGGGGCCAGGGCCTGGGGCAGGGAGGGCTGGGGGCTCGCGGGCACAGCGCTGACCCTGCACGCCTGCACATGCGCAGTGAGGATGCGCCAGGGGACCCAGGCAGGGCCCACCTGCTGGAGATGCTGCTCGCCGAGGCGGGGCTGCAGGAGCCCGAGCTGCACAACACCTCCCACCGGTGAGCACCGGCCCCTGGCCCACCCCCGCGCTGGCCCCGCCCACCCTCTGCCTGGCCCCGCCCCAGCCCCGCCCCGCTCCTGCCCCTCTTTGGCCTCGTCTGGGCTCTGGCCAGTGACCGCAGGGGGCACCAGAACGCCCCGCACTGACCCCGCAGGCTGCCCGAGTGCCCGTCACCCCTGGCTTGCCAGTTCTTGGTGCCCGAGGTTCCTGCCGACGTGGCCGAGGCCTTGGCCGTCGGGAACTGGACCGCGGAGTTCCCGTCCCCCGCCTGCCAGTGCAGCCGGCCCGGCGCCCGGCGCCTGCTCCCCGACTGCCCGGCTGCAGCCGGCGGCCCCCCGCCCCCGCAGGCGGTGGGCAGCTCGGGGGAGGTGGTGCAGAACCTGACCGGCCGGAACGTGGCCGACTTCCTGGTGAAGACCTACGCGGGGCTGGTGCGCAAGGGGTGAGCTGCGCGGCCGCGGGGGCCTCGGTGGGGCGGGGTCTGCGCCCCCCCTCACGCCCCCTCTCCTGTCTCTGCCCGGTCCCTCGCAGGCTGAAGACCAAGAAGTGGGTGGACGAGGTCAGGTGAGGCGGGGCCTCTGCTCTGGCCGCGCAGCGCGCGCTGGGCCTGCCCGCGGGAGCGCGACCAACCACCACTCCGCCTCTGCCCCTCAGGTATGGGGGCTTCTCGCTGGGGGGCCGAGACCCCAGCCTGCCCTCGGGGGCGCGAGGTGGGCCGCACGGTGCAGGAGCTCCGCGCGCTGCTCAGCCCCGCCCCCGGCGGGGCCCTGGACCGCGTCCTCAGCAACCTCACGGCCTGGGCACACGGCCTGGACGCCTGGGACAGCATCAAGGTGCGAACCGGGCGGCAGGGCCGGCGGCGGCTGTCCAGGAGCGGCTGCCGGCCCCGCGCCCTGACCCCTGCTCGCGGCCCCGCGCAGATCTGGTTCAACAACAAGGGCTGGCACGCCATGGTGGCCTTTCTGAACCGGGCCAACAACGCGCTGCTGCAGGCCCGCCTGCCGCCCGGCCCGGCCCGCCGCGCCCACCGCATCGCCACGCTCAACCACCCGCTGAACCTCACCAAGGAGCAGCTGTCGGAGGCCGCGCTGTGAGTGCCTGCCCGCGCGCCCCGCTCTGCCCGGCCTGGCCGCCCCCGGCCCGCCGCGCCCACTCTGCCCTCCCCCAGGATGGCCTCCTCCGTGGACGTCCTCGTGTCCATCTGCGTGGTCTTCGCCATGTCCTTCGTCCCGGCCAGCTTCACCCTGGTCCTCATCGAGGAGCGCGTCAGCCAGGCCACGCACCTGCAGCTCGTGGCGGGCCTGCCGCCCACCCTCTACTGGCTCAGCAACTTCCTCTGGGACATGGTGTGTGGGGCGCGGCCCCCTCCGGCCCGGGCTCGTCCGGGGTGCTCGGGGTGGCAGGGGGTGACCGCTGTCCCCCCGCAGTGTAACTACCTGGTGCCGGCCGGCAGCGTGGTGCTCATCTTCCTGGCCTTCCAGCAGAGGGCGTACGTGGCCCCGGCCAACCTGCCCGCACTGCTGTCCCTGCTGCTGCTGTACGGGTGAGACCCCGCCCCGGCCCCGTCCCTCCGGCGTCCTGACCCCGCCCCCGCCCCCACCCTCCTGGTTGCCCCCCGCTGCCCACTGCTGGGGGGATGGACGCCCCGTGGAGAGGCCCTGCGGCCTCCAGGGGTGGCGGCGCGGTCGGGAAGGGCGCTCCGGCCCCCGTGACGCCCCGCCGCCGCCCCCGCAGCTGGTCCATCACTCCGCTCATGTATCCGGCCTCCTTCTTCTTCTCCGTGCCCAGCACGGCCTACGTGGTGCTCACCTGCGTCAACCTCTTTGTCGGCATCAACGGCAGCATGGCCACCTTCGTGCTGGAGCTCTTCTCGGACCCGGTGGGCGGGCGGGGCGGGGCAGGGGCGGGGCCAGGGCTGGAACAGGGGCGGGGCCGGGGCGGGGCCAGGGCTGGAGCAGGGGCGGGGCCGGGGCGGGAGCTCTTCTCGGACCCGGTGGGTGGGGTGGGGGCGGGGCTGGAGCAGGGGCGGAGCTCTTCTTGGACCAGGCGGGCCGGGGCGGGGCGGGGGTGGGGCGGGGCCGGGGCAGGGCCAGGGCTGGAGCTCTTCTGGGATATGGTGGGCGGGGCGGGGTGGGGCTGGAGCTCTTCTCGGACCCGGTGGGCGGGCGGGGCGGGGCAGGGGCGGGGCCTGGGCTGGAACAGGGGCGGGGCCAGGGCTGGAGCAGGGGCGGGGCCGGGGCGGGGCCAGGGCTGGAGCAGGGGCGGGGCCGGGGCGGGAGCTCTTCTCGGACCCGGTGGGTGGGGCGGGGCCAGGGCTGGAGCAGGGGCAGGGCCAAGGTGGGGCCAGGGCTGGAGCTCTTCTGGGACCCGGTGGGTGGGGTGGGGGCGGGGCTGGAGCTCTTCTGGGATATGGTGGGCGGGGCGGGGGTGGGGCTGGAGCTCTTCTCGGACCCGGTGGACGGGCTGGGGGCGGGGCTGGAGCAGGGGCGGGGCCGGAGCTCTTGTACCGGGCGGGCCTGGGCGGGGCCGGGTACTGGGTGGGGCCGGGGCAGGGCCAGGGCTAGAGCTCTTCTCAGACCCCGTGGGTGGGGTGGGGTTGGAGCAGGGGCGGGGCCGGAGCTGGAGCTCTTCTGGGATACGGTGGGTGGGGCGGGGGCGGGGCTGGAGCGCTTCTCGGACCCGGTGGGCGGGGCGGGGGCGGGGGCGGGGCCGGGGCTGGAGAGGGGGCGAGGCCAGGCATCAGCCCCGCCCCTGACTGCCTCCTTGCCGGCCCCCCAGAAGCTGCAGGAGGTGAGCCGGGTGCTGAAGCGGGTCTTCCTCGTCTTCCCCCACTTCTGCCTGGGCCGCGGGCTCATCGACATGGTGCAGCACCAGGCCCTGGCTGACGCCTTCCAGCGCCTGGGTGAGAGCCGCCTGCGGGCTGGGGCTGGGGACCGCCCTGGAGGGGAGGCACAGCCCCGGGGCAAACAGCCAGGTGTGGACAGAGCGCTACAGACGAGGAGCTAACTCTGCCCTGGATAGGATCCCAAGAGGTCTAAGGCCCCGAGTGAGGGAGGGGAATCCAGGGCGACCAGGAGAGGCCTCGCTTCCGCCAGCATGCCGCCCTCCCCCTGCCCCCGCAGGGCACACGCAGCTCCAGTCTCCGCTCCGCTGGTCAGTGGTCGGGAAGAACCTCCTGGCCATGGCGGTGCAGGGGCCGGTCTTCCTCCTCGTCACACTGCTGCTCCAGCATCGCCACCGCCTCCTGCCACGGTCAGTGTCAGCGGTCAGCAGAGGCCACGCGGCGGGCGCTGGGCCGGGGGGCTCGGGCCCACTCGCGTCTCTGTCCCTAGGCCCTCACCGAGGCTGCTGCCAGCCCTGGGGCAGGAGGACGAGGACGTGGCCCGCGAGCGGGAGCGGGTGGCCCGAGGGGCCACGCAGGGGGATGTGCTGGTGCTGAGGGACTTGACCAAGGTAGGCGTGGCCGGCAGCGCGTGCCCCCGCCCCCGGCTGGACCCGCCTCCTCTCTCAGGCCCTGCACCCCTTCCAGGTGTACCGCGGACAGAGGGCGCCCGCGGTTGACCGGCTGTGCCTGGGTGTCCCTGCGGGGGAGGTGAGTGCAGGGGGCCCTCGTGCACCCTGGCGGCTAGATCGAGCCCAGCCTGCACGGCCTGGGGGGGGGGGGCACCGGCCACTGCGGTGAGCATGGAGCCTCCGGCCAGGTCTCAGGCGCCGGCTCCGCTCCACGCCCCTTGTGGCCTCCCCACAGTGCTTTGGGTTGCTGGGCGTGAATGGAGCCGGGAAGACGTCCACGTTTCGCATGCTGACCGGGGACACGCTGCCCAGCGGGGGCGAGGCCGTGTTGGCCGGCCACAGGTGAGCTCGCTGCCCCACACCCCTGCCCCCGAGCGCCCCGTGTGTGCCCGGGGCACGGCTGGGGCCCAGCCAGTGCTCCGAGCGCCTCGGACCCCACTCCGCAGCGTGGCCCGGGAGCCGGCGGCCGCGCACCGCCGCATGGGTTACTGCCCGCAGTCCGACGCCATCTTCGAGCTGCTGACCGGCCGGGAGCACCTGGAGCTGTTCGCGCGCCTGCGCGGTGTTCCGGAGGCCCAGGTCGCCCAGGTAGCACCCAGCTCCCTGCACTTCCGGGGGCAACGCCCTGGGCACGGGCGCACCCTCGCTGCTGCTGTCCGTGCCCTGTCCCTGCCCACGCTCATCCGCTCGCGCCCCGCCCCGTGCCGGCTCTGGCTCCGCCCTGTGCCTGCTCTGGCCCCGCCCTGCTCACTGAAGCTCCGCCCCGTGCCCGCTCTGCCCCACCCCATGCCAGCTCCTGCCCCGCCCAGTGCCCACTCTGGCCCCGCCCCACTCACTGGCCCCACCCTGTGCCTGCTCTGGACCCGCCCCGCTCACGGTGGCCCCGCCTCGCAGGCCGCCCGCGTGGGCCTGGCGCGCCTGGGGCTCCCTGCGTACGCGGACAGACCCGCAGGTGTCTACAGCGGGGGCAACAAGCGGAAGCTGGCGACGGCCGTGGCTCTCGTCGGGGACCCCGCCGTGGTCTTCCTGGTGCGTGGGGGCGGCACGGGGGCGGGGCCGTCGCGGGGGCGGGGCGGGGCCACAGCGCCTGTGCCCTCCCCAGGACGAGCCCACCACCGGCATGGACCCGCGCGCGCGCCGCTTCCTCTGGGACACTCTCCTGGCCGTGGTGCACCGTGGACGCTCCGTGGTGCTCACATCGCACAGGTGCGCCGCGGGGCTCGGGAGGCGGGGCTGGGGGCGGGCCGGCCCAGGGTGTGCGAGCCCGCGCAGGGCCGGTCCGGAGCTCGGCTTGCTCGGCCCACAGCATGGAGGAGTGCGAGGCCCTGTGCACGCGCCTGGCCATCCTGGTGAACGGGCGGTTCCGCTGCTTGGGCAGCGCGCAGCACCTCAAGGGCAGGTGAGTGCGGGCCCGGGGCAGGCCAAGGTCGCCGGACGCTGGGGAGGGTTTACCCGGGCTGACCACGTGCGCCAGGGGTCGGGGCAGGCTCGGTGAGACGCGGGCGCGCTGGCCGGGGGCCTGCAGGGAGGGCGTCTCGCGTGGGCGGGGTTTGTGGGTAACCCCGGCCCTGGCCCCGCCAGATTCGGGGCCGGACACACGCTGACCCTGCGGGTGCCCGCGGAACGACACGAGCAGGCGGCGGCCTTCGTGGAGGCCGCGTTCCCAGGGGCTCAGCTGCGCGAGGCGCACGGGGGCCGCCTGCGCTTCCAGCTGCCGCCCGGAGGGCGCTGCGCCCTGGCGCGCGTGTTTGGAGAGCTGGCGGCGCGCGGCGCCCAGTGCGGGGTGGAGGACTTCTCCGTGAGCCAGACCACGCTGGACGAGGTGACCGCAGCGCCGGAGCGGGCAGGAGCTGCGGGGGTGGGGCGGGCCTGGGGGCCGGGCCCGGGCTGAGCGCTCCACCTGCGCCCCCTCCCCGCGCGCCAGGTGTTCCTACACTTCTCCCAGGATCAGGGCAAGGAGGAGGACCCCGCGCCGGGCCCGCAGCGCCCCACGCGCGTCCGCAGGTTCCTGGACAACCGCCGCACGATGGAGACCGTGCTCTGACCCTGCGTGCTGGCGGACAGGCGGGGGGAGGCCCTGGCGGGGTGGAGGGCCCGGGCGCCCGCGCTCGGGAAATAAAGAGAAAGCCGTACTGCACGTGTGTGTCCACGCGCGCCTGTGGGCTCCAGGTGCGCGCCCGAGGCGGCCTTCCCGCCCCAGCTGTGAGCACCTGCGCGGAGGGCCCCCGAGTGCCCACGTGGGCCCGTACTTGGAGGCGGCACCTGTGCGCGCCTGGGTGCGGAGTGGGGCGAGGTCAGCGCCCGGCAATGCGGCGGGCGGCGGAGGAGCTGGAAGAGCCCGCGTCCGCGCCGGCCCGGGCGCCATGAGCCGCAATGCTGCAGGTGCTGCTCGGCTGGGCCCGCGCTTGCCCCAGGGCCTGGCGGCACAGGCTGGGCACCGCGCGCCCGGGCGGCCCTGCTCAGTGTCTTGGGGCCCCGCCCTTCTCCGCTGAGGTCAATGGGTGCGGGGCGAGGAAGCAGAGTGGGGAGGAGGCGGCTGGGGTCCGCACACCCGCAGGTGAGCGCCGCCTGTTCCCCTGTGGGGTGCGGCGGGGGTGACCCGCGTCGGAGGGGCAGGTGGGCGCTCCTGCGAGGGCCTGAAGCCCGAGTCCGCGCACGCGCCGCCGAGAGGGGCGGTGTCGGCTCGGCCGCCCGTGCAGGCCCGCGTCGAGCGGGAGCGGGAGCGGAAGCGCAGCGGGCGGGGCCCCCTCGCGCCCACTCCGCAGAGCGGCAGGCTGAGGCCGGAGGGCGGGGCCGGGTCTGCGGCCGGCTCCGAGGCCTTTTCCTGCCCGGGGAGGGCCCGCCAATGAGGGCCGGGCCCGTCACGTGGGCCTGACAGCTGGGGAGGGGGCGGCCTCCAGGCGTGATCCCCAGGCAGCCGTCGCCCCAGCCGCCGCGCGGAGCGCCCCCGCCCCCCCGCAGCCGACCCCTTCGCGCCTGGGGGAGCCCGGTCCCACCATGTTCTCCAGGAAGAAACGAGAGCTCATGAAAACCCCCTCTATCTCCAAAAAGAACCGGGCGGGAAGCCCCAGCCCGCAGCCGTCGGGGGTGAGTCGCGCCTCCCGGGGACGCGCAGAGTGCGCGCGGGCCAGGGGCGCCCCGGGCACCATGCTGGGCCGGCGGGGCGCCCACGCCAGCTACAGCCCTCGCAGGGCTGCACTGCAGGGGCCTCGGCAGAGGGACCCGGACCTTGGCGTCAGGCTCAGGGTAGGGGCCTGCAGGGTGGGCACGTGGGGGGGGGCGCCATCCCAGGGACCGGAGCAGACGGGGAGTGGTCCAGGGTGGGGGCAGTTGGGCTTCCGGCTCTGCTGAACGGGGCCTCTGCCAGCCCGGGAAGGGGCGAAATGGTTGGGGCTGGAGGTTTGGAGGGTAGCGTGGGGTGGTGGGATCCACGCGGTGCTAGGGTCTGGGGGCGTCAGCCTAGGAGAACTAGAGTGGATGTGGGACGGGTGGTCAGGAGGACCCTGGGACGACGGGCAGCGGGAGGTGTTTTATGGAAAAGTCCTGCGCGGCCGCGCTCCCCACCCCCACCAGGAAGTGGGGTACCCCCACCCCAGAGCCCCTCAGGCCCCGCCCCGGCTGTGGTTTCGGCAGGGATGTTGTTTGCGAAAGCTGTAACGGAGGATGTTGGGTAACAGGTGGGGGGGGCTCGCTACCAAATCTCAGCCCTATGACCTCTGGCCTCTGACCCCAAGAGCCCCGCTTTGCTGATGGAGAAACTGAGGCAGTGTCCAGGCTGCAGCACCCCCTTGCTTGACCAGCCCCCACCCCTCCCCCTCCCAGGAGCTGCCCCGGAAGGAGGGGGCCGATGCCTCGGGCCCTGGACCCGTCCAGGAGCCGCTGGCCACAGCCGCCAGCGCCAAGGCCACGGGCACGTTGAAGCGGCCCACCAGCCTGAGCCGCCATGCCAGCGCGGCCGGCTTCCCACTGCCCGGGGCCACCTCCTGGACCCTGGGCCGGAGCCACCGCAGCCCCGGGGAGCCTCCCCCGGAGGGGCCTGGCCCCGAGCCCAGCGAGGACATCTCCCTGCTGCTGGCCGAGGTGGCCCGCTTCGCCGAGGGCCTGGAGCAGCTCAAGGACTGCGTCCTGCGTGACGGTGAGGGCCGGGCCGCGGGGAGGTGGTGGGGCAAACAGCAAGGCACGAGTGGACGCGGGTGGGCAGCAGGTGCGCGGGGATGGAGGCCTGCAGGGCCGGGCACAGGGGTCCAGGGAGCCACGGCAGGTGTTAAGGGGAGGGGCCGGGCGGCTGAGAGCCCCGGGCGGCGCTGTGGCGGCGGCCTGGGTCAGCGTGCAGTTCCCTCTTCGCCTGCACGCGCTGCTGACAGCCCGGCTTCCTGCCGAGTTATTTTGATCGGCTTCCTGTTTGTCCCTGGCAGCGGGCGGCACCTCCAGGGCGGGCACGGCCCTCCCCGCACAGCGGGCTTCCCGCGCCGGCTGCCCCCGGAAACCGCGGTGCCAGGGCCGTCACGCCCCCCACCTCTGCTGACACCGAGCCCCCTAGGCCAGCGGGCAGCAAGGGCGGGGCCAGGATGCGCCTCAGGGCGCTGACAGGGGCGGGGGGGGGTGGTCTGCGGAGGCTGGGAGCCCGCGTTATCTGGGCCCCGGGAGGGGGCCGCCTTCCTGGGGAAGCCGTCTAATCTTGGTTCCTTTCCGATCTTGGCGCTTCCTTGGAGGGCCTGGTCCTGTGGGGCCGAGCTAGGGGCGGGCCCTGGAGGAGCCAGGTGGGGGCGGGGGTCCCGGTGGCGCTGCACCTGCGAGACCGGACCTCTGGTGCTGTCTCCAGGGAGGCGCCAGGCGCAGTCTGCCCAGGAGGGGGCGCCCGCGCAGGTGATGGGGTGTCCACGGGATCTCCCTGCAGGTCCCCTACCTGCAGTTCTGCGCCCCGCCCCCACCGCACCTTCGAATCAGGCGGTGCCTTGGCGCCCATCTTCTTTTTTTTTACCCAACATTTTGTGATGTTTTTATTGGCACCCGTCTTCTAAGCTGCTTGGGGGAAGCCAAGGACCCTGGCGAGCTGCAGCTAACGGGATTCCGGCCGGGGCGGGGTCCCTCAGCGGGGCGGGGCCTCCAGACAGGCCGGAGCCAGTTTGGCGGACAGCAGCCGCCAGGGACCCCCCCATCAGTCCCTTCTCCGTATCCTGCACGCCCGCAGGCTCAGTCCGCTGGGCCATGTGTTTCTGTGGGACGCTGCTGGACGAGGGCCCCGGGCCGCCCAGCGCAGCCCCGAGGTGAGGGGGCGCAGGGTCTGCCCCCCAGCCCCGGGCACGTGGCTCTCAGCTCTGGCCCTGCGGTGTCAGGCGTCCCGCATGCGCTTGGCTCCCTGGGAGGCAAGCGCTGGGGGTCGGTGGTGTCCGGCACCGGGAGGGGGGGGGTTGCCAGGGGCCAGTGCAAGGGAGGCCCCAGCCCACTCGCCCACCCTTTGGGCTCCCCCAGATTTTTAAGAAAAGTTTTATGTTCTTATTTATTTGAAAGGCAGAGTGAGGGAGCGCTCTCATACCTACTCACCCCGCAAGTCCCCCTCTGGGGGGCCCCCCGTGGGGGGCAGGGACCCAGGTGCTGGAGCCTCCCAGGGTTCGAGTTAGCAGGAGGCTGGGAGGGAGGTGGGGGGGACGACCCCCGGCACTCATGCTGCGGTCCCCAGTGCTGCCTGCACCTCCGGGGGGGGGGTCCATTTGCTGGTTCACCTCCCAAATACCTGGGAACACCCAGGGCACCGGGCTGGCAGGGGCCTCCATCCGGGTCACCCACGTGGCTGGCAGGGACCCAAGCTCTTCTCTCTCTCTTTTTAAGATTTTTATTTATTTGAAGGAGTTACAGAGAGACAGGGCTTCCATCCCCTGACCCCCTCCCCAAATGGCTGCAATGGCCAGAGCTGTGACGATCTGGAGCCAGGAGCCAGGAGCCAGGAGCTGCTTCTGGGTCTCCCACGTGGGTGCAGGGGCCCAAGCACCTGGGCCATAGCAGGGAGCTGGATGGGAAGTGGAGCAGCCGGGACTCAAACCGGTGCCCATATGGGATGCCGGCACTGCAGGCTGGGGCTTTAACCCATCACTGTTGCCTCTGGGGATCGTTTTTTTTTTTTTTTAAAGATTTATTTTATTTATTTGAAAGTTACAGAGATGTAGAATCAGAGAGAGAGAGAGGTCTTCCGTCCGCTGGTTCACTCCCCAGATGACCGCAATGGTAGGGGCTGGGCTGAACCAAAGCCAGGAGCCAGGAGCTTCTTCCAGGTCTCCCACGTGGGTGCAGGGGCCCAAGGACTTGGGGCATCTTCTACTGCTTTCCCAGGCCATAGCAGGGAGCTGGATTGGAGGAGGAGCAGCTGGGACTCGAACCGGCACCCATAGGGGATGCCAGTGCTTCAGGCCAGGGCTTGAACCCGCTGCACCACAGCGCTGGCCTTGGGGGGGGGGGGTCAGGTTTTGAACCCAGATGTTGTGCCACGGAACACTGCCCCCTCCCCACGAGCTCTGGGAGGGGCCCGGGGTGAGCAGTGTGCAGTGGGGTGGCCCTGGGCA
This sequence comes from Sylvilagus floridanus, assembly GCA_949820135.1. Lineage (NCBI taxonomy): Eukaryota > Metazoa > Chordata > Mammalia > Lagomorpha > Leporidae > Sylvilagus > Sylvilagus floridanus. Next base: position 398,847 of record OX463229.1, read on the forward strand.
GGGTCCTCAGCCCGGGGTCAGAGGGCGTGGGGGCCGGGCTGTGCTGCGTGCCCTGCTCCGCCCACAGGCGCTGCTCTGTAAGACCTGGCGCCTGGCCACACCCTCCCTCCCTCCCCTGACTCCTTCCGTGGCCATGGCTCTGCCCCGCAGACCTGCTGGAGGCCCGCCGGCCGCTGGCCCACGAGTGCCTGGGCGAGGCCCTGCGAGTGATGCGCCAGCTCATCTCCAAGTACCCCCTGCTGAACACGGTGGAGACGCTCACGGCCGCCGGCACCCTCATCGCCAGGGTCAAAGGTCAGCGGGCAGGACGGGCTGGGGGGAACGGGCGGGCACAGCTGCTCCCGTCCCTGCCCCGGGCGGACCCCACGGCCGGCCCTCCCTCTGCCCTCAGCCTTCCACTACGAGAGCAACCATGAATCGGACAAGCAGGAGTTCGAGAAGGCGCTGGAGACCCTGGCCGTGGCTTTCAGCAGCACGTGAGGGCGGGGCCTGTGGGGCGGGCGGGGACGGGGCGGGACGGCGTGCGCGTCCCCCTGGTGCTGACCCCCGGCGCTGACCCCCTGGCCCTGCAGTGTGTCCGAGTTCCTCATGGGCGAAGTGGACAGCAGCACCCTCCTGGCAGTGCCCCCCGGGGACCCTAGCCAGGTGAGCGGTGGGCGAGGCACGGAGGCAACGGGGTTCTCGCAGGCCCTGGGGGCCAGGGGCGGGGCGGTCTGACCTGTGCCTCCCTCCCGCACGCAGTCCATGGAGAACCTCTACAGCCAGGGGGCGAGGGGGCCCCGGCCGGCTCCGAGGACTGCGAGGAGGGTGAGTCTCTCCTGCGGGGGCGGGCGGGGCTGGGGGCGGCGGGCTGAGCTGACCGCCCCCGCCCCGCGCAGGCGGCCTGGCCCCCGAGGAGGTGGACCTGTTGCTGCAGCGCTGCGAAGGCGGCGTGGACGCGGCCCTGCAGTATGCCAAGCACATGGCCAAGTACATGAAGGACCTCATCGGCTACCTGGAGAAGCGCACGGTGCTGGGTGAGGGCCCGGCCCCTGCGGGAGGGGGAGGGAGCCCCGGCCCCGCCCTCACCTCGCCCCCCCACCCTCACCTCGCCCCGCCCCGGCCCCGCCCCCGCCCCGCAGAGATGGAGTTTGGCAAAGGGCTGCAGAAGATCGCGCAGAGCTGCAAGCAGACCGTGGTGCAGGTGGGGGCCTGCCGGGAGGGGGCCGGGAGGGGGCTGGACGGCGGGAGCAGACTGTGGTGCAGGTGGGGGCCTGCCGGGAGGGGGCTGGACGGCGGGAGCAGACCGTGGTGCGGGAGGGGGCCTGCCAGGAGGGGGCTCCGAGGCAGGAGCAGGGTCCCAGCAGCCCTGTGACCTGCCCGCCCGCCCGCCCGCCGCAGCCCCACATGCCCCTCCTGTCCATCTACTCGCTGGCGCTGGAGCAGGACCTAGAGTTTGGCCACGGCCTGGTGCAGGCGGCGGGCACGCTGCAGGCACAGACGTTCATGCAGGTGGGCGGAGCCCCGGGAACCGGGGTGGGGGGTGGGGTGGCGTCCGTCCACGCTGACCCCGCCTCGCTCCGCAGCCCCTAAGCCTGCGGCGGCTGGAACACGAGAAACGCAGGAAGGAGATCAAGGAGAGCTGGCACCGCGCGCAGAGGAAGCTGGTACGGCCCCCTCGGCCGCAGGGAGCCCCGGCCCCATTTCAGAGGCGTGCGCTCCTTGGGGGCCCTGCTGTGACGGGCACCGGTCCGAGGGCGGCGGGACCCCGCGTCCAGCCCCGTCTGCACAGCGCGGCCCCGGGCGGTGATGGAGTTACTCCACACCCACCCTGCAGGCCTCTCCTCCAACCGCACCCGGGCAGGCACCCGGCCCTCTGAAGCTTCTCCCTGCTTTTGCTCAGCCGCTGCGGGTGCGGGCCGTGGGGAGGGAAGTGGGCACAGCGCGACGGGCATCACCGGACCCTGCCGGCCTCTCTTCCCACCCGGGACGGGGGAGGGCGCGCAGGACCCCGCCCCGCAGCTGCAGATAGGTCTCCTCGCTCCCACGCCCCCAGCAAGAGGCAGAGTCCAACCTGCGCAAGGCCAAGCAGAGCTACGTCCAGCGCTGCGAGGACCACGACAAGGCCCGCCTCCTGGTGGCCAAGGCCGAGGAGGACCAGGCGGGGCGCGCCGGCCGGGGTGGGCGGCACGGCCTCCAAGGCCCTGGACAAGCGGCGGCGGCTGGAGGAGGAGGCCAAGAACAAGGTGAGCCGGGGGCGCGGGGCGGCCCCAGCGCTCAGGCACGGCCGCCCAGAGGCCGTGTGAGCGCTGAGCCCCCTGCGCCCGACCCCAGGCTGAGGAAGCCATGGCCACGTACCGCACATGCGTGGCGGATGCGAAGACGCAGAAACAGGAGCTGGAGGACACGAAGGTGACGGCCCTGCGCCAGCTGCAGGAGCTCATCCGGCAGAGCGACCAGACCATCAAGTCGGTGCGCGGCGCGGGCGCGGTGGGCATAGGGCGGTGGGCGGTGGGTGGTGGGCGGCTGGCCCCGCCCTGCGCCACGGCCCCGCCTCCTGACGCCGGCCCCGCCCGCAGGCCACCATCTCCTTCTACCAGACCATGCACATGCAGACGGCACCGCTGCCCGTGCACTTCCAGATGCTGTGTGAGAGCAGCAAGCTGTACGATCCGGGCCAGCAGTACGCCTCGCACGTGCGCCGGCTGCAGCGCGGCGAGGAGCCCGACGTGCGCTACGACTTCGAGCCGCACGTCCCGGCCCACGCCTGGTAGGGGCGCCGCCCTCAGCCCGCCCACCCGCCCGCCCCCCTCGGCGCCTACACCCGCGCCCATCCATCCCCGCCCTCCCCAGGTCTCCGGTCACACCCGCCGGGAAGGGCAGCTTCAGCACGGGGGATGCGGGCAGCCCCCCGGAGGAAGCTGGGCCCAGTGAGGGGTCACGCGCCAAGGAGCACAGAGGTGAGCCCCAGGCGCACAGGGGTGGTGCTGCCCCCCCCCGCTGGGCCCTTCCTCCAAGCCCCTCCCTCCGCAGGTGTGCGGGGCCACCAGGTGCACAAGTCCTGGCCCACCTCGGTCGCGGAGAGCATTCTGGAGGGCGGCCCTAGCGCAGGTGCGGGGCCGCCTGGCGGGGAGCGGGATGGGCGGGGACCCCCCCCACCCCCCGGCGCCCGTGTCTGACGGCCCCTCTTGCTCAGGGGACCCGGAGCTGACGCGGACGTCGTCCTCGGGGACCATGTCCTCCAGTGAGGAGCTGGTGGACCAGGAGGCGGCCTTCGAGCAGGGTGAGGCGGCCGCCCGGGGTGGGCGGGGCCCGCGGCGCGTGGCCGCCCCGTGACGCCGGCCGCCTGTCCCGCCCCCAGCTGACCTCAACGGCGTGGCCCCCGAGCTGCCGGTGGCCGTGCCCAGCGGGCCCTTCCGCAACGTGGGGCTGTCCAAGGCGGCCCGCACGCACCGGCTGCGCAAGCTCCGCTCGCCCGCCAAGTGTCGCGAGTGCAACAGCTACGTGTACTTCCAGGGCGCCGAGTGCGAGGAGGTGAGGGCCGGGCGGGCGGGGCGGGGCGCACCAGGGCGGGGCGCACCGGGGCGGGGCTCACGCCTGCCGCCCCGCCCCCAGTGCTGCCTGGCCTGCCACAAGAAGTGCCTGGAGACGCTGGCCATCCAGTGCGGCCACAAGAAGCTCCAGGGCCGCCTGCAGCTGTTCGGCCAGGACTTCGGGCCGGCGGCGCGCAGCGCCCCCGACGGCGTGCCCTTCGTCCTCACTAAGTGCGTCTGCGAGATCGAGCGGCGCGCGCTGCGCACCAAGGTGAGCGCGGAGGGCGGGGCGCGCCAGGTGGGGCGGGGCGCGCCAGGGCACCCAGCGAGGCGGCGGGGCGGTGCCGTGCGGGCCTGACCCGCGCGCTCCCAGGGCATCTACCGCGTCAACGGGGTGAAGACGCGGGTGGAGAAGCTGTGCCAGGCCTTCGAGAACGGCAAGGAGCTGGTGGAGCTGTCGCAGGCCTCGCCTCACGACATCAGCAACGTGCTCAAACTCTACCTGCGCCAGGTGAGGGGCACGGGGCTGCGGCTGGCAGCCGGGGGCGCCGGGCGGGGCCTCACCCTGGCCTCACCTGTCGCTCGCAGCTGCCCGAGCCCCTCATCTCCTTCCGCCTCTACCACGAGCTCGTGGGGCTGGCCAAAGAGAGCGCCAAGGCAGACGCGGAGGCCAAGGCGGCCGCCCGAGGCCGGCAGGACGGGGCCGAGAGCCAGGCGGCGGCCGTGGCCATGGCAGGCCGTCTGCGGGAGCTCCTGCGGGACCTGCCGCCCGAGAACCGGGCCTCGCTGCAGTACCTGCTGCGGCACCTGCGGAGGTGAGCACGGGGCGGGCTGCGGGCAGGCAGAGCCCGCCCACGCCCTGCCCAGTTCGCAAAGCCCCGCCCACTCCCGCCCAGCTTAGGCCTGGCCAGCCCGCTCACCCAGCCCCTCCCAGCTCGCTCACGCCCCGCCCCCACCCACCCCGCCCCAGCTGGCTCACACCGCGCCCGCCCTGCCCCGCCCGCCCCCGCAGGGTGGTGATGGTGGAGCAGGACAACAAGATGACGCCAGGGAACCTGGCCATCGTGTTCGGTCCGACGCTGCTTCGGCCGAGGCCCACGGCAGCCACCGTGTCGCTCTCCTCCCTGGTGGACTACCCCCACCAGGCCCGCGTGGTCGAGACCCTCATCGTCCACTACGGCCTGGTCTTCGAGGAGGAGCCCGAGGGGGCGCCAGGGGGTCAGGTGAGGGCGTGCACGGGGTCTCGGGCCAGGAGCTGGCTGGGGCTTGCTGTCGCGGCCTGCTCCCTGCCTGCCCTGCCGGGTCCAGAGGTGCGGCCCGAGCGGGTCAAGGCCCTGGCCATGACCTGGGGCCAGTGGCTCCGGAGGGCTGCGGCTGGCACTGTGCTGGTTTGTAACAGAACCATCGCCCCCCCCAGCAGGAGGTCACACCCAGCCAGCTGGCCCCGTACCCGGAGACAGGGGAGTCGGCCGAGGACGGGGACACAGGTAAGTGGGGCCCCCCAGTGCTTCCTCCACGCCCCGCCGCGCCGTGGTGCCCTGACCCCCGACCCCCGAGTCCGTGGCCGGGCCCTGACGCCTCCCTCCCTCCAGAATCCCGACCTGCGTCCAACGACTCGGACTCGGAGCTGGAGGAGGCCTCCGACCCCCTGTCCTCGTCAGACGCCAGCGCCCTGCATGGCCTCCCGGACCAGCAGGACGGGGGCCCCCTCAGCGGCAGCGAGGAGCAGCTGGGGGCCGGGGAGGACGGGGCCGGGGGCGGCGTCCCGGCCGGGCGGCTCTCAGCGCACAACATCAACCAGTCCAACAACGTGGCGCGGCCGGCCGGGGACGCCCCCTGCGAGAGGCGGCCGGAGTGGGTCTAGCCGGGATGCAGCCCGCTGGCCTCTGCCGCTCTGTGCTGCGTGGGCCTCGGCCCTGCTGGCCGCCGCCTCCCCCCCGAGCCTCGCACACACCTCCTCGCGCACAGGGAAGGGGCGCCCTGCTCTTGGCGGACGCCTGGGGGAAGTCCCCTGGACAGAGGGTCTCCCAGGAGTGGGGCGGCCCCGTCTCCACAGAGCCAAGGCCCCACCCTCAGAGTCCCCATGGACAGAGCTCCCCAGGGAATGGCTGGCGCCCACCCGCCACCAGCGCCAGCTCGGGCAGCAGCCAGCGCTTCCTCCCTGGGGCCGATGGGGCGCCGGTGCGGGCATGGGAGGGCAGCCCCCGGGCTCAGGCACAGGGTTCGGGCCCCCAGCCTCAGCCATGGATTCCACTTACAATAAAGTTCAAGGGAAGGGCCCAGGCATCGTCCCCACTGCACCCCTCCCCCCACCCGTGCGGCTCACTGCAGCCCTCCCCACCAGTGTGGACACCCCCCACCCGTGCGGCTCACTGCAGCCCTCCCAACCAGTGTGGACACCCCCCCCACCCGTGTGGCTGACCCGGGGGGCCTCCCGCACCCAGTGTGCCAGGGCTTAGGGCTGGGGGAGGGGACACCGCGGCCGGGGAGCATGGGGAAGCCTCCACACATCACTGCGTCCAGAGCTCGACCCCTGGGCCGGCCCACAGCCCACACACGTCCCTCAGCCAGCGCACAACAGCCGCGGCAGGGACGCGCACCCCGGGAGGCCTGGGCCCTTGAGGGAGCCCTGGTTCAGCCCCTACCGGTCAGGCTCCCGTACATGGGCCATCCCGTTACCTGCCCGTCGCCCGGCGTCTCCACCCTCGGCGCCACCCGAGCACCGGGCCCTGGACGGCACAGCCAGGACGCACTCGGGCACCGCGGCCGCACACCCCCATCCCAGCGCTCCACTCACACGGGGGGGGGGGGGGGCACCGCGTGGCCCCTCCAGAGCAGCAGGGCGGAGCCGAGCACGACCACCACGCGACGCACATGTGGGAACCCCAGCGACCCGCGCAGAGCGGCGGGGCCCAGTCGCTGGGGCTGGGACAGCACTGTCCCGCAGTGGTGGGGTGGGCCAGCCCCCGCACCCAAGGGCCCTCCCGCGCAAGCCTGCCGCCCCCACACGGACCCCCAGCGGATCCGCCTTGCTGCCGCCCCCACAAACCAGCCTCAGCTTCCAGGAAGAAAGAGCCTTTATTCATACAACCCCGGCCCTGGGCCGGCCGCGCCCGACGGCGCCCACGGGGCTCAAGCTCCACGTCCGTCGTCCATCGATCCGGGGAGCGGGGCGGCTGTCCTGGCCCTCCAGAGTCGAGCAGGCCGGGCGGGGTCCCCACTGCACAGAGGGAACAGGCGGGGGCTGCCTGCCGGGCGGTGATCGGGATGTGGGGACCGAGCAGGGCGGCGTCCGTCCTTGTCCATCTGTGGAACAGCAGATGGCCGTGAGCGCCCGGCCCAGCCCCGCCCACCCCCGGCGCGGTCTCGGGGCAGATGGGCTGCCCCCTGCTCACCTGCCAGCCGCCGCTACTGCACCAGCCGGTAGGTGATGTACCTTCCCGCGGTCTCGCTCGGCCGGATGATCTTGACCACCTGCGGGGACGGGGCCGTGGTCAGGCTGGCGTGGGGAGGCCCAGGACCCCCGGGCGGCCTGGCAGGGTCCCCTGCCCCAGGCTCACCTGTCCTCGCTTTATGCCGAAGTAGCGTGCGACGGGGTCCCCGGCCTGGATCCGGGGCAGCTGGTTCTCCCTTAGCTTACTGCAGGGCGCTCAGGAAAGCTGGAGGGGTGCAGGAGGGGAGCCAGGGGAGAGGGGTGGGAGGAGGTGGAGAGGGGGAGCCCGGGGAGGGGGAGCCCCGGCAGGATTCTGGGCCGCTGGTTCTCCCGCACACCAGGCTGGGGTGGGGAGGAGCTGCGGGATGGGGAGGCAGGGGGAGTGAGCCCCCGAGAGGGAGGCGCAGGGGGGTGGGAGGGGGAGCCGCTGGAAGGATACTATCGAGCCAGGAGTTCTGTCACCTCCTCCTTGGTCATGACCACGTGCTCTGGGACCAGCTGGGGAGACGGGACAAGCACTGTGACCAGGGCTGGGAGGGCATGGACAGGGGACGGGGACAGGCCCCGCCCCCACAGGCCCCGCCCCTCACGCTCAGTGATGTGGGTGAGCAGCTCCCACAGGCCCCGCCCCACCCACAGGCCCCGCCCCACCCACAGGCTCCACCCACCCCGCAGGCCCCGCCCCTCACGCGCAGTGATGTGGGTGAGCAGCTCCCACAGGCCCCGCCCCACCCAAGGCTCCACCCATCTGCAGGCCCCGCCCCTCACCTCGTGCTCTGTGATGTTGATGAGCAGCTCCTGCTGCAGGAACTGCTCCAGGACGTACTTGGGGGCCATGTCCACCAGCGACTGCAGGAGACCACACTCAGGGGCCGCCCACAGCCAGCTCGGCCCAGCCCACCCGGACACGCGGGGACATGCACACACGGGGACACACATGCAGACTGCAGGAGACCACACTCAGGGACCGCCCACACCAGCTCGGCCCAGCCCACCCGGACACGCGGGGACATGCACACACGGGGACACACATGCAGACTGCAGGAGACCACACTCAGGGACCGCCCACAGCCAGCTCGGCCCAGCCCACCCGGGACACGCGGGGACATGCACACACGGGGACACACATGCAGACTGCAGGAGACCACACTCAGGGGCCGCCCACACCAGCTCGGCCCAGCCCACCCGGGACACGCGTACACACGTGGGGACACACATGCAGACTGCAGGAGACCACACTCAGGGGCCGCCCACAGCCAGCTCGGCCCAGCCCACCCGGGACACGCGGCGACATGCACACACGGGGACACACATGCAGACTGCAGGAGACCACACTCAGGGGCCGCCCACACCAGCTCGGCCCAGCCCACCCGGGACACACGCACACACGTGGGGACACACGTGCAGACTGCAGGAGACCACACTCAGGGGCCGCCCACAGCCAGCTCGGCCCAGCCCACCCGGGACACGCGCACACACGTGGGGACACACATGCAGACTGCAGGAGACCACACTCAGGGGCCGCCCACAGCCAGCTCGGCCCAGCCCACCCGGGACACGCGCACACACGTGGGGACACACATGCAGACTGCAGGAGACCACACTCAGGGGCCGCCCACAGCCAGCTCGGCCCAGCCCACCCGGGACACGCGGGGACATGCACACACGGGGACACACATGCAGACTGCAGGAGACCACACTCAGGGGCCGCCCACACCAGCTCGGCCCAGCCCACCCGGGACACACGCACACACGTGGGGACACACATGCAGACTGCAGGAGACCACACTCAGGGGCCGCCCACACCAGCTCGGCCCAGCCCACCCGGGACACGCGCACACACGTGGGGACACACATGCAGACTGCAGGAGACCACACTCAGGGGCCGCCCACAGCCAGCTCGGCCCAGCCCACCCGGGACACGCGGGGACATGCACACACGGGGACACACATGCAGACTGCAGGAGACCACACTCAGGGACCGCCCACAGCCAGCTCGGCCCAGCCCACCCGGACACGCGGGGACATGCACACACGGGGACACACATGCAGACTGCAGGAGACCACACTCAGGGGCCGCCCACAGCCAGCTCAGCCCAGCCCACCCGGGACACACGGGGACACGCGCACACACGTGGGGACACACGTGCAGACTGCAGGAGACCACACTCAGGGGCCGCCCACAGCCAGCTCGGCCCAGCCCACCTGGGACACGCGCGCACACGCGGGGACAGGCAGACACGGGGACATGCACACATGGGGACACGTAGACATGGGACGCTCAGACACGGGGACACGGGACATGCACACGCGGGGCACCTGCTTGGCCGAGGGCGTCATGCCCTGCTGCACCACGATGAGGGCACGCGTGATGTTCTCTTCCTGCATGCGCTGGCAGTACACCTTGATGGTCTTGATGCCCACCTTGGGCTCCTCTGTGGGGACACAGCACTGAGCCCCCACCCCCACCTTGATGGTCTGGAGGCCCACCTTGGGCTCCTCTGTGGGGACACAGCACTGAGCCCCCACCCCCACCTTGATGGTCTTGATGCCCACCTTGGGCTCCTCTGTGGGGACACAGCACTGAGCCCCCACCCCCACCCCCACCCCCACCTTGATGGTCTTGATGCCCACCTTGGGCTCCTCTGTGGGGACACAGCACTGAGCCCCCACCCCCACCCCCACCTTGGGCTCCTCTGTGGGGACACAGCGCTGAGCCCCCACCCCCACCTTGATGGTCTGGAGGCCCACCTTGGGCTCCTCTGTGGGGACACAGCGCTGAGCCCCACCCCCACCCCCACCTTGGGCTCCTCTGTGGGGACACAGCGCTGAGCCCCCACCCCCACCTTGATGGTCTGGAGGCCCACCTTGGGCTCCTCTGTGGGGACACAGCGCTGAGCCCCACCCCCACCCCCACCCCCACCTTGATGGTCTTGATGCCCACCTTGGGCTCCTCTGTGGGGACACAGCGCTGAGCCCCCACCCCCGCCCCCACCCCCACCTTGGGCTCCTCTGTGGAGACACAGCACTGAGCCCCCACCCCCACCCCCACCTTGGGCTCCTCTGTGGGGACACAGCGCTGAGCCCCCACCCCCACCTTGATGGTCTGGAGGCCCACCTTGGGCTCCTCTGTGGGGACACAGCGCTGAGCCCCACCCCCACCCCCACCCCCACCTTGATGGTCTTGATGCCCACCTTGGGCTCCTCTGTGGGGACACAGCGCTGAGCCCCCACCCCCCGCCCCCACCTTGGGCTCCTCTGTGGGGACACAGCGCTGAGCCCCCACCCCCACCCCCACCTTGGGCTCCTCTGTGGGGACACAGCACTGAGCCCCCACCCCCACCCCCACCTTGATGGTCTGGAGGCCCACCTTGGGCTCCTCTGTGGGGACACAGCGCTGAGCCCCACCCCCACCCCCACCCCCACCTTGATGGTCTTGATGCCCACCTTGGGCTCCTCTGTGGGGACACAGCGCTGAGCCCCCACCCCCGCCCCCACCTTGGGCTCCTCTGTGGGGACACAGCGCTGAGCCCCCACCCCCACCCCCACCTTGGGCTCCTCTGTGGGGACACAGCACTGAGCCCCCACCCCCACCTTGATGGTCTTGATGCCCACCTTGGGCTCCTCTGTGGGGACACAGCACTGAGCCCCCACCCCCACCCCCACCCCCACCTTGATGGTCTGGAGGCCCACCTTGGGCTCCTCTGTGGGGACACAGCGCTGAGCCCCCACCCCCACCTTGATGGTCTTGATGCCCACCTTGGGCTCCTCTGTGGAGACACAGCACTGAGCCCCACCCCCACCCCCACCCCCACCTTGATGGTCTTGATGCCCACCTTGGGCTCCTCTGTGGAGACACAGCACTGAGCCCCCACCCCCACCCCCACCCCCACCTTGATGGTCTTGATGCCCACCTTGGGCTCCTCTGTGGGGACACAGCGCTGAGCCCCCACCCCCACCCCCACCCCCACCTTGATGGTCTGGAGGCCCACCTTGGGCTCCTCTGTGGGGACACAGCGCTGAGCCCCCACCCCCACCTTGATGGTCTTGATGCCCACCTTGGGCTCCTCTGTGGAGACACAGCACTGAGCCCCACCCCCACCCCCACCCCCACCTTGATGGTCTTGATGCCCACCTTGGGCTCCTCTGTGGAGACACAGCACTGAGCCCCCACCCCCACCCCCACCTTGGGCTCCTCTGTGGGGACACAGCGCTGAGCCCCCACCCCCACCTTGATGGTCTGGAGGCCCACCTTGGGCTCCTCTGTGGGGACACAGCACTGAGCCCCCACCCCCACCTTGATGGTCTTGATGCCCACCTTGGGCTCCTCTGTGGGGACACAGCACTGAGCCCCCACCCCCACCTTGATGGTCTGGAGGCCCACCTTGGGCTCCTCTGTGGGGACACAGCACTGAGCCCCCGCCCCCACCCCCACCTTGGGCTCCTCTGTGGGGACACAGCACTGAGCCCCCACCCCCACCTTGATGGTCTTGATGCCCACCTTGGGCTCCTCTGTGGGGACACAGCACTGAGCCCCCGCCCCGCCCCCACCCCCACCTTGATGGTCTGGAGGCCCACCTTGGACTCCTCTGTGGGGACACAGCGCTGAGCCCCCACCCCCGCCCCCACCCCCACCTTGATGGTCTGGAGGCCCACCTTGGACTCCTCTGTGGGGACACAGCGCTGAGCCCCCACCCCCGCCCCCACCCCCACCTTGATGGTCTGGAGGCCCACCTTGGGCTCCTCTGTGGGGACACAGCACTGAGCCCCCGCCCCCACCCCCACCTTGGGCTCCTCTGTGGGGACACAGCACTGAGCCCCCACCCCCACCTTGATGGTCTTGATGCCCACCTTGGGCTCCTCTGTGGGGACACAGCACTGAGCCCCCGCCCCGCCCCCACCCCCACCTTGATGGTCTGGAGGCCCACCTTGGACTCCTCTGTGGGGACACAGCGCTGAGCCCCCACCCCCGCCCCCACCTTGGGCTCCTCTGTGGGGACACAGCGCTGAGCCCCCACCCCCACCCCCACCTTGGGCTCCTCTGTGGGGACACAGCACTGAGCCCCCACCCCCACCTTGATGGTCTTGATGCCCACCTTGGGCTCCTCTGTGGGGACACAGCACTGAGCCCCCACCCCCACCCCCACCCCCACCTTGATGGTCTGGAGGCCCACCTTGGGCTCCTCTGTGGGGACACAGCGCTGAGCCCCCACCCCCACCTTGATGGTCTTGATGCCCACCTTGGGCTCCTCTGTGGAGACACAGCACTGAGCCCCACCCCCACCCCCACCCCCACCTTGATGGTCTTGATGCCCACCTTGGGCTCCTCTGTGGAGACACAGCACTGAGCCCCCACCCCCACCCCCACCCCCACCTTGATGGTCTTGATGCCCACCTTGGGCTCCTCTGTGGGGACACAGCGCTGAGCCCCCACCCCCACCCCCACCCCCACCTTGATGGTCTGGAGGCCCACCTTGGGCTCCTCTGTGGGGACACAGCGCTGAGCCCCCACCCCCACCTTGATGGTCTTGATGCCCACCTTGGGCTCCTCTGTGGAGACACAGCACTGAGCCCCACCCCCACCCCCACCCCCACCTTGATGGTCTTGATGCCCACCTTGGGCTCCTCTGTGGAGACACAGCACTGAGCCCCCACCCCCACCCCCACCTTGGGCTCCTCTGTGGGGACACAGCGCTGAGCCCCCACCCCCACCTTGATGGTCTGGAGGCCCACCTTGGGCTCCTCTGTGGGGACACAGCACTGAGCCCCCACCCCCACCTTGATGGTCTTGATGCCCACCTTGGGCTCCTCTGTGGGGACACAGCACTGAGCCCCCACCCCCACCTTGATGGTCTGGAGGCCCACCTTGGGCTCCTCTGTGGGGACACAGCACTGAGCCCCCGCCCCCACCCCCACCTTGGGCTCCTCTGTGGGGACACAGCACTGAGCCCCCACCCCCACCTTGATGGTCTTGATGCCCACCTTGGGCTCCTCTGTGGGGACACAGCACTGAGCCCCCGCCCCGCCCCCACCCCCACCTTGATGGTCTGGAGGCCCACCTTGGACTCCTCTGTGGGGACACAGCGCTGAGCCCCCACCCCCACCCCCACCTTGATGGTCTGGAGGCCCACCTTGGGCTCCTCTGTGGGGACACAGCACTGAGCCCCCACCCCCACCTTGGGCTCCTCTGTGGGGACACAGCGCTGAGCCCCCGCCCCGCCCTGGGGCAGCTGAAGGAGGTCCGGGGCAGGGTCCCCTCACAGCCCCAGCGTAGGGCTCAGCTGAGGGGCCCACAGCGCTCCTCACGGCTGTCACCCCTCCAGAGGCGCTGGATGCCACACGCGCCCAGAGGCCAGCAAGGGGAGCCAGTGACGGACCCCACGCACTCCTGGGACCTCGTCTCGCACCCAGGGACCACGTCCCCCAGCACCGGCACCTACACGGGTGCCCGGCCCGGCCCAGTGCCCACCAGTGTGTGCGGGAGGCAGCGCAAGGCGCCGAGCCCGGGAGGTCTCCCCCAGCCAGCCCCGGCCGCCACATGGGGAAGCAGACAGGTGGGCAGGGGTGGAGCCAGGGTACCAGGTGGGCGGGGACAACAGGGTGTCCCATGGGGAAGCAGACAGGTGGGCAGGGGCGGGACAACAGGGCCACGCCCACCAGCAGGCAGAGGGCTGGGCCTCACCTGGGAAGAAGACGAACATCTGGTCTGTGGGGTCGTCGTTGTGGGCCACCAGCACGGTCAGGTCCGTGCGCCGCGGCCGCCCCTCACTGGGCTTGTCCCCGAACTGGGCCTTGAACTCCTCCAGGGTCTGGTCCAGCTCGTCCTGCGTCACCAGGTAGCCACGGTCGTGGCACAGCTGTGGGGAGAACCAGACAGTGACCCCAGGGCACACGGGGTCCCGCCCAGCCCTGCACAGCTAACCCCAGGGCCTGGCCCAGCGCACCCGGCCCTCCGGGCGAGGAGTAGCCAGGGCGGCAGGGTAGGAGGGCTGGGGTCCCTGGGGAAAAGACGGGGCTCGAGGAGGGGCCGCCCACTCATCCAGATTCCAGTGTCTAAGGCCAGGCCAAGAACGATGGGCCCCAGCTCTGCGTGCGTCCCAGCCGTGTCCAACCCCCGCCTCCCGACACTCGGATGCCACCCTTGAGCACCCAGCCGCCGCCTGCAGGGTGAACACATCCCCAGCCGGGACACCCACCCACTGCTGACCCCCAGCCCTGGACCCCGCGCCCACTGCCGGCCGACCCACAACCTCTGACACCTACCCCCTCCCTGGCCCCACACCCACTGCCGGCTGACCCCCAACCTCTGACCCCGACCTCCGACCCTGGACCCCGCGCCCCTCTCCATGAACCCATCCCCGGCCGGGACCTGCACCCACTGCCAGACCCCCACTCCCGACCCCGGCCCATGCAGCCACACCGCGGCCCGCCCTGGACCCCACGCCCACTGCCAGCCAACCCCGGCCCTGGACCCAACGCCCCTCTCCACGAACCCGTCCCTGGCCAGGACCCGCACCCACTGCCGGCCGACCCCCAACCGCCGACCCCCAGCCCTGGACCCCGCACCCACTGCCGGACCCGATCCTGGCCCGTACGGCCCCGCACAACCACCGACCCCAGCCTGTGTGGTCCCGTCGCGGCGCACCCTAGACCGCCTACCGCGACCCGCGACCCCCGGCCCTAGACCCCTCACCCCTCTCTGAACGCGCGCCGGCCAGGACGCGCACCCGCAGCCGGACCTCCACCCCTGACCCCCGGCCCTGGACCCCACGTCCCTCTCCGCGGACCCGTCCCTGTTCGAGACCCGCACCCACTGCCGAGGCCCGCCCTGGATCCCGCACCCCGCTCCGTGAACGCGTCCCGGCCGGACCCCCACCCCGCCCCCGCCCTGGACACCGCGCCCGCCTCCGTGAACGCGTCCCGACCGGACCCCCACCCCCGATTCCGGCCCGTGGGGCCCCGCCGCGGCGCACCCTGGACCCCGCACCCAGTGCCAGCCAACCCTGGCCCCCGGCCCTGGACCCCACGCCCCTCTCCGCGAACCTGTCCCCGGCCGGACCCCCGACCCCGCCCCCGCCCTGGACTCCGCGCCCCGGCTGGGACTCGCACCCACTGCCGGCCGATCGCCGACCCCCGGCCCTGGACCCCACCCCCGACCGCCGGCCGTGGACCCCGCGAACCCGTCCCCGGCCGGACCCCCACCCCCGACTCCGGCCCCCGCCCCCGCGCCCCGCTCCGTGAACGCGCCCCGGCAGGGACCCGCACCCACTGCCGGCCGATCGCCGGCCCCCGGCCCTGGACCCCACCCCGCCCCCGCCCCTGGACCCCGCGAACCCGTCCCCCTGGACCCCACGCCCCTCTCCGCGAACCTGTCCCCGGCCGGACCCCCGACCCCGCCCCCGCCCCTGGACCCCGCGAACCCGTCCCCGGCCGGACCCCCCCCCGCGCCCCGCTCCGGGAACGCGTCCCGGCTGGACCCCCACCCCGCCCCCGTCCTGGACCCCGCCCCCGCCTCCGTGAACGCGCCCCGGCCGGGACCCGCACCCACTGCCGGCCGATCGCCGACCCCCGGCCCTGGACCCCACCTCCGACCCCGCCCCCGCCCCTGGACCCCGCGAACCCGTCCCCGGCCGGACCCCCGCCCCCGCCCCGCTCCGGGAACGCGTCCCGGCTGGACCCCCACCCCGCCCCTGGACCCCGCGAACCCGTCCCCGGCCGGCCCCCGCCCCCGCGCCCCGCTCCGGGAACGCGCCCCAGCCGGACCCCGACGCCGGCCCCCCGCAGGCCGCACGGACGCGGCTGGGGGCCCCGGGCTCGGCGGCCGCCCCCGCCCCCGCCCCGCGCCTCACCTGCATAATGGTCTTACGGATCTTCCACAGCCGGTAGGTCTCCTCCTCGTCGTCCATGCCTGCAGCCGCAGCTCGCTCGCTCGCGCCACTCCTGCGACTGAGCTCGCTCGCGCCACTCCAGCGACTGCGCTCCAGCGCCAACTGCGCCTGCACCAATACCCAGGCAGGACCCCAGCCAGGACCCCGCCCCGGGCCGTCTCCGGCGAACGCCTGAACGCAGCGACGTCCGGAACAGGCAGCGCCACGGACAGCTCGAGGCTGGCGGCTGCAGGCGGCCGCTCGCTCCGGCCAGGGCTCGCTCGCCCTGCCTGTCCGTCGGTGACCGGAGACGCCCGTTCCGGGAAACCCGAGACGGCGCTCCCAATTCTGCTGTGCCCGTGTCTGCACTGCAGCGGCGCCCAATGGAGAAGACTTGTCTGTGTGTAGATTGACAGCCGGGGGCGGCACTGGGTAAAGCCGCTGCCTGCCGCTCTTGGACGCCGGTTCGAGTCCCGGCTGCTCCACTTCCCATCCAGCTCTCTGCTGTGGCCTGGGAAAGCGGTGGACGATGGCCTGTTAGAGTCCGGAAACATCCACTGCCCCAAGGACGACTCCAAGAGACACTCTCATGCAATCAGCATAGGGTTTATTGATCAGTCCAGCATGCTGCGGCCCCCAATCAAGCAGGCGGCCCCAAAGAGAAAATGGTCGGGGTTTTTGTACATTAAGGCATCTGATTCCGGCTAGTTACAGTTCGACAAGATTAATCACTTAGTACAGAGCTAACAATCAGTCCATGTCAAGACGATTGTTTTATGGGTACATCGGATGCCGAACACATAGAGTAAGATATCAGTCACTAAAGAGGGGGGATCACAAGACGTGTCCATCACCCAGGAGGATCAGGTCACTATGGCCATGAGAATAGTTCAAGAATCCAGTAGGATATTTATCATAAAGTTTACACAAAGAAAGTTACAGATCTGTGTTCTATTAACTCCAGTGTACAGGAAGGTTTGGTCAACATATCCCTAACCCAAGACTCCCTAGTAACACTATTGTGCCTACATAAATCATCAAGTGAAATCGGGCAAGGGGGAGGGACAAGGTGGGGTCACACTACCGTTACTTTCTTTAACACAAGGAGCAAAGAAAGACAAGCGAGGCAGTTTTAGTTCCTAGTATGAAAGGGACAAATTTAGATTTCTTTTATCCCTTCAGGCCCAAGTCCGTGGGCCCCTGCATCTGCGTGGGAGACCCCGATGGAGCTCCTGGCTTTGGATCCGCTCAGCTCCGGCCTTTCCGGCCATCTGGGGAGTGACCCAGTGGAGAGAGGACCTCTCTCTGTCTCTGCTTCTCTGTAACTCTGACTTTCAAATAAATAAAATATTTTTGAAATTGTTAAAAAGTAAAAAGATTGACACCTGTCGGGTAAGGTGTGCGGGGAGGCAGGGGTGCGCAGGGCAGAGGGTGTGGCCAGGCCGACCGGGCAGAGAGCAAGTGGGAGCAAGGCGGGGGCGGGTCCCCAGGCCTCGGGGTGGGGTGCTCCCGCCAGGATGGGGCGCGCACCGGGCAAGGGTCCCCGTGGAGGAGGCAGGTGGGGCGTGCGCGGACGCTACTGGCCACGGCACGGGAGGCTGAGTCCAGCACAGGGTCCCAGGTCCTCGGCCACTCCTGCACTAGCGGGCAGGCTAGGGGTGCTCAGGAGAAAGGGAGGGGCCCGGCACTGCTCTGGGCCTAGCCCAGCTGGGGCTAGGCCTCAGGTTTGGGCGGGGGCTCCGGTTTGACCTTGGGCTTGGCCTTGGGCTTGGCCTTGGGCTGGGGCTGGGCTCCAGTTTGGGCTCTGCTGAACCTCTGGGCAAGGTGGGGCTGTTGGCTCCACCGAGGCTGAGGGCATGGTGGCTCCGGGGCATGTAGGGGAGGGCTAGAGGGCAGCTCCTTTGGCTTCGCTTTACAGTGACTCCTGACAATAACTCAAATGACATTAGCATTGCAGAGCCCAGACAGAGCTCATGATCTTTCCTGAGTGCCATGAAGACCTGCACATAAGGGATTTCTGTCCATTTACTGTGCTCACAGCAGGATAAGTGTAAACAAGAAATGGTATTAGCATCTAAAGTCCCGTTTCCTGGCCACACTCTCTGATCATTTAGCTTGTATTGTGGCCACACGGTTTTTTTTTTTTTTTTTTTGTGACAGGCAGAGTGGACAGTGAGAGAGAGACAGAGAGAAAGGTCTTCCGTTGCCGTTGGTTCACCCTCCAATGGCCGCCGCAGACGGCGCGCTGCTGCCGGCGCACCGCGCTCCTCCGATGGCAGGAGCCAGGAGCCAGGTGCTTTTCCTGGTCTCCCCATGGGGTGCAGGGCCCAAGCACCTGGGCCATCCTCCACTGCACTCCTGGGCCACAGCAGAGGGCTGGCCTGGAAGAGGGGCAACCGGGACAGAATCCTGCGCCCCGACCGGGACTAGAACCCGGTGTGCCGGCGCCGCAAGGCGGAGGATTAGCCTGTTGAGCCACGGCGCCGGCCGCCACACGTTGTTACAACGAGAGACCTTAGGTCGAACCGAGACCAATTCCTGAGAACCGTCCTAGCGGTGAGTCACGCGGTGGTGACACGAGCTGGTTTCCCAGCTGAGAGAGAACACAGGAGAAATCCTCTCTCCGCGCTAGGGAGGGAGCCGGCGTCCCCGCAAACCTCCAAATCTCTCCTCAGCTCGCTATGTAGCCAGTGGGTTAAGGGCCTGGGTTGCCGGGCTTACCTAGTCTTACCGTGTAACCTGCAAACACTCTGGGGTTCCTGGAACCCAGTAATCTGGTATCTGCCGCATAACCGCCTCCAAACGTCTCTAATCTCTCCCTTTTGGGATCCTGTTCTCAGTACTATCCCTTAGTCAGACGGGGCCTGATGGCCTCTGGCTATTTTAATGTTAAGTTGGCTAAGCCAGTCAGCCCTTCTTCTGAAACAACTTATGCAAAACTGCTGGGACTATACTAACCGCTCTGTTTACTTGGAAGGGTACGGCCGGCCGAGAGCAGTCTAGGGGATGGCTCCCTGTCCAGACCTACGCCTAGGGGGACAGGGGAGGGCCGCGAGTAAAGACAGAAGTGCAGCGGGGAGAGGCAGCCAGCTCCCTGTCCTGGTGCAGACCGGGCCCTGGTCAGACAGCAGAAGGAGGGAGGGCACACGCTTCCCACTGCCCTTGCTGTCACACAATTCAACACGCAGAGCAAGCCAGACCCTACGCAGAGCAAGCCAGACCCGACACAGAAACCCGCGGGGAATGAGGTCAATTCTGAAGCTGCGTCCTATTAACAGCACGGAAGGAACCAGACCCCTGGTAGGCACAACATAAGCTAGCAAAACCTTTATAACGGAACAAAGAGGTTCAAGCTGCCTAGTCTAATCAAAACAGCCATCAAGCTGAGATCTTAATCCACAGCCAAACCAGATCCAATCACTCAGTCAATTAAAACAGAGAGTTACCTTTAGCTCCTTTCCAGATTCAATCCTCGGACAGTCAAAGCTTAGCAATAGTAACGGCGCACAAAAACTTCAAGACGCACCAGAAGCTGCAAAGATGGAAAACCTTCTACCAGGTTGGAAAGGGTTAACTGGTAGCCGCTTTTCCCTAGGTGGAGACCTGTGGAGGTCCCTCTCCCTTTCTCCTGGCCCACGGTATAGGAATGGAGATGAGGAGAGAAAAGAGTGGTGGAGGGAGCCCTGGGAGGAGGAGGGAGGCGGAAAGCCACAGGACAAGATGTGAGCAGCTGCCCTCACCTCCCCCTAGGAATCTCAGCTGGAGGAGAGCATAGGGCAAGGCCCTGATGTCTGGGGGCTGAGTGGGGTTCGAAATCTCCTATCGCTCAAGATTGCCCACTACCTAGTTTACCTGGAGGGCCACTATTAGCCTCGACCGAAGCTAAGCCCTGCTCGCGTAGAATAGGCAGCGTGACCAGGCGTCCCTCCGAGAGAGAGACCTGGTCCTCGGGTCGCAGTCCGGCCACCGGGAAGCCAGAGCGAGCTCAGGGGGTCTCCAGGCTCTCAGCCAACTGCCCTTCCTAATTTCCCTCCCATTCCTTACAATGCCTCTGGAGTTGCGGCCATAGCTAAGCCGTGGCCGGGGGGACTCCGCGTTCTCGGAGAGCTGTGGGGTGCCAGACGCTCACGGTCACTTCCACAGATCCGGTCCCGCTTGAGGGAAGGAATACTGACCTCCGATGTCTTCTCAAAGTCCCTTCGTGGTCGCCAAAAATGTTACCGGAGAAACTGCAGGGTTCTTGTCTTCGCGCAAGAAAGAATTCAGGCGTGAGACAGAGTAGTGGGAGGTAAAACAGCAAGGTTTATTAGGGAAGGGACATCCGTAAGGACGGATGGGCACCTCTCCAGACAGAGCCTGAGAGAGAGTCGCTCGGACTGGGCGGGGGGAAGGAGCGAGGTTACATGGTTGAGTGGAGAGAGTACACCTGACCAGGCAGGCGGGAGACTCAGCAGAGAGGCAGAGGGCTGAGCAAACCGGGGGTTTTTAAGGAGATGGGTCTCTGTCTTCACACATCTCCTCCTGAAATAGAGGATTTTATGGCTGTAAATACTAAGAAGCTCATATCTGGGTTTTCCCCTGAAGGTATCAGACAGGAGGAAGCCCAGGTGGCGCCATCCTGGGTTCAGAGGAAGGGTGAGCAGGACCCCCTGGAGAATGGGAACCGGAGCAGGGTGTTTGAGATGCAGATACTGGGCTGTGGGAGATTGTGGAAGATTGTCAGGCAGAAGGGGCGGGGACCCCCACCTGGCAGGTTTTTGGGCAGAAGGGGCAGGGCAGGATGGGAACACTGGGCTGCCCCTGAAGCATTATCGGGAGGACTTTGAGATGTAGATGCATGAGCTGGACGTAGACGTCTTCTCCAGAGGCCTTTGTCACACACACGTACGCTCAACCTGACTTCCGACCTAACACACCCTCAGGTGGCCCCAGCCCCTCCCCAAAGTTCCCGGGAGAGCTTCCTCCCAGGACCAGACCGGGCTCCTGAGCTGATCACACTGGGCAATAAAACCTCCACAGGGCGGCGCTGGCTCAGTGGGTAAAGCCCAGGCCTGCAGGGCCGCATCCCATAGGACGCTGGTTCTAGTCCCGGCTGCTCCACTTCCGATCCAGCTCTCTGCTGTGGCCTGGGAGAGCAGCAGAAGATGGCCGGGTGCTTGGACCCTGCACCCACGTGGGAGACCCCGAGGAAGCTCCTGGCTCCTGGCTTCAGATTGGCCCAGCTCTGGCCACTGCGGCCAACTGGGGAGTGAACCAGTGGATGGAAGACCTCTCTCTCTCCCCCTCTCTTTCTGTCTCTCCCTCTCCCTCTCTCCCCCCTCGCTTTTTCTCCCTCCCTCTCCTCCCTCTCTCTCTCTCTCCCTCTCCCTCTCTCTCTCTCCCTCTCTCTCTCTCTCCCTCTCTCTGCCTCTCCTTCTCCTTCTGTGTAACTCTGACTTTCAAATAAATAAATCAATCTGTAAAAAAAGAACCAACCTGCAGACGCCCGGGAGCCCCTGTGCTCTGCCGCGTGTGGATCTGGGGGAGAGTTTGCTGACTTCCTCCCCCAGATGTCCCAGGGTTTGTGCTGGAGGAGGGAGAGCGGTAACAGAGTCCCGTCAACAAGACTGGGCCAGCCTGCCCAGGTGTGCTCTCTCCACCCACCCACACCCCCCCCCAGTCTGAGCGACCGCGCTCTCTGTCCCTCCCACGCTGACGGAGGCCCTGTCCCCAACAAAACCTTATCACTCCACGCTGTCTCCGCCTGAATTCTTTTTTTTTTTTTTTTTTTTGACAGGCAGAGTTAGTGAGAGAGAGACAGAGAGAGAGGTCTTCCTTCTGTTGGTTCATCCCCCAAATGGCCTCTATGGCTGGCGCTGTGCTGATCCGAAGCCAGGAGCTTCCTCTGGGTCTCCCGCGCAGGTGCAGGGACCATTGTCCACTGCTTTCCCAGACCACAGCAGGGAGCAGGATCGGAAGTGGAGCAGCCGGGACTGGAACAGGCGCCCAGATGGGATGCCGGCCCTGCAGGCCAGGGCTTTACCACTACACCACAGTGGCGGCCCCAGAAGCCGGTTTCTGTAGGACAGCTGCCCAGTGCCCTGGCCCCTCCCACTGGAAGCAGGTGCCATTTGGGTGGACCGGCCTCGCGGGTCTCCCTGACGGCCGATCGCTGGCTGCCTCCTGCTCTTGACGTCTCTTGACGTCGCCAAGCCTGGAATCTGAAGGCTTCGTTAACGTCATGGTGGGTGGGGGGAGCTAGACAGCCTGGCCAGGGGCAGACCGACATTTCCCCCGGGGTAGGAGAGGGCGGCCTGCAGGTGAGTCGGCCGGCCGCCTGCCTGTTTCTGTGCCGTGGCCGGCAGCCCCGCTGCCAGCTGCCCCTCAGCCAGGGGGAGGAGCCGAGCTCTGCCCAGGCGCGTGCACAGAGACGGCGACCGAGCCGCAGCGTCCATGGCTCAGCGGGCTCTGCTGCGGCCAGGCGTGGTCACGGCCGGGCTCAGCCGTGCCTCTTCTAAGGCCTGGGACCCGGCTGTACACGGGGCCCTGGGGCACGGCGCTGCCCTCTGGGGCCTCCCTGACGCTCAGCCCGGCCCCCCAGGCCCCCGGATCTACGCGGGATCTGACCGCGTTAGAGGGGGAGCGGCGGGCGGGTTTGCACCGGGTTTGCGGGCTGCCGGGTGCAACTGTGCTACCGAGTGAGACTGACTCAGGTTTATTCCAGAACTTAGCACGTAGCTCAAACCGAGCGTTTGGACGTCTGTAGTAAGTTTTTGGGCTTCCGGATTTCCGGCCCTCGAGTGTGCGCACGGCTGTCTCCGCCACGTGCAGGGCTCTGTGGGACGCCTTGCCCTGGGGCTGGGCCCCGCTCGGGGCCACTTTGGGCTGCAGTGGCTGGTTCCTCAGCGCTAGCTGGATGGAGACGCCGGCAGAGCCCCTACAGAACCCGAGCCAGAGGCCAAGCCAGGGCAGGGGGACGAGCCGTGCCCCCGGTGGCTGGGGCCAGGGGCAGGGGGAGGAGCCGTGCCCCCGGTGGGCCGGGCCAGGGGCAGGGGGAGGAGCCGTGCCCCCGGTGGGCGGGGCCGGGCCAGGGGGAGGAGCCGTGCCCCCGGTGGGCCGGGCCAGGGGCAGGGGGAGGAGCCGTGCCCCCGGTGGGCGGGGCCGGGCCAGGGGGAGGAGCCGTGCCCCCGGTGGGCCGGGCCAGGGGCAGGGGGAGGAGCCGTGCCCCCGGTGGGCTGGGTCAGCCAGGGGCAGGGGGAGGAGCCGTGCCCCCGGTGGGCGGGGCCCGGCCAGGGGCAGGGGAGGAGCCGTGCCCCCGGTGGGCGGGGCCCGGCCAGGGGCAGGGGAGGAGCCGTGCCCCCGGTGGGCGGGGCCCGGCCAGGGGCAGGGGGAGGAGCCGTGCCCCCGGTGGGCTGGGCCAGGGTCAGGGGGACGAGCCATGCCCCCCGGTGGGCGGGGCCAGGGGCAGGGGTAGGAGCCGTGCCCCCGGTTGGCGGGGCCGGGCCAGGGGCAGAGGGAGGAGCCGTGCCCCCAGTGGGCTGGTCCAGGGCCAGGGGGAGGAGCCGTGCCCCCGGTGGGCGGGGCCGGGCCAGGGGCAGGGGGAGGAGCCGTGCCCCCCGGTGGGCCGGGCCCGGCCAGGGGCAGGGGGAGGAGCCGTGCCCCCGGTGGGCGGGGCCCGGCCAGGGGCAGGGGAGGAGCCGTGCCCCCGGTGGGCGGGGCCTGGCCAGGGGCAGGGGGAGGAGCCGTGCCCCCGGTGGGCGGGGCCGGGCCAGGGGCAGGGGGAGGAGCCGTGCCCCCGGTGGGGCTGGGCTCATTCCAGGTCCTGGCGACACTTTGATCCACTGCCCGATTGTTAGCACCTCTGCGGGGTACGTCCTCACGTCCTCACAGTGGGTGCCCTGTGGCCCCGAGCTCTGTCCGGGCTCTGCCCAGCTTCCGACTCCAAGCGCGGCTATGGAGGGGACCAGGGTCCTCTCCTGCTCTCCTGGTCCGCCCCGTGACGCGCGTCCCCAGGGCGCCTCCCTTAGGCAGACCCACATCTCTCCTGCTGTTCTTGCCCACCACCATGGACAGGCCTGGGCCTCACACCCAGCCAGGCCTTAAAGCCTCCCCAGACATTAGTGAGCTTACAAAGCCCTCCCTGGGGGCCGGCGCTGTGGCGCAGCGGGTTAAAGTCCTCGCTGGCATCCTGTATGGGCACCGCTTGTAGTCCCGGCTGCCCCTCTCCCGGGCCAGCTCTCTGCTGTGGCCCGGGAGTGCAGTGGAGGTTGGGCTAAGTCCTTGGGCCCTGCACCCCATGGCAGACCAGGAGGAAGCTCCTGGCTCCTGGCTTCAGCCTGGCCCAACTCTGGGTGTT